>CM053785.1:466653164-466983164 GCA_028749045.1 Cupressus sempervirens | reverse complement strand
CTAGTAATAATAGTGCAAATTATGCCCAACAAGATGAGGATCCTTCCTCGGGTAATTTATTTTTGTGTTATGGGAAAGGTGAAAGTAATGTGAATGATGTTTGGTATTTGGATTCTGGATGCTCTAACCATATGTCTGGTAACAGAGAAATATTTTCAAAGCTTGATGATAGTTACAGATCCAATATTACCCTTGGTAATAACAATACTGTGGATGTTGCGGCCAAAGGAGCCATGGATGTTCAGACAAAAGAAGGTATGAAAAGTGTTCAAGATATTTATTATACTCCCAAGTTAAAGCATAATTTATTGAGTGTTGCGCAGCTATGTGAGAAGAATTATAGAGTGGTATTTGAGAACATGCACTGTACTATCTATGATAAGAATCAAAAAAATAAAGAGATTATAGTTGTTCCTATGACAGTGATTACAGTGATTAGAGCTGAAGGTGTTTTGAAGACAGCAGCATGGCAAACAATTTGCAAATTCCAGAGTTTGATGGAGTTGATTACCAATATTGGTCAATCAAGATGAAGACTTTTTTGATTGGGAAAGATTTTTGGGAGATCGTCGAATCTGGATATGAAGAGCCTACAGATTGGAATACTCTCCAAAAATCCTTCCCAATCAAAAAAGTCTTCATCTTGATTGACCAATATTGGTAATCAACTCCATCAAACTCTGGGATTTGCAAATTGTTTTCCATGCTGCTGTCTTCCAAACACCTTCAGCTCTGATACCAATTGCAGACATCTTCACAAAGGCAGTTACAAAAAATCTTACATTTGGTATCAGAGCTAAAGGTGTTTGGAAGACAGCAGGATGGCAAACAATTTGCAAATCCTAGAGTTTGATGGAGTCGATTACCAATATTGGTCAATCAAGATGAAGACTTTTTTGATTGGGAAAGATTTTTGGGAGATCGTTGAATCTGGATATGAAGAGCCTGCAGATTGGAATACTCTCCAACCTAATGACAGGACATTGAAGAAAGAAGCTGAGAAGAAGAATGCAATGGCATTGTTTCACATTCAGATGGGTCTTGATCAGATTGTGAGTCCTCTCAGCGTCAAGGGGGAGTATGAAGATTGATGCTGAGATCTTCACTTCAAACTCCAGCTCCACTGCTCCATTTCCACCATTCTATAAATAATTTTTAGAATACTTCAGTTTAGGAGTAGTTTAAACAAGAAGCATGATGTACATATGGCATGCATTAGATTATATTTTTAGATGCATTTTTGTCTAGTCTTAGTTACTTCTTCTCTCATCCTTAATCATAGGCATGGAATAATGCTAAAACTACTGTCAGAACTCCTGATCTATATTTTGATCTATGTGTTAGGGATTATTTTTAACAATTTTTATTTGAATAAATGTATTGGCTGAACAACAATTTGTAGGTGGAATAATATATCAGTTTTTTTTCTTTGCAGTAAAACAGAGCCTTCCTTGTTTTGAATATTATCATTTTTTTTTTATTGTGTTGTTGCTATTGTTTGAATCCTATAAAGCCTGCCAATTTGTTGGTCAAGTTGAATCCATTTCATGTCAAGATTGTAGACTTTGGGATGAGTGTAATTGTTTCAAAGATTGCGTGCAATTCATCCACTGCAGGAACATATGCTTATATGAGCCCCGAGAGACTCGACCCTCAGACCTACCGAAAAGGAGTTGGTTGTGATGATGCTGATGATGATTATTATAAAGGTGATATATGGAGTTTGGGAGTAACATCGATGGAATGTTACGTGGGTCATTTTCCATTTGTACAGCCGGAACAAGAGAAGTCACTTGATTGGTTAACACTATTGTGTGCTATTTGTTTGGAAGATGTGCCCACTTTGCATCCCACTGCTTCTTCAAAGTTTCAAACCTTCATTGGATGCTGCCTGCAAAAAGATGTTGGCAAGAGATGGACTGCTTCTCAGCTCCTCACGCACCCATTTATCAGAGATCAAGATTGAGCTCTTTTGACATTGGCCCTTCTTTTTAAAGAATACGGCAAAGGGAAAATTTGTATAAAAAGAAAACATTCATGAATGACTTATCAAATAGTTGATCCCTCACCCATTTGTGAAAGATCACATAGGCCATTCTTTTGAAAAGAATAGGGCAAAGGGAGATTTGTAGAAAAGAAAACATTCATGAAATGTTTATCAATGATTTGAGTCAAAAATTCAAAGCTGAAAATGAATCTGAGCTTGTCTATACACTTCAAATGTATTATGTATATTTCTTTTTTCAAGTGTTGTTTGTGTAGTTTGATTGAAATTAAAAGGTAAACGTGATTAATTTGAAATTGAATTTCTTGATTTATTTTTAGAGGCTAACAAATTAACAAGAATGATAAATTTTATATCTTTCCCTTTCTTGAACTTGTTCCAGTTTGTGTATATAGTTGTAATGACCCCATCTTTTAGTCTTCACGTTCTCCAAAGTCTAAGTGGAGTCTAAGAGAAAATTAAATTAATTTCTTATAAAGTTATTAAACAAATTAAAATTAAATATTAAAAGGTGACTTATTATTAAATAAATTGAATTAATTATTGTATTACAAGGGATAAGCTTCTAGAGTGTGTATTAATTATTAGAAAGGTGGAAGCCTCTAGTAATTGAATTTTCTAGAAGCACAATTAATTTTTGTATTGCAAGGGAGGAGTTTCTAGAGAGTGCATTAATTATTGGAAGGGGGAAGCTTCTAGCACTTGCAATCAATTAATGTTTTAGTTCCTTCTGGAAGGGTGAAGGAAAAGGATAAATAGGGGCGAGAGTCTCATTGTTGAGCATGAATTTTTTGTGAATGACATTTCATAAGAGCTTGGATGTGTGAATCACATAAATTTGTTTGCAATAGAGGACATTCATCATCTCTTGTAACATTCTAGACGTCATTCCCTTGGGGTTTGGCCTTTGGAATACATTGCTTTGTACTTGATTTCATCATTTTGAGAATTAATATAATTTCAACATCAGTTCAATCTTCAGTTTGCATAAAAAATCTATTTTGGTAGTTGGTCCAATTTTTTGGCATTCTAGGAGTGCTCATTACAATGGTATCAGAGCTATAAATTTTGCCATCCTATGAAGGTCTTAAGCATTTATGTTTGAGCATGCAACAAGGGCTTTATAATTTCCACAATACTAGAGCAAGAGAAAGTAGGAGTTAAGACTTGCAGAACGAACAGGGTAGTTCATTTGTGCAGAGGGACATACAATTCAGTCATATAGACACAGAGGATATATTCTTTGAACAAGACAGTAGTATGGGTGACCGAGATGATAGGAATACTAGTCCAGACGAGGAAAATGTAATGTTCAGGTTACTGGGTACATTAGAGGAGGGGTAGTAGATGCAACAGGAGCAGAATAGGCAAATGGATATGATGCAACATGAGCAAAATAGGCGAATGGATATGATGCAATAGGAGCAGAATAGGCAAATGGATATGATGTTGCAGCTAATGGCTAGATAGATGGGCATCGATATCAATCCAGGTGATGCCAGCAAGGGAAACAAAAATAGTAGGGGCAATGATAATGGAGGCTGAGACAACTTTAATGGTAATAATGGACATGACAACAATGGGGATGAGGCTGATAACTTTAGAGATGTTGCACGCCCAGCTCAAACAGCCAGCTTGAGACCTCTTCTATCCACCTTCCCACCCAGAGATCCAGTTTAGCTGATTAATGAACCACATATTACGGAGTTACAGGATTAGTTTAGGAGGGATTGGGAGGCTAGTGGACCAGAGTTTCAGGCGAACATTTCTCTTAGAGATTACATGGACTTTAGGATGAGACACATACCCAGATTAGGAGGAAGAAGTCAAAACCTTGAGTTGAGAAAGAAAGTAGACATAAAAAAAAACAACCATCAAGAGGAATAGGTAGACAAAAACTACCAAAAGCTAGGGGATAGACAAAATACTAGGAGCACCAATCAAGGCACTGTATCTTGACCAACTATGCAGTCTTGAGCTCTAGCTCTCCCATGGTCTCTACTGTGACAATCTTCAAATAAATATCTTTCAGAGACGACTCCTTTTCACTCTTCCTCTTCTCTGATCTCCTTCTTTTGCTCAGGCTCTCAATAAGATATTCCTTTTTCTTTGGAACAATCAATTTTGAACAAGATATACCTGTTAATAAGAATTTTTAACTATCATTTGTTGAAGAAAATCATACATAAAAGAAAAGCCTAACCTGAACTTTCCCCATAGATTATTTGGAAGGAAGTTAATTTTTGTACACTTTTTATTTGAAACTCTTTTCTCACATGTACATATCATTTAATTTTGTAATATTAAGTAAAGTGATTAAGAATTCACATCAACAAAAATTTCACCTTAAAATTCTACTTGAAATACAAGATATGCTCCTCTAGGACATATGTCAAAATGGAGTGCTCAGTTCTTCCTTAACCATTGGCGACTGCTTGCTTGCCTCCGATTTTGCCTCATCTCTAAGCTTACACTTTGCTTTAGCTTCATTAGATTTCTATTTTTTTCCCATACCCAACTATTTCTTCCTCTTCTTATTCTTCCAACAATTTTTCCTATCATTCTTCTAGCTACTTGCCATTGAGTTTGCCTCTGCACCTGGCCTTGGCTTCATAGATTCTTGTGTTGGGAGTTTTGCCTCTTTTTTCCTTTTGTAGTGGTTGTTTGATAGTAATGATTTTCAATTGAATCCACATAGGAGGCCAAAAGAGTTCTTGAGAAGCAATGGAAACAGTTTTTGAGAAGTGGGGGAAAAGAGTTTGACAAAAGTCACAAAGTATCCACTAAAGGTATAACATTTGAAAGAAAGAAAACATAAGGAAAAAAGTAAAAATTAACAAATTTTTTTTGGAACTCACATATTTTACATCGACCATCCTCCTTTCTACATTGTTCTGCAGTATCTTAAGTAACCAAAACACCTTCAGTTCAAAAAAAATATAGAGTTACCTTTTTGCTAGATTTTTGTAAATCTTAAAATTTACCATTTTTGGTAACCTTTAAACTTAACTCCTAGAAAGCTGAAAATAAAACTAGACATTCTATAAAATATGACAACTAGACCTACCAACTTGACCTACCAACTAATATTCAAATTTTACTAATTCGAAGTTATTACAAAACAAAAACTCTAAAAAAGACACAAAGATTACACAAACATAGTTTTGGGGGTCTAAATGGATTTTCTGGGACTCAAACATTAAATTTTCTTGACATAATGGAGTTGAGCCAAATTTTCAAACCACCAAACTCCTCCTAACAAAGCCACTATAAAAAATTGAGGGAAAACCCAGGTTCGAGTCAAAAGTTATGACTCCTAGAAGTTGATGCATCATTCTACCCTTCATGAAAGAAACACAACTCTTGCAAGTGACTGGTTGTGAATTGTTGTAACTCTTTTGGATCTAACTACATCACTCCCAACTCAGATAACCATGTAGTCTCTACTTTTGGTAACCCATCCCACTATATCAAGTATCTATTATGCTGACCATGCCTTGTGGAAGTAGCCTGCTTGTCAAGAATTTCGGTAATACTTTCCTTCTTATTGGGAGGGTGGTGTTTCCAATCCACATCCTATTCATCCTATGTCTCTCGAACATCTTCATGGAATGATTATAAATCATAAACATTACATACTAGAGAGATGTCAATATGTTCTAGTAAGCTAACCTCATAAGCATTATCATTGAGTTTTTTGATGAGTTTGCAAGGCCCAAAATTTTATAGTTCAATTTATGGTATGTGCCTGTACGAAACTGTTCATGCCTCAAGTAAACCAACACAAAATCACCTTCAAGAAATATTTTTTGTCTTCGACTAGCATCTGTAGCAATCTTGTAGCTTGCATTAGCCTCTTTTAATTTTTGTCTCACATCTTGTTGGAGTTGGTGAAGGTGTTAAAAAAAAGCTACTCCATCATCACTTATGTCTCCCAATGGAAGTGACAAAAGATCAAGAACATCTTGAGGGTTCCTACCATAGAAAATCTAAAAATGAGATTTTCTCATTGATATGTTAACATAAATATTGTAGGAAAATTCTGCCTTTGGCAATGCCAAGTGTCATTGCATGAGCTTCTCACGAACAATACATCATAATAAGTTTCCCAAGCTCTAATTCACTACCTCTATTTGCCCATCTATTTGAGGATGATAGGCACTACTAAAATGTAACTTGGTTCCCAATTTCCTCTAGAGAGTCCTACAAAAATGACTCAAGAACTTAGTATCTCTTTCAGATATGGGCATATGCATCGAGTTGTGGTGCCAAAAATGTGACAAGGAAATTTTTTTTTCCTATTTTAAACAGCGCGTACGCGCTATAGTGCGTATGTGCTTTAAAAAAAATAAAAAGTATATATGATGGGCTGCAAACCCGCAGCCCATCATTTTCATTACCATTTTCTTCTACTCCTACAGCGAGAAGCGTGTACGCGAGTTGCAGACTCAACATTTGCACCACCATTTGCCAAAATGCCTACTCATCGACGAAATCCAAGACCACAAGCGCACCCACGACGACGCTGTAAGTGATATAAACCTAACTTTGCATTGTTTGATATATTTTTCATATTGTTTTATAAGTTTTTTATATTCTTTTGTAGGGTTTTTACAAATTTCATTTATATTTGTTTATTTATTTGAATTTCAATTGATTTTTTATCAGGAAGTGTTCATAATCAACCAAAAAATCCACAAGAACATCAAAACCCTCAAGAACCCCAAAACCAAAATCCTCCTCAAGAAGACGAAGAAATTCCACAACCCGAACCAATTGCAAGACCTCCACCAGGCACACAAGAAAATCTAAGAAATGAAATAGAGAGAGGCAAAACTGAATTAGAAGGAATCATTGCTCGGTTGAAAGAATCTGGACAAACCAATCCAATGAGGGCTCAATTGGCATCAGCCCTTGAATCCATTAACACTCAGATAGCCTCAGTTAGTGGTTAGTTAGATATTTGGCGGGCTAAGAGGGATGAACAAAAAAGATTTTATGCAAATAAATTGTCGTATGAAGATGTTAAAAAAAAGGAAATACCAAAAGGTAGTATATGTGCATTATTTAGAAAACCCGGTGAGCAAAATACTGTTAGAGAGGGTACTAAACGATTCCCCATCCATTGGTGCATACATGATGCTATTAGAGTACCTCTACCAATTTTTAATGTTTTGCTTGTCTTTCTCATGAGTCGAGCTTTCTTCATTTGGCTACTTACTATTGTCGATGTAAGTATTTGTCGATGTAAGTACTTACTATTGCGATATTACTATCTTTGGTGCATGATTTAGAACCCGCTTTGTCATAAGCATTCATTAGATTCTTTACAATGTTTTTTTCATTTGAATCATCCATCGTTCTTAGCCCAAGAATCTTCATGATAGGCCTAAATTTTAAATTCCTCATCATTTCAACAAATAATTGGCATTGACCTGTAATATTTAATTCATCAAAAAATAATCTCCACATACGATTAACTTTTCTTTGACAAGTACGCTTGCTAATCTTGTCAGGCATTGATTTCAAAATGTTACTATCAATATCAATCAAATATTTTGGTCTTCTAAAATGAATTCTAGAAGGTGTTATAATCTCTTCAATTCTCTCAACATTTTGAACATCAACATAAGGTTGAGTGTATTGCGTACCTTGAACTGAAGATGATGTGCCTTGGCAATAAGATGCAAAAGATGGAATATCACCTACTTGATGTGTTGATGTTGTGCCTTCAACATGACATGATGGAGTGTGTATATCGTCGGATCTACAAATCGGTGTCTCTTCAACATAAGAGGATGATACGACTTCAACATTGGAAGATGGTGTAGCAAACGATATGACTCCAACATTAGAAGATGGTGTAGCTTCACAATTCAATTGTCTTCTTGAGCGTAACAGTCTCATTGAAACATACAAATTTCAATTAATTCACTATATATTAAACAACATGTCAAATTATAATCAAATTTGTATCTATATATCAACAAACAATATTTAAAATAGATTGCACTAACCTTTTCTATGCAAGGAATATTCAAAAATTCTTCAAATCGTGTATCCAATGATTGAATTTGGTGTTTGTTAGCTTCCAAAAGTGTTTGCCACCTTGAAATAGTGTTTGTTAGCTTGAAATAGTGTTTGCCACCTTGAAAGAGTGTTTGCTGTGTTGAAACCCGCAATTTCTGTCAGGATAACAGAGTGCAGAACAGAACAAAAGCAGAGAATGAATGAATCGGGCCCCAAAGTTTCTTTTTGACCATTTTTAGGTGATTTCACATAGTGCGTACACGCTATATGAGAACACATCACTCTCCACCCTCCCTACTCTCTCTCTCCCTACTCTCTCTCTCTTCCTACTCTCTCTCCCCTCTCCCATCCCCTACACCCTCTCTCTCTCCCCTCTCCCATCCTTTACTCTCTCTCGCTCTCCCTCTCCCACTGCCTACTCTCTCTATCTCTCTCACCCTCTCTCCTCTCCCATCCCCTACTCTTTAGATCTCTCACACACACTCCCATCCTCCCTCTCCCACTTCTTACTCTCTCTCTCTCTCTGCCACCTCCTACTCTTTCTCACACTCTCTCCCATCCCCTACTCTCTCTTACATACACTCCCATCCGCTACTCTCTCTCTCTCTCTTGGGATACTCTCTCTCTCCCCTCTCCCATCCCCTAAACTTTATCTTTTGCAGATACAGACTCCCATCCCCCTCTCTCTCTCCCCTCTCCCATCCCTTACTCTCTAGATCGCTCACACGCACTCTCATCCATCTCTCTCCTCCTCTCCCACTCCCTCTCCCACCACCTACAATCTCTCTCTCTCTCAAGTTCTCTCTCTCCCTCTCTACTCTCTCTCTCTCTCCCATCCCCTACTCTTACTCTCTCTCTCTCTCTCCAATCTCTGACTCTCTCTCACACTCTCTCCCATCCCCTACTCTCTCTGACACTCTCTCTCATCCCTTCACTCTGTCTCTCTCATCTCGTACTCTCTCTCTCTCTCTGTCACCTCCTACTCTCTCTCACACTCTTTCCCATCCTTTCACTCTGTCTCTCCCATCTCGTACTCTCTCTTTGCCACCCCATACTCTCTCTCACACTCTCACACTCTCTCCTATCCCCTACTCTCTCTCTTTCACACACACACACACACACACACACACACACATACACTCCCATCCCCCCTCTCTCTTCTCTTCCATCTCCTACTCTCTAGATTTGTCACACGCACTCCCATCCCTCTCTCTCCTCCTCTCCCACTCCCTCTCCCAGGTCACCTACTATATATCTCTCTCAAATTCTCTCTCTCCCTCTCTACTCTCTCTCTCCCATCCCCTACTCTTACTCTCTCTCTCTCCCATTCTCAACTCTCTCTCACACTCTCTCCCATCCCCTACTCTCTCTCACACTCTCTCCCATCCTTTCACTCTCTCTCTCCCATCCCCTCCTCTCTCTCTCTCTCTGTCGCCCCCTACTCTCTCTCTCACTCTCTCCCATCCTTTCACTCTATCTCTCCCATCCTTTCACTCTGTCTCTCCCATCTCGTACTCTCTCTTTGCCACCCCCTACTCTCTCTCACACTCTCACACTCTCTCCCATCCCCTACTCTCTCTCTTTCATAGACACACACACTCTTATCCCCCCACTCTCTTCTCTCCCATCCCCTACTCTCTACATCTGTCACGCACACTCCCATCCCCCCTATCTCTCTCCCTCTCCCTCTCCTACCGCCTACTAGATCTCTCTCTCTCTCTCCCATCCCATCCCTTACTCTCACTCTCTCTCTCTCCCATACCATCCCTTACTCTCACTCTCTCTCTCTCCCATCCCCTACTCTCTCTCACACTCCCATCCCCTAATCTCACTCTCTCTCTCCCATCCCGTACGAGCTCTCTCTACCACCACCTACTCTCTCTCACACTCTCACACTCTCTCCCATCCCCTACTCTGTCTCTCTTACACACATTCCCATTCCCCCCTCTCTCTCTCCCTCTCCCACTCCCTCTCCCACTGCCTACTTTCTCTCCCCCATCCCCTACTCTCTCTCTCCCCTCTCCCATCCCCTACTCTCTCTCTTTCATAGACATGCACTCCCATCCCCTACTCTCTAGATTTGTCACACACACTCCCATCCCCCCTCTCTCTCCCTCTCCCACTCCCTCTTGCACCACCTACTATCTCTCTCTCTTTCTCAAGTACTCTCTTTCCCTCTTTACTTTCTCTCTCCCATCCCCTACTCTCACTCTCTCTCTTCCATCCCCTACTCTCTCTCATACTCTCTCTCTCTCTCTCTCTCTCTCTCTCTCACCCTCATCCTGTACAAGCTCTCTCTACCACCCCCTACTCTCTCTCAAACTCTCACACTCTCTCCCATCCCCTACTCTATCTCTCTTATACACATTCCTATTCCCCCCCTCTCTCTCTCACTCCCTCTCCCATTGCCTACTCTCTCCCATCCCCAACTCTATCTCTCTTACACACTTCCATTCCCCCTCTCTCTCTCCCTCCCACTCCCTCTCCCATCTCCTACTATCTCTCTCTATCTCTCTCATCCCCTACTCTCACTCTCTCTCTTTGCCACCCCTACTCTCTCTCACACTCTCTCCCATCCCCTACTTTCTCTCTTACACACACTTCCATCCCCCCTCTCTCTCCCTCTCCCACTCCCTCTACCATTGCCTAATCTCTTTCTCTTCCATCCACCCTCTCTCTCCCTCTCCCACTCCCTCTGCCATTTCCTACTCTCTTTCTATCCCATCCCCTACTCTCTCTATCTCTCTCTCCCCTCTCTCATTCCCTACTCTCTCTCTTTCACACACACCCATCCCCCTTCTCTCCTCTCCGATCCTCTACTTTTTCTCTCACTCGCTCTCCCTCTCCCTCTCCCTACTCTCTCTCTCTCTCTCTCTCTCTCTCTCTCTCTCTCTCTCTCTCTCTCTCACTCTCCCTCTCTACTCTCTCTCTGCTACCCCCTACCCTGTCTCACATTTTCACACTCTCTCTCTTTCTCTCTTACACACATTTCCATCCCCCCTCTCTCTCTCCCTCTCCCACTCCCTCTCCCATTGCCTACTCTCTCTTCCATCCCCTACTCTCTCTTCCATCCCCTACTCTCTCTCAAGCTACTCTATCTTCCCCCTCTCCCATTCCCTACTCTCTCTCTTTCACACACATGCACTCCCATCCTCCTCTCTCTCGCTCTTCCTCTCCCACTTCGTCTCCCACCACCTACTCTCTCTCTCCCCCATCCCCTACTCTCAATCTCTCTCTCCCAACTTGTACTCTCTCTCACACTTTCTCTCTCTCCCATCCCCTACTTTCAATCTCTCTCCCCCATCCCATACTCTCTCTTTGCCACCTCTACTCTCTCTCTCTCACACTTCCTCTCTCTTGCATCTTGTACTCTCTTTGCCACCCCCACTCTCTCACATTTCCTCTATCTCCTATCCTATACTCTCTCTGCCACCCCTACTCTTTCTCACTTCCTCTCTCCCCTCTCCCATCCCCTAATTTCTCTCTATCTCTCCCACACACACACAAATAGCCATTCCCTCACCCCACCCCCCAGCTCTCTCTTGGTTTTAGTTTGCAATTTAGGTCTTAATAGTGCATGCGCACTATAGCGCGTGCGCACTACCTCGAATTAAATAGCATTTTAATAGGGCATGTGCACTATAGGGCGCACGCGCTATTCAAAGCTTTGCATTAAAACCAAGCCTAAGGCTTGGTTTTGCCTTGGAGATCCAACCCAAAGGTTTGGAGTTTATAAAAATGTCTGAGATGTGTTTTCTAGCAAACATACAAAAAATGATTGATTTTTCTTGTGTGCTCCCCTTCAAGATTCCTTGCGGTTGGGTATCGATAAGATCAGGTTACATAACATTATAGGTCTCTATGTTAGCTATCTAACCATATAATTTATTTTTAATTTGAACTATTTTAAGTCTTTCATCTATAATTTCTTTTGAATGTATGTTCATTTTTTGTCAAAAACCACCATGTACTAATTGGGCTGTAGATTTTAGCTCATTCATCGAATTTTGTAACAACTTAGTTTTTTAGAAACTAGACTCCATTCTACACACTTTGAAAAAAAGAAGTTTTGATTTTAGATTGGTTTTTAATCATTTCTAGGGGGAGCACACAGATATTTCACGTTTTTGGGATGGGTCTAATTTAAAAATTCATTAAAAAAAAAATACACATTATAAAATTACCCAAAAAATCTGGGATAAACTACATAGTGTTAGGTAACTTTTGACTGGATTCAAAGGACTACGACTTTTGTTTTTGTCATATCTTAAAATATTGAGCATAACTATCTTCAAATTCTTGTTGAAGTCAAGAATTTTCTTATTTTAGGAAAAAGGTGTCCACTTATACACACCTTTTGGCACTACAACTTGGTGCACTTACCCATGTAATGATCTTTGGAAGACCATGTAAATAGAAAACTTCTAAGAAGAATAGTTTTGCTATCCTAGTTACATCATTAGTCTTTTTACATTCAATAAAATGAACCATTTTTGAAAATTGATCAACAACTACAAAAATAGAATCATTGACTTGTTGAGTATGTGGAAGACCCAATACAAAATCCATACTTAAATCAGTCCATGCTTTCGTGGGTACTGGTAAAGGCATGTATAGTCCTGTATTTTGTGAATTTCCTTTAGCAACTTGTTAGACTTTACACCTTGCCTCATATTTAGTGATTTCCCAGTTTATACTAGACTAATAATACTTATCTTCAACTAAGTTTATTGTTATTTTCTTGCCAAAGTGTCCAACTAGTCCACCAATGTGAAATTCCCTGATAATATTTTCCTGTATAGATCTACTTGGTATACATAGTTGTTTACCTCTAAAGAGGTAATAATCCTGCATAAAATAATCACCTCTTACATGGTTTGACTTACCAATGTTGAAGCATTTAGTTATTCTACAATTTCCCAAAAATCATCATCAATCTCATAAAAAGCTTTAAAAGCATCAAAACCAGTGATTTTAGTTTCCATGGTGGTTAGTAGTGTAGCACACCTCCTCAAGGCATCAAGAACTTGGTTTTTTTTTCCAGACTTATGTTTTAGATCAAAGGTGTATCCCTGTAAAGAGAATACCTAGTTGGCATGTCAACTATTCAACTTCTTTTGAGTATAGAGATATTTTAGAGCAATATGATCAATAAATAACACAAACTCTTATGGGACCAAACATTGCCTCTAGTTCCTTAGTGCTTGAACAATTGCATTAAATTCTAGATCATAGGTAGAATAATCCTCTCACTTCATTCATTTTTTCACTAAAGAAAGTTACACGCTTACTTTCTTGGCTAAGAACAACCACTATTCCAACATGAGAAGCATCACACTCGACTTCAAATACCTTGTCAAAATTTAGAACTGCCAATATATGAGCTCTAATTACCTTTGTCTTCAAGAACTTGAAACTTTCCTTAGCATTTGTTGTTCATGTGAATTGCCTTACTTTGGTACAATCCGTTATGGGTGTTACAATACTACTAAAATTTTGAATAAAATTTTAGTAGAAAGTTTTCAATCCATGAAAGCTTCTTACCCCTCTTATGCTTCTTACCCCTCTTATGTTGGAAGGACTAGGATTCTACGATTGCCTCAACCTTTTCTGGATCCATCTAAACACTAGCTTTATAAATGAGAAAGCCTAAAAAGGTCAACTAGTTTGCATGAATATGAACGTTTTCAAATTTTCATAGAGTTTCTATTTCCTTAGTACACTCAAGATGATTCTCAGGTGTTGTATGTGTTCTTTTTTGCCTTTTCTATAAATCAAGATATCATCAAAATAAACTACAAAAAACATACCAATGTAAGTGTTGGACTAACCACCAATGCTCCCCTTTGATATATAATATCAAAGGTTGTCCTAGTATGGGTGGCATCAATACTATAGGTTTAGCCAAATACCCTTTGTTCTAATGTAAGATTTGTTGACAATCTTTATTCCAGATACAAATAAAGCCTTTATGAAAGTTCTTATTCAAAGATTGAGCCTTATCAGTCAACTAAGATATGAACCTCCTAATTGATTGTAGACATCCCTAAAGACTTCTTGATTGATTGATATTTCTAGGAGGAGGCATTTCCATGATGGCTTGCAACTTTTTAGGATCAAATTCAATGCCCTTTTCTGATATGATATAACCTAACAATTTGCTGGATGTGACACCAAATACACACTTTTTTGAATTTAACCTAAGCTGAAATTGTTCCATGTGGTTCACTATCCAACTAAGTTTGTCAAGATGTGTGTCTCTTTTTTTAGATTTGGCCAATGCATCATCAACATAGTCTTCCATATTTTTGTGCATCATGTTGTGGAAGATAGTGGTCATTACTCATTGATATGTAGCTCCAGCATTCTTTAGCCCAAAGGGCATGAAATTCCAACAAAATGAACCACATGCATAGGTAAAGTCTATTTTTTTTATTTATCCACAATAGTGATTTTGATTTGGTTGTACCCAAAGAAGCCATCCATTAAAGAGTGCATTTCATAACCTGCGGTCATGTCCACTATCATGTTTATGTTGGGTAGTAGATAGTCATCCTTATGGAATGCTTTGTTTAAGTCTCTGAAATTAGTACACACTTGAATGGACTTTTCATGTTTAGACACAAGTATAATATTAGAAATCCACTCTGCATAATCAATAGCTTTGATGAAACTTTCCCTTAGGATTTTTTCTAGTTCTTCTTTGACCAAGAGAACCACATGTGGATGCATTTTTCTCAACTTTTTAAAAATAGGTTTGACCCCACAAGAAACAAATAGATGATGCATAATGAGATTAGTGTCAAGACCAAGCATATTTGAGTAAGTCGAGACAAAATTGATTTTCCTTTCTTGAAAGAACTTAGCAAGGCTCTTCTTTTCTTCAATTGATAGAGACTGAAGCACAAGAATGATTTTGGGAGGTTGTTTTATGCCCAAGTTGATAGTTAGTGTGGGTTCGACGAGAACCAAATATATATTCTGAAAATAGCTTGGCAAACTCCCAAGCACCTCATCCTTGGCTGCCTTGAAGAGGTTTTCACCCTTAGACATGTCTTTATTTTTACTTATTTTTTGTGGTTCAGACATCGCCACTAAGTGGTTTTCACCATCTGAATACTTATTTTTTCTTTTGATTTTATGATTGGTACTTGATATTTGCTTTTGTCATGTTGACCTCGGGTTCAATGGTAGAAGATATCACAAGTTTGATAGCATTGAGGTAGCAAGTGATATCATAGTCATTTTGGAAATATAGTAGTTTAGGTTTTTGATGTTGAGTAGACCAATCTATGATATTGAGGTGGATTAATGAGAGGGATGTAGAGACTTCAAGGTTATTAATACAAAAGGAGTCATCTTTGGTGACATGAGAAGTCAATCTTATAGTGAAAGTTAAAAAGAATCAAAATCACAAATAGGCCTAGAGGGATCAATGTGATCCACAAAAGAAGTTTGCGAAAAAAACTCGTTAGATGCTAGACTAGACTCTTCAACTACATTTGGTTGGGTAGCATAGGCATGTATGACATCCACACCTAATTCACAAGATGCATCAGTAAGACTTTCCCATTCATATTCACCAGAATCTATACTTTGCGACCCTCAGTATGACTTCAGGGTTTTACGTACGAGAGCTTTCTTGTTACTAGTTAAGGATCTGTGACCCTAATATCCCATGTTTTGTAGAATTTTGTATCTTTTTCCATAGCTCTTAAGAGAGATAGGAGTAATGACCGTGACTTCCTCTACATCTTCCTCTTCACTACATATGCAATCCTTGATGGCTTGGTCTTCTTTTTCTGCTTCTAGGGGAATTGAGGACTGAAAAAAAGTGCCAAAAATGGCCATAGTAGATGCCGAGGGCTTCAATTTTTAGAAGGTTTCTTGTACGATTGAGGAGAAACTGATAGGGAAGAAATAGAATCTAGAGTGTACTTTTCCATACCCAGGCTCTTCATTTTCAATTTTTGTTCACACTCTATGAAAGATGATTTGATCTCATCAAAAGAGAGATTATGAGGAATTAGCGTGGTGGCAGTAGATAGTGTGTTGTCTCTAGGGATGATTATCTTGGTACCATTGAAAGGAAACTTTATGCATTGGTTAAATGTAGACGATACAACTTGCATATCATGAATCCAAGGTCTTCTTAGCAACACATTATAGGTGAGTAAGATTTCTAGGAATTCAAAAAGCACATCTTTTTCAACCATACCAATGTGGATTGGTAGTACAATGAGACCTTTAGAAGGCCTTTTGACCTCATCATAAGCTTAGATGGTGATCTTTCACCTAGGGTCGACAAAAAATTCAAACATGCCTAGTTGTTGGATAACATTGAAAGAGATAATGTTTAACCCTGCAACATTTTCTATCATGACTCGATGAATGCAAGTATAGAAGATTTGGACTTCTATGTGGAGGGTGATATTATGAGGATAACTGAGAGATCTATCATCTTCTTCAGAAAATGTGAGGTAATAAGGTGAAGAAATGTGATTTACCATAGATTGGAACCGCTCTACATCAATATCTGTGGGGTCCTTGGCAGAGCATAAAGCTTTTTCAAGAATATCCTTGTGTAAAGGAGATAGCTCTAACAATTCAAAGATGGATATTTGTGTTAGGGTTCATTGTAGTTGACAGACAAGGTCATAGCTAGAGGTGACTGAGGAAACTACTTGTTTAGATGATGAGGCATTTTTAGGATCATTTGCAACTTTAAGGAAAAATTATGATTTCCCCCTTGTGACAACATTAAGCATCTCACCATGGGAGGAGGAAGATTTCACCACTCTAAGAACTACCTTAGGTTGAGTGTCCCTATGTTGTTGTTGAGCATTTTGTGTTTTTAGGACAACCTTAGGTTTTTCATCATCTATATCATAATTGGGATCTTTGTCAAACTTTGGACCCCATCATGCAAAGATATTCAATAGGTTATATCATGTTAATGACGTTGTCAATATTAGTGTATGTGTAGTTGATGTTTGTGAGCCTTTGATGATTCTCCTTTTTCATATTCTGGTAATGGTTATTTAAAGGCTCTATGATTAGAGTTTTTGACTAAGCCATCCACGAAAACTTTGCCAACATCGATGAGATCTTGGATGAGATCTTTGAGCTTAAAGCAATGTTCAGTGTTATGGCCCTTGCTTCTATGATAGTTGTAGAAATAATCCTCTTTCCTCCAGTCAGGTATGACAGGTGGGCCATAGGGCCAGGAGTTGTCTAGAAGTGTGACAAGTTTTTTTTTTTTCAAGAAAGGTCTTCAAGACCACTTCATCAGGTTCGACCATCAGTGTATAATCATATCTTTTCTTAGCAAATTTGTTAATTTTGTTAATTTTTGAGACTTTTAAGTATCTTGTTGTTTTGTAGCATAAAGAGCATTGTAAAGGTTAAAGGTAAACTCCCTGGTCATAGGAACATCCACTACTCCTTCATTGACGACATATTTGTTCTTATTCCAAGGCTTGTTCTTGTCTTTGTCATTTCTATTGCCATTTTTATCTTTATTCAAGACAATGCTACATTTTTTGATAGTAACATCTTCAATGTAATATGCATTTTCAACTATGACATTGAAGGATGTGAATAATTGTTTTCTAAGGTCAAAGTAGAGTTTTGGTACTAGTTTATTAAAAAATATGTCAATCTTCTTGGTCTCACAGGCTTGCTGAGGGTATCTAGAATGTAGAGATCTCCATCGTTGAAGATATGTTGCAAAGGGTTCTCCTTTTTTTTGTTTGATACATGAATCCAACATAGTAACAAGATGTTTAATGTTATAGGGATACTGTTGGATGAAATGTTGTGCAAGTTCATCAAATGTTTTGAGAGGAGGTGCTAGTTTCGTAAACCATTCCACAGCTTGACCTCTCAAACTCCTAGGACAAAACTTCACGAGGTAAGTGTCTTCATGCATAAAATCCATGCTAATAGCATAGAAGTGCCTCACATGATCATGAGGGTCACCATTTTCATCATATTTTTAATATTTGTGAATGTCTATATCCCCAAAAAATGGAAGCATGTAAAGATTCCTATCAAAAGGAAGAGCAGAGATTGATTCAAAAAAGGAGGTTTTAGGTTTTTCCTTAGAATCTTGTAATTGAGCAAGTTGGTTTCTAAGTTCTTGTATTTCCTCTCTCAAAATTTCAGCCTCAGTGGGTTCTCATTTTTTGATTATCCTTTGCAAATCAAAGTCTTGAGGGAGTTTCCACCCCTTCACTATAATGTATTAAAAGTATTGATACCCATTTTGTTCCAAGGCTTTGACCATTATCCTTTGAGAGACTTCGTCTTGTTGGAATCTCATGAGGTCTTCACTAGTAATTTTTTCATTACTCACGTGATATGATTGTGAATGTTTGTGTGGTGATGGGCATGCTCCTGCATTGACTCTAGGAGTTTTAAAAGGCATTTTGTTTCCATTATTGCCATCAAAAGGAATTGTGTCAAAAGGGTTTCTATGGTAGCCACGTCTATTTTCAACATTATGAGCATTATCATGAGCAGAAGTATCATTTTGATGATAGTTATTTTCTCTATTATCCATACTTATGGCTTCTAGGCATGCTTGTTCTTCTAAGTGGCATTTCCTCTCCCTAAGAAGCATGGTGATCAAGATGTTATCTTCACCCTTAGGTGTATCAAAGGGTGTATGTAATAGGTTCTCAAAGCTGTAGAGTGGATTATGACAAATATTAGCTTCTTGTGTTTTATCAGAGATAGGATCCTCTACACAAGGTTGTCCATGAGGGCTTCTATGTGGAGTTTCCAATTGTTCATAGGTGAAATGAGGAGGACTATCTTTACCGACCTAGAACCTAGTTGTAACTGACATGTAAGAGTATGTCTTTATTTAATAGGATGAGAAAAACATTTTAGATTTGAAGTTCATGCAACCAAGAACATTCTCTAATCAAAGGTAAAATAGATGGCTTGTTAAGAGTGCTCAAGAATTTACAACACTAACGACTCAAGAAAAAAGATTGAGAAAGAAGCTCGATAGCAAGTAGCTATCATAGAATGGTAACCAAACTTTGAAAGTGACCATTAGTGATATTTTGAGACTTACATTTGGCAAACTAAACCCATCTTTTCAACCTAAAACATTACCTAACACTAAGATTTGTAACCATATTTAGGTAGGATGAAGAAATTACACCCTTGGATCAGCTAAGATGTAGTTTAGACTCTATTTTGGAAGTGACGGAAACTAGGTGATATTAGGACAACATAAAGTATCATATGATAGAGTTGACAGTAACTAGGAGACACTCTTTCCTTAGGTGATACTTTTCCTTAAAGAGGACGATATAGTTCACTATATCGTATGATAGAACTTACAGTAGTCATGTGATATAATTTCAAGAAAATAATATCGTATGATATTTCTCCAATAGTTGTATGATAGTGTGCTAGTGAATTGTGAAAAAAGAGAAGTTTTGACCCAAAAAACTTATGTTTCAAGTTGTCAATTGAAATTTTTTCAGACCAGAATGTTGTGTGAATAGTATAGGACCTCAGTATTTTTAGAAAACAACATGTTTTAAAAATAGTAGGGGTATTTTTCAAATCTCAAACAATTGAACAAGGGACAAAATGACCTTACCAACACACACTTGTGATATCACAATAGATTTCTATCCATGTTAACGATATGTTTGATTTGCAAGAACATTTACATAGGTCCAACACATCTGAAAACACTTTCCAAGCAGATATACCTAAGAGTCAAGGTTCATTACTCAACAACTTATCCCACATTAAGTGTCCCTTCGCCTCACACCAAGTGGTTTTCCACAATAGATATTGGCTTTGTCATGTAAATGCCATAAGCATAACAAAGCAGACATAGATGGTGAGTGTAAAATCTTGGGGTGATCTGGGTAATCCACTAGGATTGATCCTTGCACCAACAAGTTGAGTGGAAAAATAAGGTAGTTACTAACCTAGAGTGTTCAAAAAGGGCTTTCGTTCATAATACTCCTCTTGCACCTAATTAAAGAACACCTTATCTTGCAGAAAGTAACATACCTCATGGCGACAAGAGAACCTTAAGCATTCTTGCCTAGCATTTTCCTTATGGTACCAATCCCACAAGTACTCACACTAAGTGAAGACAAGTACTAAGTCTACCAAGGTTTTTTGTCCTTGATAGCCTTGAGTTTATAGTGGGTTGGAATAGTCGGGTTTGCTTGTCCCCACTTGGGTCATTCCTCTTGATTGCTCAAGAGCAGACCCTTTAAAGGATTCTAAACTAAGATATATTGGATCCACTTCTTGAGAGTCAAGATTTCTAATTCACCACGAAGGTGAAGAGCATACTCTCTTATCCCAATTTTTTCCCCCAAACAAATTAAGAAGGTCAATTTATCCTCTTGCTTTTGGAATCTAAAGGTGGGTCAAGATTTTTGATTCACCACAATGGTGAACAACATACTTTCCTATCACCAAGAGATCCCAATTACAAGTTTTATGTGCCTAAGAAAGAGAAATAACTAGTAAAATTATTACACACAAAATAAGTAAATGGAAGTATGTGTTTGGTTTTTAAGCTTTTAGGCAGTCTTGTAAACAACTGTTAGTATCCTTTTTGCATTTGAAGCTTTGACATGCATTCTTTTAATGTAAGTATTCAAGAATTTAGGGCAAAAACCTACAAGAAAAACTATTAGTACAACATGAGTTAGTCCCAAAATAAGATAAAAATATTCAAATAGACCTCTGTTAGATTGTAAATGACCTAGAAAACTCAACAGATAGACAACAAGAAACTGAAAAATGATCAACCCAAACAATAAGCAATTTTAGGCTGGGTGACTTTTTGTGTTGGAAGGGTATCATACGATACTTTTTAGTATAGCTATACAATACTTTTTCCTAGTGCATTAGCTTTTCCTATAGCTATGTGATATAACTTACTATACTGGTTTGATATAGTTAAGTATGGGTGTGCAATACTTATCCTAGAAAAGTATCACCCAAAAATGCTGACAAATGTCATATGATACTGAAAAAATATTACTTGATACTTGCAACTGTAAAACGAAAAAGAGTAGACATAATGTAGAAAATGCAAGAAAAATATTGAAATTAGGAGAAAAACTAGTGTTCTACCCCATGGTGGGTGCAAAAAATGTACACTCAAAAAGTGTACTACTCTAAACCCTTCTATTCAAATGATCCCATGAATTAGAATACTTGAATGGTGGCTTAGAGCTCCCTATCCATGTAGTGCAAAGGGGTGTTTTGAGAAATAAATAGCTCTCAATTGAGCCTTTGAGACACAACCCTTGCTAGTAAACCAGGCAATAGGAGGTTCTTAAAACAAGAGCAAGAATGAAAATGTCCAAGAGAAATCTCAAATCATGTAATGCAGATATGAACTAATATAGAATGAGTTGCACAATACAACTAGATTAAGAAAATGAGAGTGTTACAAATCCATGCTAGTTAAACTAAGCGATCTAGATTATTACAAAAGAGAAGCTATACTATATGAATCTAAGTTAATAAAAAACAGTATGAGAGAATTAGACAAGAAAATAGAAGTTCTCCACAAGCTCTCAAGAAGATTGATCAATAAACATGTAGCATATCAATATCAAGAGTGTGGATCCTTTGAGAAGGGGGGAGCTCTTTCTTTTAAAGGTTTACAGATGGTGGAGATGAGGATTAAGGGATGTATGATCAACGGTGTGGGTTGACTTTTGGCATGATCCATATGCAAGAGACAATCAAACAATGAAAAGGAGTTGACCTTTTATGTGAGACAAAAAGCCTTTTCTTTTAATTTGTAAATAGAAAAAGGACTAAAGGTGATATTGCTCCTATAGCTGAATACTTTTGTTTGCACGCCTGATTTATTTGAACCTTGTGGTTCATGAAATATTCTCCTTTACAATCATATTAGTTCTAATTCATGCATTTCTTGTCATGATTCTACGTGACCAAGTGTAGAATAATAATAAGAAGAAAACACTTTGTGACTTAGATTGAGAATTTGTTAGAACGGTCAATTTAGTACATTTATATTTTTCTAAATTTCCTTCTATCTTATCCAGATGAAGGATTGCAGAGTGTGGTTTGAAATGTTGATGGAAAAAACTCGCACACAATCGAATTTAGAAATAAAAATTACATTATAAATAAATTATGGAAATCTAATATGATAAACGACCCATTTATCCAAGCGTAATGACTATAGGACCATTGTAATCCAATGGTCTAGATTGAGAATTCTGTTGGAATGGTCCATCCATAGATATAACGCTTGGAGGACCATTGTAATCCATTGATCTAAGAGAAAAAGTTTTAAAATACATTTTATAAGTCTTAAATTTTCTATTTTTGGATCTAAACTAAGGAGATACCAAAAAATTGTAATTATATTCTAGATAGGAAATTATCTTGTAAGTAATATAAATACTTCATTGTGGCTAAAAATTACTAATTATTGAGGTTCATCACATAACTTATTGTGGTTACCAACTTATGCCTTTGCTTATTCAATATGTTCAAAGATTTGATCCTTAAAGATTGATTATTGGGATGTGGTCCTCATTCATAAGTACACTTATTCATTTCCATTAAATTATCCAATATTTGAAAATAAAAACTAAAAAAATTGCTGAAACTATAAGAAAGCTTAGTTATTTTATTTATAATCTTGAAACATATCATACTTTCTATAAACAAGGTTGAACAATAAAAAATAATGGGGTAAATACAAAGATCAAGGGGAACATATAGAATACATATTGTCACAAAAAGATCAAAAACAATTTATTCTACACACACACACATAAGGGTAAAATAAATTATTTGAATTCAAAATGAAACCTAGAGACATCAAGCCTGCCAATTTGTTGGTCAAGTTGAATCCATTTCATGTCAAGATTGCAGACTTTGGGATGAGTGCAATTGTTTCAGAGATTGCATGCAATTCATCTAGTGCTGGAACATATGCTTATATGAGCCCCGAGAGATTCGACCCTCAGACCTATCAGAAAGGAGTTGGTTATGATGATGCTGATGATTATTATTATAAAGGTGATGTATGGAGTTTGGGAGTAACATTGATGGAATGTTACGTGGGTCATTTTCCATTTGTACAGCTGGAACAAGATAAGTCACTTGATTGGGCTACACTCTTGTGTGCTATTTGTTTGGAAGATGTGCCCACTTTGCCTCCCACTACTTCTTCACAGTTTCAAAGATTCAATGGATGTTGCCTGCAAAAGGATGTTCGCAATAGATGGACTACTTCTCAGCTCCTCACTCACCCATTTATCAGAGATCAAGATTGAGCTCTTTTCACATTGGCCCTTCTTTTTAAAGAATAGGGCAAAGGGAAAATTTGTAGAAAAAGAAAACATTCATGAATGACTTATCAAATAGTTGATCCCTTACCCATTTGTGAAAGATCACATAGGCCATTCTTTTGAAAAGAATAGGGCAAAGGGAGATTTGTATAAAAGAAAACATTCATGAAATGTTTATCAATGATTGAGTCAAAAATTCAAAGTGAAAATGAATTTGAGCTTGTCTATAAATTCCAAATGTATTATGTATATTTCTTTTTTCAAATTGTTTGTGTTGTTTGATTGAAGTTCTAAGGTAAACATAATTAATTTGAACTTGTGTATCACACTAAGCTTCATCTTTTTGCATTTCTTGATTTATTTTTCGAGGCTAAAAAATTAACAAGAATAATAAATTTTATATCTTTCCCTTTCTTGAACTTGTTCTGTTTGTGTATACAGTTTACTTCCTTAATTAACAAAACGATGTCATAGCCGATTAACATTTCACTAATAATTGTATTTATATTTTGTGAGGCTACTACCAGTAGTGCTAACTGCTATATCAAGTTACCAACGTAACTTTTTGATATATATATTTACGCATTTAAATATTTTGAAGTGTCAGATTCAGTAACATGTAAGACAAATTAAATATTTTAAAAGTCTAATTTTCTATGTATTTTAGTTTTTTCCCGCCTTTTTCTATTTTTTATGGAGACGAAGTGAGAGAGAGAAATTGAAAATGGAACTGTATTTTCTTTTTATCCATTCTTTCCTTCTTTTGTCCTCTATGCAGCGCGCTTCCTTATAATATTAATGGTTTTTTTTTTAAATAATAATAATCATAATGTTTATATTATGCAAGAATTTTTACGTGGGATGATGTTTTAAATGAAATAGAATAATTTACATAAATGAAAATGAATTGTTGTAAATATTTTATTATTATTATATATGGTGACGTTTTAAATTAAATGAAATAAAATAATTTAGATAAATGAAAATAAGTTGTGTTAAATGAATATTTTTTACTATTAATAAATTTTTAATTTAGTTTAATTTAATTATTTTTGATTGATTCAATAAGAAAAGAGTTTAGCTGAAGATTGAGTATGTTGAAACTTAGTTCAGCTGAAGATTCTTATCAGTGTGATGCTGGTCAATCAATCATTCTATACACAACATTCTGGACTTGACATGTGCGCATAGATCAAGACCCTGTCGATGGCCCATCACCATTGAAAGATGAAGAAAAGTTAGGAAGAAAGAAAGGTAAGCAAGTTACTAAAGTTGACAAGTGTAAGAAACTTGTTCTTGAAAAAAAAATTATTTTCAGAGGTGCTTGTTCCAAATGTGGTAAGGATGGACACCAAGCCTTTGAATGTCCTAATGTGAAAGTTGAAAAAAAAAACTTAGTAGTACAAGAAGAATAGAAAGTGGAATCTTCTAATGTTGATTTGGCTTCAACAAAAGTTGGAGAATCTCTTTTTATGAGGAGAATCATGTTTGCTAATCATGATGTTGAACCAGTACAAAGAAGATGAAATGTCCCCTTGCTGATTTTATATGATATTTAAAGCCTCTAATTATATTTTAAAATCAAACAACCAACATTTCAAAAGATCAACCAATTTCTCAATAAAACCCAAATTAGGTATGCCCGAAATAGTGCCAAAAACTTCATAGCTTCACATATTATTAATAAATCTGAAAGTAGAAACTTTTACAAAAAAATTCCAGCATAATGGCCTACAAAATGACACTTCTAGATCTATATAGAGTTTACATAACAGCTCCCAAATGGAGGACAAAAACAATGCTCATCGAGCTCCCGAAAATAACACAAAATAGCTCGAAAATACCACAAAACACTAATAATCTATTACAAAAGTATAACCATGACCCAATACCTATATTTAAATGTCTACAATACAATAGCAAACACAACTCTTATAATAAATGCACCTGAAAACTCACAAATTTGCGCTGTTCAGCACAAGGGTAAACTCTACATGAGCTTTCACATGGAATGGCCTCAAAATCCTATCCTTAGCCTCCCTAGAAACTTGCAAACTCCTGTCCTTGGGTCTCCTTCTCCACAGGTTTGGCAGCCTCTGAAGAACAACAAAGCAATGAGCAAAAATCAAGTTCTAGAATGAGCCCGAAATGCCTCCAAATCCCTTTAAAAGAGGGAATAACCCTAACTCATGACCAAGAGGGGTCAATAATACATATTTTAATAATAATTTTTATTTATTAGTCCATTGGTTTCCAAAGATTAGCCCCTTTTGTCGAAACTTCACTTTTTGAGCTAGCTTGCCTTAGCAAAAGTTATTATTTTTAATTATTTGAAAAGGGGACATGACAGAAGGAGCTTATTCTAAACTATTTGTAAGTATGGAGGTAAATGATATAAATTAATTATGGATGAAGGTAGTACTAATAATATTATTTCTAAAGAAATGGTTAGGAAACTTGGTTTGAAAATATTCAAACCTCCTACTCCTTGTGGTATCAGCTAGTTTCAAGATGATCATTGGGCGCAAGTTAGAGAACAATGTCTTGTTAATTTCAGTATTGGACCTTTTAAGGATGAAGTTTAATGTGATATAGTAGATATTATTTAATGTGATATAGTAGATATGAGTGCTTGTTATATTTTACTTGGAAGCGCTTGGCAATTTGATAAGGGAGTTATATGTGATTACAAAAAGAATACAATTACATTTGAAAATGATGGTAGGATATTTGTTTTGATTCCTTTAAATGATGAAGAAGTTATCAAAGAGAAGAACTTGATTATTTTTAGGACTTTTAGTTTGAAGACATTAGAAAATAGAGTTGATTTTCCTACTATTGACAAAAAGTTATCTGATCTTGAGATTATGAACATAAGTGGAACAAATAAAATTTCTATTTAGATGAAGGCATGCAATAAGAGTGATTCATTTGATAGTAGGAGTTATTGTAGAAGTAGTGTATTTGAGATTTATCATGATATAGTTGATTGTAGAAGTGAGTTTGGAGACACTTTTGTGTTGATTGATGAAGAAGATTTGTGGATTAAGAACGAGCACAGAGTTTATGTTTTGAATTCTTTCAGATGTTTATAATTCCTTATGGAACATTTTTTTGTCACCTTGGGTGTTTGATGCAGGAGCATCGTTAGGCTATTGGAAATCTTCCATCACCCATTTGTTGTTTTATTATTTTACGGTTACCTATCCGACAGTTTATATTGGCAAACTCTTGTTTTTTTGTTTCTAGATTCCATGGGCTTACCTTCATATGGTGAACATATCGTGGATCATTACCCTAAGTGTGCAAAATCATATACATGACATCTGGAAGTCATTATGCTTCATCTTCTTGGGTGTTATTTTCCTACATTGTTCTTCAAGCGATGCCTGGTATTTAATTTGGCATGGTTATATATGTTACAAATGTTTAGAATGGGTAAAAGCACAGATCTGTGTCACTATTTGTGATACCAAAAACCTGTTCTGGTCAAATCTCATTTCTCTATCAAAACTCAATTTTTTTCAAAAACTAAAAATACCCTTTTATAGATCTCAGACTCAATATCATCATTATTTAATTTTTTGAGTGTTTTGATTAGTTATAATATGTTACAATCTCAAAATATTATAAGTCGATATTTCAACAATTTAGAAGATGCTCCCTCAAAAAAGTAAAAAAAATAGTAAATTATATCAAAAAAAATAAAATATTATATTTATCTCTAGAGGAGAGAATCCTCTTCACGAATATGTAATTTTTTTTCAAGAAGGTATAGATTTGATAGGGAAGTTTTTACAGGAGGAAAAAAATGTTGGATTCAAATAAGGTCGAACTTGAGTACTTATAACAAAGAAAACATACATCAAAAATAATTATTTCTTTTTTTTGTTCACTAGCAATACATGTGATCTATAAGATATTTTCAAATCAGCACAAAAAAAGATGATCTGCATATACTTGTTTGATGAGAACTACACCTTATATTTTTTACAATTAAAAAAAGGGACTTCAAATTAAAATAAAATGAATAAAATCTTACTCAAAAAAATTATAAAAATTATAGGCATAAAATTCATCCAATTCTACACATTTCATCAGTTTACATCATCTTCATATTTTAAACACAAATACAATTTTTCTTGTCATTAATGTTGAACTTTCACATTCTGATATCACGTTTCTTTATAAAAGGTGACATAGGTTTGTGCTTTTACCTGAATAATTGAGAGGGGGTAGGGTGAATCAGTTACTAAAGGTCTTTAACTACCACTTGAACAATTAAACACAAACAGTCACTGTTCTGCTTGTCTTGTTGTTTCTTGGTCTCTATTGTAAAACTATCTTCAATATTTAAGTTAAATTGTATAATGAAAACATTATCAAATGTAAAACATATAAAGCAATCAACACACATTTGACTCTAGGATTTTACGTGGAAACCCAATTTGGGAAAAGCCACCAGCAACATGTCACTAATTTTCACTCTTTTAAAGTGAGCCATGTTAGGAGCTAATCTTGTTAGGAGCTAATTTCGTAATAGTAAGTAAAGTGATTGAGAATTCGCATCAACAAAAATTTCACCTTAAAATTCTACTTGAAATACAAGATATGCTCCTCTAGGACATATGTCAAAATGGAGTGCTCAGTTCTTCCTTAACCATTGGTGACTGCTTGCTTGCCTCCAATTTTGCCTCATCTCTAAGCTTACACTTTGCTTTAGCTTCATTATATTTCTATTCTTTTCCCATACCCAACTATTTCTTCCTCTTCTTATTCTTCCAACAACTTTTCCTATCATTCTTCTAGCTACTTGCCATTGAGTTTGCCTCTGCACTTGGCCTTGGCTTCATAGATTTTTGTGTTGGGAGTTTTGCCTCTTTTTTCCTTTTGTAGTGGTTTTTTGCTAGCAATGATTTTCAATTGAATCCACATAGGAGGCCAAAAGAGTTCTTGAGAAGCAATGGAAACAGTTTTTGAGAAGTGGGGGAAAAGAGTTCGACAAAAGTCACAAAGTATCTACTAAAGGTATAACATTTGAAAGAAAGAAAACATAAAGAAAAAAGTAAAAATTAACAAATTTTTTTTGAAACTCACATATTTTACATTGACCATCCTCCTTTCTACATTGTTCTGCAGTGTCTTAAGTAACCAAAACACCCTCAATTCAAAAAAAATATAGAGTTACCTTTTTGCTAGATTTTTGCAAATCTTAAAATTTACCATTTTTGGTAACCTTCAATTTTAACTCCTAGTAAGCTGAAAATAAAACTAGACTTTCTATAAAATATGACAACTAGGCCTACCAACTTGACCTACCAACTAATATTCAAATTTGGGAATACTAATTCGAAGTTATTACAAAACAAAAACTCTAAAAAAGACACAAAGATTACACAAACATAGTTTTGGGGGTCTAAATGGATTTTCTGGGACTCAAACATTAAATTTTCTTGACATAATGGAGTTGAGCTGAATTTTCAAACCACCAAACTCCTCCTAACAAAGCCACTATAAAAAATTGAGGGAAAACCCAGGTTCGAGTGAAAAGTTATGACTCCTAGAAGTTGATGCATCATTCTACCCTTCATGAAAGAAACACAACTCTTGCAAATGACTGGTTGTGAATTGATGTAACTCTTTTGGATCTAACTACATCACTACCAACTCAGATAACCATGCAGTCTCTACTTTTGGTAACCCATCCCACTATATCAAGTATTTATTATGCTGGCCATGCCTTGTGGAAGTAGCTTGCTTGTCAAGAATTTCGGTAATCTTTTCCTTCTTCTTATTGGGAGGGTGGTGTTTCCAATCCACATCATATTCATCCTATGTCTCTCAAACATCTTCATGGAATGATTATAAATCATAAACATTACATACTAGAGAGATGTCAATATGTTCTAGTAAGCTAACCTCATAAGCATTATCATTGAGTTTTCTGATGAGTTTGCAAGGCCCAATATTTTATAGTTCAATTTATGGTATGTGCCTGTAGGAAACTGTTCATGCCTCAAGTAAACCAACACAAAATCACCTTCAAGAAATATTTGTTGTCTTCGACTAGCATCTGTAGCAATCTTGTAGCTTGCATTAGCCTCTTTTAATTTTTGTCTCACATCTTGTTGGAGTTGGTGAAGGTGTTAAAAAAAAGCTACTCCATCATCACTTATGTCTCCCAATGGAAGTGACAAAAGATCTAGAACATCTTGAGGGTTCCTACCATAGAAAATCTAAAAATGAGATTTTCTCATTGATATGTTAACATAAATATTGTAGGAAAATTCTACCTTTGGCAATGCGAAGTGTCATTGCTTGAGCTTCTCATGAACAATACATCATAATAAGTTTCCCAAGCTCTAATTCACTACCTCTATTTTCCCATTTGTTTGAGGATGATAGGCACTACTAAAATGTAACTTGGTTCCCAATTTCCTCTAGAGAGTCCTACAAAAATGAGTCAAGAACTTAGTATCTCTCTCAGATGTAATAATCCTTGGAAGACCATGTAAATAGAAAACTTCTGAGAAGAATAGTTTTGCTATCCTAGTTACATCATTAGTCTTTTTACATTCAATAAAATGAACCATTTTTGAAAATTGATCAACAACTACAAAAATAGAATCATTGCCTCGTTGAGTATGTGGAAGACCCAATACAAAATCCATACTTAAATCACTCCATGCTTTCGTGGGTATTGGTAAAGGCATGTATAGTCCTATATTTTGTAAATTTCCTTTAGCAACTTGTTAGACTTTACACCTTGCCACATATTTAGTGATTTCCAACTTTATACTGGACCAATAATACTTATCTTCAACTAAGTTTATTGTTATTTTCTTGCCAAAGTGTCCAGCTAGTCCACTAATGTGAAATTCCCCAATAATATTTTCCTGCATAAATCTACTTTGTATACATAGTTGTTTACCTTTAAAGAGGTAATAATCCTACATAAAATAATCACCTCTTACATGGTCTGACTTACCAATGTTGAAGCCTTTAGTTATTCTACAATTTCCCAAAAATCATCATCAATCTCATAAAAAGCTTTAAAAGCATCAAAACCAGTGATTTTAGTTTCCATGGTGGTTAATAGTGTAGCACACCTCCTCAAGGCATCAAGAACTTGGTTTTTTTTTCCAGACTTATGTTTTAGATTAAAGGTGTATCCCTGTAAAGAGAATACCCAGTTGGCATGTCAAGTATTCAACTTCTTTTGAGTATAGAGATATTTTAGAACAATATGATCAATAAATAACACAATCTCTTATGGGACCAAACATTTCCTCCAGTGCGTTACAGCTTGAACAATTGCATTGAATTCTAGATCATAGGTAGAATAATCCTCTCACTTCATTCAGTTTTTCACTAAAGAAAGTTACACGCTTACTTTCTTGGCTAAGAACAACAACTATTCCAACATGAGAAGCATCACACTCGACTTCAAATACCTTGTCAAAATTTAGAAGTGCCAATATATGAGCTCTAATTACCTTTGTCTTCAAGAACTTGAAACTTTCCTTAGCATTTGTTGTCCATGTGAATTGCCTTACTTTGGTACAATCAATTATGGCTGTTACAATACTACTAAAATTTTGAATAAAATTTTAGTAGAAAGTTTTCAATCCATGAAAGCTTCTTACCCCTCTTATGTTGGAAGGACTAGGATTCTACGATTGCCTTGACCTTTTCTGGATCCATCTAAACACTAGCTTTATAAATGAGAAAGCCTAAAAAGGTCAACTAGTTTTCATGAATATGCACTTTTTCAAATTTTTGTAGAGTTTCTATTTCCTTAGTACACTCAAGATGATTCTCAGGTGTTGTATGTGTTCTTTTTTTCCTTTGCTATAAATCAAGATATCATCAAAATAAACTACAAAAAACATACCAATGTAAGTGTTGGACTAACCACCAATGCTCCCCTTTGATATATAATATCAAAGGTTGTCCTAGTATGGGTGGCATCAATACTATAAGTTTAGCCAAACACCCTTTGTTCTAATGTAAGATTTGTTGACAATCTTTATTCCAGATACAAATAGAGCCTTTATGAAGGTTCTTATTCAAAGATTGAGCCTTACCAGTCAACTAAGATATGAACCTCCTAATTGATTGTAGACATCCCTAAAGACTTCTTGATTGATTGATATTTCTAGGAGGAGGCATTTCCATGATGGCTTGCAACTTTTCAAGATCAACTTCAATGCCCTTTTCTGATATGATATAACCTAACAATTTGCTGGATGTGACACCAAAGATACACTTTTTTGAATTTAACCTAAGCTGAAATTGTTCCATGTGGTCCACTATCAAACAAAGGTTGTCAAGATGCGTGTCTCTTTTTTTAGATTTTGCCAATGCATCATCAACAAAGTCTTCCATATTTTTGTGCATCATGTTGTGGAAGATAGTGGTCATTACTCATCGATATGAAGCTCCAGCATTCTTTAGCCCAAAGGGCATGAAATTACAACAAAATGAAGCACATGCATAGGTAAAGTCTATTTTTTTTATTGATCCACAATAGTGATTTTGATTTGGTTGTACCCAAAGAAGCCATCCATTAAAGAGTGCATTTCATAACCTGCGGTCATGTCCACTATCATGTTTATGTTAGGTAGTAGATAGTCATCCTTAGGGAATGCTTTGTTTAAGTCTCTGAAATTAGTACACACTCGAATGGACTTGTCATGTTTAGACACAGGTACAATATTAGAAATCCACTTTGCATAATCAATAGCTTTGATGAAACTTTCCCTTAGGATTTTTTCTAGTTCTTCTTTGACCAAGAGAACCACATGTGGATGCATTTTTCTCAACTTTTTAAGAATATGTTTGACCCCACGAGAAACATATAGATGATTAATAAGGAGATTAGTGTCAAGACCAAGCATATTTGAGTAAGTCGAGGCAAAATTGATTTTCCTTTCTTGAAAGAATGTAGCAAGGCTCTTCTTTTCTTCAATTGATAGAGACTGAACCACAAGAATGATTTTGGGAGGTTTTTTTATGCCCAAGTTGATAGTTAGTGTGGGTTTGACGAGAACCAAATATATATTCTAAAAATAGCTTGGCAAACTCCCAAGCACCTCATCCTTGGGTGCCTTGAAGAGGTTTTCACCCTTAGACATGTCTTTATTTTTACTTATTTTTTGTGGTTCAAACATCGCCACTAAGTGGTTTTCACCATCTGAATACTTATTTTTTCTTTTGATTTTATGACTGGTACTTGATATTTGCTTTTGTCATGTTGACCTCGGGTTCAATGGTAGAAGATATCACAAGTTTGATAGCATCAAGGTAGCAAGTGATCTCATAGTCATTCTGGAAAGATAGTAGTTTAGGTTTTTGATGTTGAGTAGACCAATCTATGAGATTGAGGTGGATTAATGAGAGGGATGTAGAGAATTCAAGGTTATTAATACAAAAAGAGTCATCTCTGGTTACATGAGATGTCAATCTTATAGTGAAAGTTCCAAAAGAATAAAAATCACGAATAGGCCTAGAGGGATCAATGTGATCCACAAAAGAAGTTTGCGAACCAAACTTGTTAGACCCTAGACTAGACTCTTCAACTACATTTGGTTGGGTAGCATAGGCATGTATGACATCCACACCTAATTCACAATATGCATCAGTAAGACTTTCCCATTCATATTCACCAGAATCTATACTTTGCTTCCTAGCAATCAAGTGAGCAATATTCTTTCTTGTCCTTCCTCAGATTGGATCTTCATGATCAAATTCATCTGATTGGTTTTTTCAAGAGGTGGAAGCCTCAACATCATTAGAGGCGATTATATGATCTTCTCCCCAAAGTAGGGAATTGGGAGGCACGAAATCCTCATTTTGTAAAGTAGTAGAAACAAAGAGTGGATCCTCATCCTCTGATTCACTGAACATCGGAGCTCTTCTATCAAATTTGGGTGTTTCATCTTCTGTACCAAAGCCTAGGCCAATGGTATCTCTAGTTTTGTGACCCTCGGTATGACTTCAGGGTTTTACGTACGAGAGCTTTCTTGTTACTAGTTAAGGATCTGTGACCCTAATATCCCATGTTTTTTAGAAGTTTGTATCTTTTGCCATAGCTCTTAAGAGAGATAGGAGTAGTGACCGTGACTTCCTCTACATCTTCCTCTTCACTACATATGCAATCCTTGATGGCTTGGTCTTCTTTTTTTGCTTCTAGGGGAATTGAGGACTGAAAAAAATTGCCAAAAATGGCCATAGTAGATGCTGAGTGCTTCAATTTTTAGAAGGTTTCTTGTACGATTGAGGAGAAACTGATAGGGAAGAAATAGAATCTAGAGTGTACTTGCCCATACCCAGGCTCTTCATTTTCAATTTTTTTTCACACTCTATGAAAGATGATTTGATCTCATCAAAAGAGAGATTATGAGGAATTAACGTGGTGGCAATAGATAGTGTGTTGTCTCTAAGGATGATTATCTTGGTACCATTGAAAGGAAACTTTATGCATTGGTTAAATGTAGACGATACATCTTGCATATCATGAATCCAAGGTCTTCCTAGCAACACATTATAGGTGAGTAAGATTTCTAGGAATTCAAAAAGCACATCTTTTTCAACCATACCAATGTGGATTGGTAGTATAATGAGACCTTTAGAAGGCCTTTTGACCTCATCATAAGCTTAGATGGTGATCTTTCACCTAGGGTCAACAAAAAATTCAAACATGCCTAGTTGTTGGATAACATTGAAAGAGATAATGTTTAACCCTGCAACATTTTCTATCATAACTCGATGAATGCAAGTATAGAAGATTTGGACTTCTATGTGGAGGGTGAGATTATGAGGATAACTGAGACATCTATCATCTTCTTCAAAAAATGTGAGGTAATAAGGAGAAGAAATATGATTTACCATAGATTGGAACCGCTCTACATCAATATCTGTGGGGTCTTTGGCAGAGCATAAAGCTTTTTCAAGAATATCCTTGTGTAAAGGAGATAGCTCTAACAATTCAAAGATGGATATTTGTGTTAGGGTTCATTTTAGTTGATAGACAAGGTCATAGCTAGAGGTGACTGAGGAAACTACTTGTTTGGATGATGAGGCATTTTTAGGATCATTTGCAACTTCATGGAAAAATTTTGATTTCCCCCTTGTGACAAAATTAAGCATCTCACCATGGGAGGAGGAAGATTTCACCACTCTAAGAACTACCTTAGGTTGAGTGTCCCTATGTTGTTGTTGAGCATTTTGTGTTTTTAGGATAACCTTAGGTTTTTCATAATCTATATCATAATTGGGATCTTTGTCAAACTTTGGACCCCATCATGCAAAGATATTCAATAGGTTATATCATGTTAATGACGTTGTCAATATTAGTGTATGTGTAGTTAATGTTTGTGAGCCTTTGATGATTGCCCTTTTTCATATTCTGGTAATGGTTATTTAAAGGCTCTATGATTAGAGTTTTTGACTAAGCCATCCATGAAAACTTTGCCAACATCGATGAGATCTTGGATGACATCTTTGAGCTTTAAGCAATGTTCAGTGTTATGGCCCTTGATTCTATGATAGTTGTAGAAATAATCCTCTTTCCACCAGTCAGGTATGATAGGTGGTCCATAGGGCCAAGAGTTGTCTAGAAGGGTGAGAAGTTTTTTTTTTCAAGAAAGGTCTTCAAGACCACTTCATAAGGTTCGAACATCAGTGTATAAACATATCTTTGCTTAGCAAATTTGTTAATTTTGTTAGATTTTTGAGACTTTTAAGTCTCTTGTTGTTTTGTAGCGTAAAGAGCATTGTAAAGGTTAAAGGTAAACTCCCTGGTCATAGGAGAATCCACTACTCCTTCATTGACAACATATTTGTTCTTATTCCAAGGCTTGTTCTTGTCATTGTCATTTCTATTGCCATTTTTATCTTTATTCAAGACAATTCCACATTTTTTGATAGTAACATCTTCAATGTAATATGCATTTTCAACTATGGCATTGAAGGATGTGAGTAATTGTTTTCTAAGGTCAAAGTAGAGTTTTGGTACAAGTGTATTGAAAAATATGTCAATCTTCTTGGTCTCACAGGCTTGCTGAGGGTATCTAGAATGTAGGGATCTCCATCGTTGAAGATATGTTGCAAAGGGATCTCCTTGTTTTTGTTTGATACACAAATCCAACATAGTAACAAGATGTTGAATGTTATAGGGATACTGTTGGATGAAATGTTGTGCAACTTCATCAAATGTTTTGAGACGAGGTGCTAGTTTCGTAAACCATTCCATGGCTTGACCTCTCAAACTCCTAGGACAAAACTTCATGAGGTAAGTGTCTTCATGCATAAAATCCATGCTAATTGCATAGAAGTGCCTCACATGATCATGAGGGTCACCATTTTCATCATATTTTTCATATTTGTGAATGTCTATATCCCCAGAAAATGGAAGCATGTAAAGATTCCTATCAAAAGGAAGAGCACATATTGATTCAAAAAAAGAGGTTTTAGGTTTTTCCTTAGAAACTTGTAATTGAGCAAGTTGGTTTCTAAGTTCTTGTATTTCCTCTCTCAAAATTTCAGCCTTAGTGGGTTCTCATTTTTTTATTATCCTTTGCAAATCAAAGTCTTGAGGGAGTTTCCACCCCTTCACTATAATGTATTAAAAGTATTGATACCCATTTTGTTCCAAGGCTTTGAGCATTATCCTTTGAGAGACTTCGTCTTGTTGGAATCTCATGAGGTCTTCACTGGTAATTTTTTCATTACTCACGTGATATGATTGTGAATGTTTGGGTGGTGATGGGCATGCTCTTGCATTGACTCTAGGAGTCTTAAAAGGCATTTTGTTTCCATTATTGCCATCAAAAGGAATTGTGTCAAAAGGGTTTCTATGGTAGCCACGCCTATTTTCAACATTATGAGCATTATCATGAGCATAAGTATCATCTTGATGATAGTTATTTTCTCTATTATCTATACGTATGGCTTCTAGGCATGCTTGTTCTTCTAAGTGGCATTTCCTCTCCCTAAGAAGCATGGTGATCAAGATGTTATCTTCACCCTTAGGTGTATCAAAGGGTGTATGTAATAGGTTCTCAAAGCTATAGAGTGGATTATGCCAAATATTAGCTTCTTGTGTTTTATCAGAGATAGGATCCTCTACACAAGGTTGTCCATGAGGGCTTCTATGTGGAGTTTCCAATTGTTCATAGGTGAAATGAGGAGGACTATCTTTACTGACCTAGAACCTAGTTGTAACTGACATGTAAGAGTATGTCTTTATTTAATAGGATGAGTAAAACATTTTAGATTTGAAGTTCATACAACCAAGAACATTTTCTGATCAAAGGTAAAATAGATGGATTGTTAAGATTGCTCAAGAATTTACAACACTAACGACTCAAGCAAAGAGAGTGAGAAAGAAGCTCGATAGCAAGTAGCTATCATAGAATGGTAACCAAACTTTGAAAGTGACTGTTAGTGATATTTTGAGACTTACATTTGGAAAACTAAACCCATCTTTTCAACTTAAAACATTACCTAACACTAAGATTTGTAACCATATTTAGGTAGGATGAAAAAATTACACCCTTGGATCAGCTCAGATGTAGTTTAGACTCTATTTTGGAAGTGACGGAAACTAGATGATATTAGGACAACATAAAGTATCATATGATAGAGTTGACAGTAACTAGGAGACACTTTTTCCTTAGGTGATACTTTTCCTTAAAGAGGATGATATAGTTAACTATATCGTATGATAGAACTTACAGTAGTCATGTGATATAATTTCAAGAAAATAATATCGTATGATATTTCTCCAATAGTTTTATGATAGTGTGCTAGTGATTGTAAAAAAAGAGAAGTTTTGACCCAAAAAACTTATGTTTCAAGTTGTCAATTGAAATTTTTTCAGACCAAAATGTTGTGTGAATAGTATAGGACCTCAATATTTTTAGAAAACAACATGGTTTGAGAATAGTAGGGGTATTTTTCAAATCTCAAACAATTGAACAAGGGAAAAAATGACCTTACCAACACACACTTGTGATATCACAACAGATTTCTATCCATGTTAACAATATGTTTGATTTGCAAGAACATTTACATAGGTCCAACACATCTGAAAACACTTTCCAAACAGATCTACTAAGAGTCAAGGTTCATTACTCAACAACTTAGCCCACATTAAGTGTCCCTTCGCCTCACACCAAGTGGTTTCCCACAAGAGATATTGGCTTTGTCATGTAAGTTCCATAAGCATAACCAAGGGGACATAGATGGTGAGTGTAAAATCTTGGGGTGATCTGGGTAATCCACTAGGATTGATTCTTGCACCAACAAGTTGAGTGGAAAAATAAGGTAGTTACTAACCTAGAGTTTTTAAAAAGGGCTCTCGTTCATAATACTCCTCTTGCACCTAATTAAAGAACACCTTGTCTTGCAGAAAGTAACATACCTCATGGCAACAAGAGAACCTTAAGCATTCTTGCCTAGCATTTTCCTTATGGTACCAATCCCACAAGTACTCACACTAAGTGAAGACAAGTACTAAGTCTACCAAGGTTTTGTGTCCTTGATAGCCTTGAGTTTATAGTGGGTTGGAATAGTCGGGTTTTCTTGTCCCCACTTGGGTCGTTCCTCTTGATTGCTCAAGAGTAGACCATTTAAAGGATTCTAAACTAAAAAATATTGGATCCAGTTCTTGAGAGTCAAGATTTTTGATTCACCACGAGGGTGAAGAGCATACTCTCTTATCCCAATTGTTTCCACCAAACAAATTAAGAAGTTCAATTTATCCTCTTGCTTTTGAAATCTAAAGGTCGGTCAAGATTTTTGATTCACCACAAGGGTGAACAACATACTTTCCTATCACCAAGAGATCCCAATTACAAGTTTTATGTGCCTAAGAAAGAGAAATAACTAGTAAACTTGTTACACACAAAATAAGGAAATGGAAGTACGTGTTTGGTTTTTAAGCTTTTAGGCAGTCTTGCAAACAACTGTTAGTATCCTTTTTGCATTTGAAGCTTTGACATGCATTCTTTGAATGTAAGTATTCAAGAATTTAGGGCAAAAACCTACAAGAAAAACTATTAGTCCAACATGAGTTAGTCCCAAAATAAGATTAAAATATTCAAATAGACCTCTGTTAGATTGTAAATGACCTAAAAAACTCAATAGATAGACAACAAGAAACTGAAAAATGATCAACCCAAACAATAAGCAATTTTAGGCTGGGTGACTTTTTGTGTCTGAAGGGTATCATACGATACTTTTTAGTATAGCTATACAATAATTTTTCCTAGTGCATTAGCTTTTCCTATAGCTATGTGATATAACATACTCTACTGGTTTGATATAGTTAAGTATGGGTGTGCAATACTTATCCTAGAAAAGTATCACCCAAAAATGCTGACAAATGTCATACGATACTGAGAAAATATTACTTGATACTTGCAACTGTAAAATAAAAAAGAGTAGACATAATGTAGAAAATGCAAGAAAAAGATTGAAATTAGGAGAAAAACTAGTGTTCTACCCCACGGTGGGTGCAAAAAATGTACACTCAAAAAGTGTACTACTCTAAACCCTTCTATTCAAATGATCCCATGAATTAGAATACTTGAATGGTGGCTTAGAGCTCCCTATCCATGGAGTGCAAAGGGGTGTTTTGTGAAATAAATAGCTCTCAATTGAGCCTTTGAGACACAACCCTTGCTAGTAAACAAGGCAATAGGAGGTTCTTAATACAAGAGCAAGAATGAAAATGTCCAAGAGAAATCTCAAATCATGTAATGAAACTATGACTAAGCTAGAATGAGTTGCACAATACAACTAGATTAAGAAAATGAGAGTGTTACAAATCCATGCTAGTTAAACTAAGCGATCTAGATTATTGCAAAAGAGAAGCTATACTATATGAATCTAAGTTAATAAACAACAGTATGAGAGAATTAGACAAGAAAATAGAAGTTCTCCACAAGCTCTCAAGAAGATTGATCGATAAACATGTAGCATATCAATATCAAGAGTGTGGATCCTTTGAGAAGGGGGGAGCTCTTTCTTTTAAAGGTTTACAGATGGTGGAGATCAGGATTAAGGAATGTATGATCAAGGGTGTGGGTTGACTTTTGGCATGATCCCTATGCAAGAGACAATCAAACAATGAAAAGGAGTTGACCTTTTATGTGAGAAAAAAAGCCTTTTCTTTTAATTTGTAAATAGAAAAAGGACTAAAGGTGATATTGCTCCTATAGCTGAATACTTTTGTTTGCACGCCTGATTTATTTGAACCTTGTGGTTCATGAAATATTCTCCTTTACAATCATATTAGTTGTAATTCATGCATTTCTTGTCATGATTCTATGTGACCAAGTGTAGAATAATAATAAGAAGAAAACACTTTGTGACTTAGATTGAGAATTTGTTAGAACGGTCAATTTAGTACATTTATATTTTTCTAAATTTCCTTCTATCTTATCCAGATGAAGGATTGCAGAGTGTGGTTTGAAATGTTGATGGAAAAAACTCGCACACAATCAAATTTAGAAGTAAAAATTACATTATAAATAAATTATGGAAATCTAATATGATAAACGACCCATTTATCCAAGCGTAATGACTATAGGACCATTGTAATCCAATGGTCTAGATTGAGAATTCTGTTGGAATGGTCCATCCATAGATATAACGCTTGGAGGACCATTGTAATCCATTGATCTAAGAGAAAATGTTTTAAAATACATTTTATAAGTCTTAAATTTTCTATTTTTGGATCTAAACTAAGGAGATACCAAAAAATTGTAATTATATTCTAGATAGGAAATTATCTTGTAAGTAATATATATACTTCATTGTGGCTAAAAATTACTAATTATTGAGGTTCATCACATAGCTTATTGTGGTTACAGACTTATGCCTTTGCTTATTCAATATGTTCAAAGATTTGATCCTTAAAGATTGATTATTGGGATGTGGTCCTCACTCATAAGTACACTTATTCATTTCCATTAAATTTCCAATATTTGAAAATAAAAACTAAAAAAATTGCTGAAACTATAAGAAAGCTTAGTTATTTTATTTATAATCTTGAAACATGTCATACTTTCTATAAAGAAGGATGAACAATAAAAAATAATGGGGCAAATACAAAGATCAAGGGGAACATATAGAATACATATTTTCACAAAAAGATCAAAAACAATTTATAAAACAATTTATACTACACACACACACACACACACACATATGGGTAAAATAAATTATTTGAATTCAAAATGAAACCTAGCCAATCCTAGTTTTGTGGAGATCAAAGTAAAGAGAGAGTTTGAGATTGTTTTTTCTATTACTTGTGGGAATCATCTTTTTAACATATGTTTAATTCTAAAGACTATTTAATAAAAATATAATCTATTTGAAATAAAAGACGGGTTAAAATTTATTCAAATAAGAAAAAATATAGAGTAAGGACATCAAACAACCCTATCAAAATCTGTCAAGTAGTCAAAATGATGAGACAAACTTAGAGGTATCTACAATATTCCAATTTTGCATAGGATGAGAAACCCATAGCTAGAAAATCTACTACACCATTCTACTCTCTAGGTATATGAGTGGAAGTAATAGAATCCAAACAAGCACACAAATTAGAAATCTTACTAACAACCAAACTTAAGTGTCGACAAACATTCTCTAAATTACATCATTGTTATCATATCAACATTCCAAGCCGAAGATCCAAAGACTACAACCTTATCATAGAGAAAGACACTAGATTCTAAAAACAATAAGAAAATAATTTTTACTTCAATCCATCATTTCCTTTATTTCCCTCACGTTATTTCACCATATTAGTAAATAATTTAACATACATTGCCAAAGAATATTGAAACATTAACAAACTTATTACTATTAGTGAGCATGGTTCTCTCAAATATTTAAAAGTTTAGAACTTGTTGGATAAAATCTGCTCAGATAATACAAATTCAGCATACATGCAACTGAAAAATCAAAAGTGAAATTTGCAAACAATCTTGACCATGAAAATCCCACCAAACAAGTATCAACAAAATGTCTCCACAACAATGAAATATTGAAAAATTAATAACAAAATCCACAATCTTAACTTAACCTAACAAGCTCTAAACAACTTTAATATCAACAAAAACTCTCCACTATGAATTACGAACAATTAAAAAATAACAGCGAATTCCACAAACAATCATAATTAGACCTAGAAAACTCATACCAATAAATATCAACAAAAGCTCTTCATAATAAAGACAAGGGCCCATGTTATTGTGTAAAACAAGGAAATGAAAGAATGAGTATCCACAAAACTAACTACCACATAGTCCCACATTATCGTTTGAAACAAGAGGAAAATGCAAGTACTCTTATCATAATACCCACTTAGGCTTCTATAAAAACCTATGTCATCTTCCTCTTCCTCTTCAACACACATCTTTCCCTCATGCATTTTCTTACCATGGTTGTCATAGAAGAAATTTTTTGTCGATTAGTGATAATGAGAGAGTGCATGATCATTAGTATCATCATTTGAAGACCTTATGAATGAAGAACAACATGAATAATTTACATGGCTAAGTGGAATAGGACCTATGCATTTCCTTTTAGTGGTGTTTTTGGGCACAAAGTATGATGGTTAAATGCAGGGGATGCTCCTCCAATGCAAAGGTCATCTTAGTCTAAGCTTGCATCCTCATTGTAATGGTGATTTTGCCTATTGGAGTATGCCATTTTTGTTGCAGAAAAAAAAAGGGGTCTAAGATTAACGGAATTGCTTTGTTACTATTTTAACATTAAATAATATATTCCATTCTCTATGATTTCAGAGTGCGGTTATTAGTGTGGAAGCTTTGATTGTGTGAACTATTCATGATAATGCGTTGAGATGATTAAAGAAAACTTTGAATAGGTTTCAGTGAGTGGTTCTACTCAAGCTGGTGTTTTATCATGTTAAAATTGTATTTAATGATGCCTCTATCAAACTAACTATGGGAGATATTTCAATGGTGACCTACCCTATTTACCAAATCATATTTTGGATGCATATGGAAATGCTCATCAAAACTCATTGTTTAGTCAATTTGGTGGGAGTGAAACAAAATAATCTTCAAGAATGTGAGTTCCACAGAGGAATTATTTCTCAAATGCCTAGAAAAGTCAATTTAGAATTGGTTAATGCTCATGTCAAGGAGAAGATCAACAATTAAAAGTTTACTCATTGTGACAACATATTAGTTGAGAAATGACGATACATTAATCTTCCTTCATTCATGGCTCCATCTCTATTGCATGCCCAAATAGATAGGTCTCATATAAGATGGATTCCTCCTTGTATTGGATTTATCAAACTCAATTTTGATGGTTCGTCTAAGGGTAACCCAAGAAAATTTGGGTGTGGTTTATATATTTAAGAAATCATATGGGATTTATATCACAACCTTTAAATGTGTATCTCTATCGTTAGGTACAAATAACCAAGCTGAGGCTTATGCTCTAGTTTATGGTCTAGTTTTAGCCAAAAAATTGGAAATTAGAAAAATCCACGTGGAAGGAGATTCTAATCGAATCACTAACACTTGAAATATTTAAAATTGGAAAATTAGATATATCAAGATGATCATTTGGAAGCTTTTGGACTCTTTTAAAAATTTATCATATCTCTCATACTTTTAGAAAGGGTAATGTTGTTGCTGGTTTTCTTGTGAATTGAGGATCTAATGGTTTAAATTTAGATTCATCAAGGTTAGGATGTATAACTATCTATAACTTTCTAGAGTTATTTTTTATTGTAGAAACTAATCTACACTATCTTTGCTAATAGTAATTAGAGTATCTGTTAAAAAATTGCAAGTGTTGGAGCACTTCATTCAAAAGCATTAAGTTCTCAATGTGGGTTATCAAGGTCCCAAAGGTAGTCCTAATCAATCGTGTTGTTGCTTCTTTAAATAGTGATCCCAAATATACTATACAAATTGCATAATAATGAATGTTGAATAAAGTTATATTTTGAACAATGTATTTTGGGCCAACATTGGACGTGTAAGATGTATAATTTGTTCAACATAGAGTCTCTCCATATCTAGAATATGAAGAATTTCTTGCAAGTGTGGTGCTGATTTTTAACACATAAAGTGATCTAATTTTCTTTTGTAATAATCTGGCCCGTACATGGGAATTTGATGCCATTTTTCTATATGGATTTTTTGTGAAGGAAAATATGGTGTAATTTTTTGTGGACTATACTACTATAAACTTCATTCAGGATGTTTAGTAATCAAATATTGGGCCATTATCATCCTCTTTGAGTCATTTGGAGGTTTCTTTCATTGTATATACTATATTGGTGATGAGTTAGGGCTTTCTTTTCCTAATCAGCCTTTGAATCTAGTTTATTTTTATAAAATTATATAGTGCCTTGTCCACTTTTGCCACACACCCCCCTTGAAAAAAAAGGTATTTTTTGAGTGCTTTGAATAATACTGTTTGTGACGGTCTTATGCTACAGTTGTTAGAGAATGTCATGGGTCTAGGTAATAAAGAAGTTTATAAGGGTGACATTTAATAAAGGTTAGAGTTTAAATGAGCCAACAAGATAACACATTCAAAACTTATGGTAAGAAGTGAAAACTAATGAATAGACTAACTAATCAAAATAATGCATGCTCCTTTTATGCCTTGTGTGTTTGTAAATATTAAGAATAACTTGGAAGATCTAGCCAATAGAATAAATTGATTTAGTACCAATTGTCTTTTCATCTCTTGGAAAAGACTACATACTTGTGAGCTACTCTCTCTCTCTCTCTCTCTCTCTCTCTCTCTCTCTCTCTCACACACACACACACACACACACACACATCTAACCCTTATAAATTGGGTAGCTCCTAAAAAATGCATTGATATTATCTTGTTTGGTTCGACTTCATTGATGCATACTCGAATGCCATGTGTTCTTAGTTCTTGGATGTAGTGATATCCTTGTGATTGGATGATGTGTATTCTTTGTACTTGGATGTGTTATGCCTTCCCTACATGTTGCACACACATGTGCATGTGTTTGTGCCTTATGAAAATCTCCTAGCACATGTGAGTAAATCTTTTGATTCCATGTAGTCAAATGGTGTGTGTGTGTGTGTGTGTGTGTGTAACCATTTTTTCAAGACTCTTTTCTTCATATTTTTTCACTTGACACTTTCGTTTGTTTTAAACAACAATTTTTATAATGGAAGGACATTTGAGTCCTCTTCTTGCAATTATAATATTCTTGTATGAACCTAGGAATGCTTTGTAATCAAATTGGATCATGCTCATGTTTATGGATTGGACTAGACAAACTCATTATTGGATCCTAATATTGATAGAACTAAAATTAATTTCACATAGTTATCCAATTTTGGTAATGTTCATGAATGTAAGAACATTCTTTTTGGACTTAAATTAAACCGTAATTAATAAATTTGGGTAACCTTGGGCCATGCTTAGACAACCCCATGTTATCCAAAATTGACCCAAAATGAACCAAATTCTACTTAAGAATGTTTGGGCAAGGTTGTGCTTTGCTTGGGAAATGCTATAGTATATTGGCGTGACTTTATGACATCTCTAAGTAGGAAGCCATGCTCACATAGATGCGACCTTGCTCTATGTTTGGACAACGACATGCAAATGGAAAGTAAATCCTTCACACATTAGGTAGTTGAGGATATTTATGGTCATATTTCATGCTTGAATAATGTTTTACACCTCATATGTTGTCCATGCCATTTGTTCTCATTGTCTGATTGAGAAATATTGGTTCCTAGACATGATTCATTGGTGCTAGATTTGAGTTTGTTGTAAGAGTCATAAGGGTTGTTTTCAGTGTGGATTGAAGGTTTATAATTCCCTCATCTCATCTTTGGATGGTCCTGTAAGAGAATGTGTTTATAATTGAATCAATATCAACCTACTATATATCGAGAATGCAATGATAATTTTTTGCCTGAATTGAACCGCCGCTTTTTTTCCCACCGCTTTTCTTTCCACCACTTTTCTTTCAACGTTAACAAACTCTTAGTTGTTTTTTCAAATAGTTCCAAACACATCATGCGGTTCTAGTTGTTTAGCTGCTTGTTTTTTTTCAAATCTAATATTACTACGTAGGTTCGATATATTGTTGCATAGAGTTTCCAGTCATATATAATAAATGCGCTCACATTTTAATTACACGGTGTTTCCATATTTGTACTTGCAAAGGTTTCAAGTGAGAAGTGGAGTATTATATGTTGTTTGGAGCAGAAATGGGTGTGGCTACTCTCATACCAGACTCTAATTCATTCTTTTTCCTGGGAAAGCAGTGCATTAGAATAGAGTTGATCACAACAATGGTGTTATAAGAAAGAAGCTCAGATTGAACATTCCAACAGTTGCATTAATCTCAAGTAATCCAACAAGAAATAATTGCCTATCTTTGCCAAATCCAGTGAAGAATATCAAAGGTTTGTGTGATTTGGAGGTGAAGGGAAGTCTTGGGAAAGGAAGTGAGGGCAGTGTGTACAAAGTGCTCAGCCCAAAATCGAGCTCTTACTATGCTCTCAAAGTAGTCAGGCTTCATTAAAATGAAGATGACAAGATCATGAGAGAGGTGGAGATTATGAAGAAGATGCATTCTCCCTGGATAGTGGAATTCCATGGAGCATTTGAAGAAGGTGGGAATGTGAAATATCTGCTGAAGTACATGGACGAAGGCTCTCTACAAAGCTTCCACAAGCAGCTCAACAAAAGAATGTCGGAGTCTTTCTTGGCTAAAGTTGGAAGAGATGCTTTGGAGGGTGTGAAATATGTGCATGCAATTCATCTAGTGCTGGAACATATGCTTTATGAGCCCCGAGAGATTCGACCTTCAGACCTATTGGAAAGGAGTTGGTTGTGATGATGCTGATGATTATTATTAAGAAGGTGATGTATGGAGTTTGGGAGTAACATTGATGGAATGTTACGTGGGTCATTTTCCATTTGTACAGCTGGAACAAGAGAAGTCACTTGATTGGGCTACACTCTTGTGTGCTATTTGTTTGGAAGATGTGCCCACTTTGCCTCCCACTGCTTCTTCACAGTTTCAAAGCTTCATTGGATGCTACCTGCAAAAGGATGTTCGCAACAGATGGACTGCTTCTCAGGTCCTCACTCACCCATTTATCAGAGATCAAGATTGAGCTCTTTTTACATTGGCCCTTCTTTTTAAAGAATAGGGCAAAGGGAAAATTTGTAGAAAAAGAAAACATTCATGAATGACTTATCAAATAGTTGATCCCTCACCCATTTGTGAAAGATCACATAGGCCATTCTTTTGAAAAGAATAGGGCAAAGGGAGATTTGTATAAAAGAAAACATTCATGAAATGTTTATCAATGATTGAGTCAAAAATTCAAAGTGAAAATGAATTCAAGCTTGTCTATAAATTCCAAATGTATTATGTATATTTCTTTTTTCAAATTGTTTGTGTTGTTTGATTGAAGTTCTAAGGTAAACGTAATTAATTTGAACTTGTGTATCACACTAAGCTTCATCTTTTTGCATTTCTTGATTTATTTTTCAAGGTTAACAAATTAACAAGAATAATAAATTTTATGTCTTTCCCTTTCTTGAACTTGTTCTGTTTGTGTATACAGTTTACTTCCTTAATTAACAAAACGGTGTCATAGCCGATTAACATTTCACTAATAATTGTATTTATATTTTGTGAGGCTACTACCAGTAGTGCTAACTGCTATATCAAGTTACGACCGTAACTTTTTGATATATATATTTGCACATTTAAATATTTTGAAGTGTCAGATTCAGTAACATGCAAGACAAATTAAATATTTTAAAAGCCTAATTTTCTATGTATTTTAGTTTTTTCCCGCCTTTTTCTATTTTTTATGGAGACAAAGTGAGAGAGAGAAATGGAAAATGGAACTGTATTTTCTTTTTATCCGTTCTTTTCTTCTTTTGTCCTCCATGCAACGCACTTCCTTAGAATATTAATGGTTTTTTTTTTAAATAATAATAATCATAATGTTTATATTATGTAAGAATTTTTACGTGGGATGATGTTTTAAATGAAATAGAATAATTTAGATAAATGAAAATGAATTGTTTTAAATATTTTATTATTATTATATATGGTGACGTTTTAAATTAAATGAAATAAAATAATTTAGATAAATGAAAATAAGTTGTGTTAAATAAATATTTTTTACTATTAATGAATTTTTAATTTAGTTTAATTTAATTATTTTTTATTGATTTAGTAAGAAAAGAGTTCAGCTGAAGATTGAGTATGTTGAAACTTAGTTCAGTTGAAGATTCTTATCAGTGTGATGCTGGTCAATCAATCATTCTATACACAACATTCTGGACTTGACATGTGCGCATAGATCAAGACCCTATCGATGGCCCATCACCATTGAAAGATGAAGAAAAGTTAGGAAGAAAGAAAGGTAAGCAAGTTACTAAAATTGACAAGGGTAAGAAACTTGTTCTTGAAAAAAATTTATTTTCAGAGGTGCTTGTTTCAAATGTGGTAAGGATGGACACCAAGCCTTCGAATGTCCTAATGTGAAAGTTGACAAAAAAAACTTAGTAGTAAAAGAAGAATAGAAAGTGGAATCTTCTGATGTTGATTTGGCTTCACCAAAAGTTGGACAATCTCTTTTAATGAGGAGAATCATGTTTGCTAATCATGATGTTGAACCAGTACAAAGAAGGTGAAATGTCTCGTTGCTAATTTTATATGATATTTAAAGCCTCTAATTAGATTTTAAAATCAAACAACCAACATTTCAAAAGATCAACCAATTTCTCAATAAAACCCAAATTAGTTATGCCCGAAATAGTGCCAAAAACTTCACAGCTTCACATATTATTAATAAATCTGAAAGTAGACATTTTTACAAAAAAAATTCCAACATAATGGCCCACAAAATGACACTTCTAGATGTATATAGAGTTTACATAACAGCTCCCAAATGGAGGACAAAAACAATGCTCATCGAGCTCCCGAAAATAACACAAAATAGCTCGAAAATACCACAAAACACTAATAATCTATTACAAAAGTATAACCATGACCCAATACCTATATTTAAATTTCTACAATACAATAGAAAACCAAACTGATATAAAATACTCAATTGAAAACACCAAACTCTTATAATAAACACACCTGAAAACTCACAAATTTGCACTGTTCAGCACAAGGGTAAACTCTGCATGAGCTTTCACATGGAATGGCCTCAAAATCCTATCCTTAGCCTACCTAGAAACTTGCAAACTCCTATCCTTGGGTCTCCTTCTCCACAGGTTTGGCAGCCTCTGAAGAACAACAAAGCAATGAGCAAAAATCAAGTTCTAGAATGAGCCCGAAATGCCTCCAAATCCCTTTAAAAGAGGGAATAACCCTAACTCATGACCAAGAGGGGTCAATAATACATATTTTAATAATAATTTTTACTTATTAGTCCATTGGTTTCCAAAGATTAGCCCCTTTTTTCGAAACTTCACTTTTTGAGCTAGCTTGCCTTAGCAAAAGTTATTATTTTTAATTATTTGAAAAGGGGACATGACAGAAGGAGCTTATTCTAAACTATTTGTAAGTATGGAGGTAAATGATATAAATTAATTATGGATGAAGGTAGTACTAATAATATTATTTCTAAAGAAATGGTTAGGAAACTTGGTTTGAAAATATTCAAACCTCCTACTCCTTGTGGTATCAGCTAGTTTCAAGATGATCATTGGGCGCAAGTTAGAGAACAATGTCTTGTTAATTTTAGTATTGGACCTTTTAAGGATGAAGTTTAATGTGATATAGTAGACATGAGTGCTTGTTATATTTTACTTGGAAGCGCTTGGCAATTTGATAAGGGAGTTATATGTGATTACAAAAAGAATACAATTACATTTGAAAAGGATGGTAAGATATTTTTTTTGATTCCTTTAAATGATGAAGAAGTTATCAAAGAGAAGAACTTGATTATTTTTAGGACTTTTAGTTTGAAGACATTAGAAAATAGAGTTGATTTTCCTACTATTGACAAAAAGTTATCTGATCTTGAGATTATGAACATAAATGGAACAAATAAAATTTCTATTTAGATGAAGGCATGCAATAAGAGTGATTCATTTGATAGTAGTAGTTATTGTAGAAGTAGTGTATTTGAGATTTCTCATGATATAGTTGATTGTAGAAGTGAGTTTGGACACACTTTTGTGTTGATTGATGAAGAAGATTTGTGGATTAAGAACGAGCACGGAGTTTATGTTTTGAATTCTTTCAGATGTTCCTAATTCCTTTTGGAACATTTTTTTCTCACCTTGGGTGTTTGATGCAGGAGCATCCTTGGGCTATTGGAAATCTTTCATCACCCATTTTTTTTTGTTTTATTATTTTACGGTTACCTATCCGACAGTTTATATTGGAAAACTCTTGTTTTGTTGTTTCTAGATTCCATGGGCTTACCTTCATATGGTGAACATATCATGGATCATTACCCTAAGTGTGCAAAATCATATACATGACATCTGGAAGTCATTATGCTTCATCTTCTTGGGTGTTATTTTCCTACATTGTTCTTCAAGCGATGCCTGGTATTTAATTTGGCATGGTTCTATATGTTAGAAATGTTTAGAATGGGTAAAAGCACAGATCTGTGTCACTATTTGTGATACCAAAAACCTGTTCTGGTCAAATCTCATTTCTCTATCAAAACTCAATTTTTTTCAAAAACTAAAAATACCCTTTTATAGATCTCAGACTCAATATCATCATTATTTAATTTTTTGAGTGTTTTGATTAGTTATAATATGTTACAATCTCAAAATATTATAAGTCGATATTTCAACAATTTAGAAGATGCTCCCTCAAAAAAGGAAAAAAAATAGTAAATCATATCAAAAAAATTAAAATATTATATTTATCTCTAGAGGAGAGAATCCTCTTCACGAATATGTAATTTTTTTTCAAGAAGGTATAGATTTGATAGGGAAGTTTTGACAGGAGGAAAAAACTGTTGGATTCTGATAAGGTCGAACTTGAGTACTTATAACAAAGAAAATATACATCAAAAATAATTATTTCTTTTTTTGTTCACTAGCTATACATGTGATCTATAAGATATTTTCAAATCAGCACAAAAAAAGATGATTTGCATATACTTGTTTGATGAGAACTACACCTTATATTTTTTATAGTTAAAAAAAGGGACTTCAAAATAAAATAAAATGAATAAACTCTTACTCAAAAAAATTATAAAAATTATAGGCATAAAATTCATCCAATTCTACACATTTCATCAGTTTACATCATCTTCATATTTTAAACACAAATACAATTTTTCTTGTCATTAATGTTGAACTTTCACATTCTGATATCACGTTTCTTTATAAAAGGTGACATAGGTTTGTGCTTTTACCTGAATAATTGAGAGTGGGTAGGGTGAATTAGTTACTAAAGGTCTTTAAGTACCACTTGAACAATTAAACACAAACAGTCACTGTTCTGCTTGTCTTGTTGTTTCTTGGTCTCTGTTGTAAAACTAACTTCAATATTTAAGTTAAATTGTATAATGAAAACATTATCAAATGTAAAACATATAAAGTAATCAACACACATTTGACACTAGGATTTTACGTGGAAACCCAATTTGGGAAAAACCACCAGCAACATGTCACTAATTTTCACTCTTTTAAAGTGAGCCCTGTTAGGAGCTAATCTTGTTAAAGGTTAAAAAAACACATTGTTAAATGTGACCTTGTTAAAGGATTTAATCATCCAGTTAGAAGTGGCTTTGTCAGAGAACTTTGATCATTCCATTTGGAATGTCACCTAGTTAAAGGATTTACACAGACTGTTAATTTTTCAAATGATTGTAGGTCAACCTTAGTTAAAAGGATTTCAATAGAAAATGTTTACAATGATTATAAAGAAAATAGTAGGTTTGATTTGTGTGATTACAAATCACTTTTGTAGCTTCAAATCTCTGTTCGGTCCTTATGCTGACTTTACTAATAAGCCTTCCATTAAAAGCTCTGATCTTGACTTGCTTGGAAACCCGTAAACCAATCAATCCACTCTTTTCAACAATACTTAAGACTTTTTCTCATATTCACTGATCAATATCAACATCATCTTTGCAAGCTTTCTCCTTTAGCTTTTCATTCACTCACGCACTTGTGCATTTCTAATCCACCTTTGTCTATATGTGCCTCTTGTAGATACTTGCACTCTTTGACCAATAATTTGTTCAACACTGTATCTCTTTAAATATACAATTCTTTCTTTATCATTTTCCATCGCCACTGTAGATCTTAGTGTTTACGATCAGGTTCAATTCGATTCATTGCATCTATCCATCTTCTTGATCATCCTCTAGAAACTTCTCTAGAATCCATTTGTTAGGTCTTTACGTAATCCTCTCCTTGAATTTAATGATCCAAATCATCAATCTTATCTTCAACATAGTTTACAACTCCCAAGAAATCAACCGTGTCAGCTTGATCTCATGATAACCTTAGGTGGTTCACATCCTAAGGAAGAGAAAAGAAATAGTACTTATCAATCAGTAAGGGGGGAAATATTCTACCACATTTAAAAGAAACTTGTTTTCCAAAAATAATGGTTAGAAACAAGATTCAAATTCTAATGCACTAAAAACATCCATTACTTTTTAAAAAAAGATATAAAAGATACTACGCAAAACATGGGCCCTTTCTATTTTTCCCTAAATTACAACTAGCTTATATATATACAAAGCCGAGAGTTATCAAGGCTTTAATTTTTAGAGTATATAGTTCTTTTATCAATTATTAAATTAAAGCCTCTAGAAATCTCAACTTCCCTATAAATATTGTAGAATATATATAAGCTAGTAGGGGTGTCATGCCCACAAGGAAGAAATAGAGAAATATTTGTTGATGATTTTTATGTCCAATAACTTATTTTGTATTCATTATACCTTATCTATGTTCTCATCCTCATTCTCTATATTATCTTTCTCCCTCTAAGTACTCTCTTTTACTCTCACCCCTCCCTCCTGTCATCACTAGTTCTCCCTATATACCCTCTCTCTCTAGACCTCATTTCTCTCATGGTAACTCCCTTCTATGATTCTCTCTTTTGCCCTAATCACCCTATGGAATAATCTCCCCTACTCTATTGTCACCATCTATGCTCTTGTTTAACCTCATGTGTCTCCCTCTCTCCTAACTAATTACTACATTTCATTCTTTCCTATACCTCATGTCACCATCTCTGCTGGAGTACATGGACAGAGGCTCTCTACAAAGCTTCCACAAGCAGCTCAACAAAAGAATGACGGAGTCTTTCTTGGCTAAAGTTGGAAGAGATGTTTTGGAGGGTTTGAAATATCTACAGAATGAAAAGATTGTTCACAGAGACATCAAGCCTGCCAATTTGTTGGTCAAGTTGAATCCATTTCATGTCAAGATTGCAGACTTTGGGATGAGTGGAATTGTTTCAGAGATTGCATGCAATTCATCCACTGCAGGAACATATGCTTATATGAGCCCCGAGAGACTCGACCCTCAGACCTATCGGAAAGGAGTTGGATGTGATGATGCTGATGATGATTACTGTAAAGGTGATGTATGGAGTTTGGGAGTAACATTGATGGGATGTTACGTGGGTCATTTTCCATTTGTACAGCTGGAACAAGAGAAGTCACTTGATTGGTTAACACTATTGTGTGCTATTTTTTTGGAAGATGTGCCCACTTTGCCTCCCACTGCTTCTTCAGAGTTTCAAACCTTCATTGGGTGCTGCCTGCAAAAAGATGTTGGCAAGAGATGGACTGCTTCTCAGCTCCTCACGCACCCATTTATCAGAGATCAAGATTGAGCTCTTTTGACATTGGCCCTTCTTTTTAAAGAATACGGCAAAGCGAAAATTTGTATAAAAAGAAAACATTCATGAATGACTTATCAAATAGTTGATCCCTCACCCATTTTGTGAAAGATCACATAGGCCATTCTTTTGAAAAGAATAGGGCAAAGGGAGATTTGTAGAAAAGAAAACATTCATGAAATGTTTATCGATGATTTGAGTCAAAAATTCAAAGCTGAAAATGAATCTGAGCTTGTCTGTACACTCCAAATGTATTATATATATTTCTTTTTTCAAGTGTTGTTTGTGTAGTTTGATTGAAATTAAAAGGTAAACATGATTAATTTGAAATTGTGTATCACACTAAACTTCATCTTTTTGAATTTCTTGATTTAGTTTTAGAGGCTAACAAATTAACAAGAATGATAAATTTTATATCTTTCCCTTTCTTGAACTTGTTCCTGTTTGTGTATATAGTTTTAATGACCCCATCTTTTAGTCTTCACGTTCTCCAAAGTCTAAGTGGAGCATAAGAGGAAATAAAATTAATTTCTTATAAAGTTATTAAATAAATTAAAATTAAATATTAAAAGGTGACTTTATATTTAATTAATTTAATTAATTATTGTATTACAAGGGAGAAGCTTCTAGAGTGTGTATTAATTATTAGAAAGGTCGAAGCCTCTAGTAATTGAATTTTCTAGAAGCACAATTAATTTTCGATATCAATCCAGGTGATGCCAGCGACGGAAACAACAATAATAGCGGCAATGATAATGGAGACCGAGACAACTTTAATGGTAATAATGGACATGACAACAATGGGGATGAGGTTGATAACTTTAGAGATGTTGCACACCCAGCTCAAACAACCAGCTTGAGACCTCTTCTATCCACCTTCCCACCCAAAGATCCAGTTTAGCTGATTAATGAACCACAGATTACAGAGTTACAGGATTAGTTCAGGAGGGATTGGGAGGCTAGTGAACTAGAGTTTCAGGCGAACATTTCTCTTAGAGATTACATGGACTTTAGGATGAGACACATACCCAGATTAGGAGGAAGAAGTCAAAACCTTGAGTTGAGAAAGAAAGTAGACATAACAAAAAACAACCATAAAGAGGAACAGGTAGACAAAAACTACCAAAAGCCAGGGGATAGACAAAATACTGGGAGCACCAATCAAGGCACTGTATCTTGACCAACTATGCAGTCTCGAGCTCTAGCTCTCCCATGGTCTCTACCGTGACAATCTTCAAATAAATATCTTTTGGAGACGACTCCTTTTCACTCTTCCTCTTGTCTGATCTCCTTCTTTTGCTTGGGCTCTCAGTAAGATATTCCTTTTTCTTTGGAACAATCAATTTTGAACAAGATATACCTGTTAATAAGATTTTTTAACTATCATTTGTTGAAGTAGCCTGCTTGTCAAGAATTTCAGTAATCTTTTCCTTCTTCTTATTGGGAGGGTGGTGTTTCCAATCCACATCCTATTCATCCTATGTCTCTCGAACATCTTCATGGAATGATTATAAATCATAAACATTACATACTAGAGAGATGTCAATATGTTCTAGTAAGCTAACTTCATAAGCATTATCATTTAGTTTTTTGATGAGTTTACAAGGACCAAAATTTTATAGTTCAATTTATGGTATGTGCCTGTACAAAACTGTTCATGCCTCAAGTAAACCAACACAAAATCACCTTCAAGAAATATTTGTTGTCTTCGATTAGCATCTGTAGCAATCTTGTAGCTTGCATTAGCCTCTTTTAATTTTTGTCTCACATCTTATTGGAGTTGGTGAAGGTGTTAAAAAAAAGCTACTCCATCATCACTTATGTCTCCCAATGGAAGTGACAAAAGATCTAGAACATCTTGAGGGTTCCTACCATAGAAAATCTAAAAATGAGATTTTCTCATTGATATGTTAACATAAATATTGTAGGAAAATTCTGCCTTTGGCAATGCCAATTGTCATTTCTTGAGCTTCTCACGAACAATACATCATAATAAGTTTCCCAAGCTCTAATTCACTACCTCTATTTGCCCATCTGTTTGAGGATGATAGGCACTACTAAAATGTAACTTGGTTCCCAATTTCTTCTAGAGAGTCCTACAAAAATGACTCAAGAACTTAGTATCTTTCTCAGATGTAATGATCTTGGGAAGACCATGTAAATAGAAAACTTCTAAGAAGAATAGTTTTTCTATCCTAGTTACATCATTATTCTTTTTACATTCAATAAAATGAACCATTTTTGAAAATTGATCAACAACTACAAAAATAGAATCATTGCCTCGTTGAGTATGTGGAAGACCCAATACAAAATTCATACTTAAATCAATCCATGCTTTCGTGGGTACTGGTAAAGGCATGTATAGTCCTATATTTTATGAATTTCGTTTAGCAACTTGTCAGACTTTACACCTCGCCACATATTTAGTGATTTCCCACTTTATACTAGACCGATAATACTTATCTTCAACTAAGTTTATTGTTATTTTCTTGCCAAAGTGTCCAGCTAGTCCACCAATGTGAAATTCCTCGATAATATTTTCCTGCATAGATCTACTTGGTATACATTGTTGTTTACCTTTAAAGAGGTAATAATCCTACATAAAATAATCACCTCTTACATTGTCTGAGTTACCAATGTTGAAGCCTTTAGTTATTCTACAATTTCCCAAAAATCATCATCAATCTCATAAAAAGCTTTAAAAGCATCAAAACCAGTGATTTTAGTTTCCATGGTGATTAATAGTGTAGCACACCTCCTCAAGGCATCAAGAACTTGGTTTTTTTTCCAGACTTATGTTTTAGATCAAAGGTGTATCCCTGTAAAGAGAATACCCAGTTGGCATGTCAACTATTCAACTTCTTTTGAGTATAGAGATATTTTAGAGCAATATGATCAATAAATAACACAAACTCTTATGGGACCAAACATTTCGTCCAGTGCCTTACTGCTTGAACAATTGCATTAAATTCTAGATCATAGGTAGAATAATCCTCTCACTTCATTCAATTTTTCACTAAATAAAGTTACACGCTTACTTTCTTGGCTAAGAACAACAACTATTCCAACATGAGAAGCATCACACTCGACTTCAAATACCTTGTCAAAATTTAGAAGTGCCAATATATGAGCTCTAATTACCTTTGTCTTCAAGAACTTGAAACTTTCCTTAGCATTTGTTGTCCATGTGAATTCCCTTACTTTGGTACAATCAGTTATGGGTGTTACAATACTACTAAAAATTTTGAATAAAATTTTAGTAGAAAGTTTTCAATCCATGAAAGCTTCTTACCCCTCTTATGTTGGAAGGACTAGGATTCTATGATTGCCTCGACCTTTTCTGGATCCATCTAAACACTAGCTTTATAAATGAGAAAGCCTAAAAAGGTCAACTAGTTTGCATGAATATGCACTTTTTCAAATTTTCATAGAGTTTCTATTTCCTTAGTACACTCAAGATGATTCTCAGGTGTTGTATGTGTTCTTTTTTGCCTTTTTTATAAATCAAGATATCATCAAAATAAACTACAAAAAACATACCAATGTAAGTGTTGGACTAACCACCAATGCTCCCCTTTGATATATAATATCAAAGGTTGTCCTAGTATGGGTGGCATCAATACTATAGGTTTAGCCAAATACCCTTTGTTCTAATGTAAGATTTTTTCACAATCTTTATTCCAGATACAAATAGAGCCTTTATGAAAGTTCTTATTCAAACATTGAGCCTTATTAGTCAACTAAGATATGAACCTCCTAATTGATTGCAGACATCCCTAAAGACTTCTTGATTGATTGATATTTCTAGGAGGAGGCATTTCCATGATGGCTTGCAACTTTTCAGGATCAACTTCAATGCCCTTTTCTGATATGATATAACCTAACAATTTGCTGGATGTGACACCAAAGACACACTTTTTTGAATTTAACCTAAGCTGAAATTGTTCCATGTGGTCCACTATCAAACTAAGGTTGTCAAGATGCGTGTCTCTTTTTTTAGATTTGGCCAATGCATCATCAACATAGTCTTCCATATTTTTGTGCATCATGTTGTGGAAGATAGTGGTCATTACTCATTGATATGTAGCTCCAGCATTTTTTAGCCCAAAGGGCATGAAATTCCAACAAAATGAACCACATGCATAGGTAAAGTCTATTTTTTTTATTGATCCACAATAGTGATTTTGATTTGGTTGTACCCAAAGAAGCCATCCATTAAAGAGTGCATTTCATAACCTGCGGTCATGTCCACTATCATGTTTATGTTGGGTAGTAGATAGTCATCCTTAGGGAATGCTTTGTTTAAGTCTCTGAAATTAGTACACACTCGAATGGAATTGTCATGTTTAGACACAAGTACAATATTAGAAATCCACTCTGCATAATCAATGGCTTTGATGAAACATTCCCTTAGGATTTTTTCTAGTTCTTCATTGACCAAGAGAACCACATGTGGATGCATTTTTCTCAACTTTTCAAAAATAGGTTTGACCCCACAAGAAACAAATAGATGATGCATAATGAGATTAGTGTCAAGACCAAGAATATTTGAGTAAGTCGAGGAAAAATTGATTTTCCTTTCTTGAAAGAACTTAGCAAGGCTCTTCTTTTCTTCAATTGATAGAGACTGAAGCACAAGAATGATTTTGGGAGGTTGTTTTATGCCCAAGTTGATACTTAGTGTGGGTTCGATGAGAACCAAATATATATTCTAAAAATATCTTGGCAAACTCCCAAGCACCTCATCCTCGGGTGCCTTGAAGAGGTTTTCACCCTTAGACATGTCTTTATTTTTACTTATTTTTTGTGGTTCAGACATCGCCACTAAGTGGTTTTCACCATCTGAATACTTATTTTTTCTTTTCATTTTATGACTGGTACTTGATATTTTCTTTTTTCATGTTGACCTTGGGTTCAATGGTAGAAGATATCACAAGTTTGATAGCATCGAGGTAGCAAGTGATCTCATAGTCATTCTGGAAAGATAGTAGTTTAGGTTTTTGATGTTGAGTAGACCAATCTATGAGATTGAGGTGGACTAATGAGAGGGATGTAGAGACTTCAAGGTTATTAATACAAAAGGAGTCATCTCTGGTGACATGAGAAGTCAATCTTATAGTGAAAGTTCCAAAAGAATCAAAATCACGAATAGGCCTAGAGGGATCAATGTGATCCAAAAAAGAAGTTTGCGAACCAAACTCGTTAGACCCTAGACTAGACTCTTCAACTACGTTTGGTTGGGTAGCATAGGCATGTATGACATCCACACCTAATTCACAAGATGCATCAGTAAGACTTTCCCATTCATATTCACCAGAATCTATACTTTGCTTCCTAGCAATCAAGTGAGCAATATTCTTTCTTGTCCTTCCTCAAATTGGATCTTCATGATCAGATTCATCTGACTGGTTTTTTCAAGAGGTGGAAGCCTCAACATCATTAGAGGCGATTATATGATCTTCTCCCCAAAGTCGGGAATTGGGATGCACGAAATCCTCATTTTTTAAAGTAGTAGAAACAAAGGGTGGATCCTCATCCTCTAATTCACTGAACATGGGAGCTCTTCTATCAAATTTGGGTGTTTCATCTTTTGTCCCAAAGCCTAGGCCAATAGTATCTCTAATTTTGTGACCCTCAGTATGACTTCAGGGTTTTACGTACGAGAGCTTTCTTGTTACTAGTTAAGGATCTGTGACCCTAATATCCCATGTTTTCTAGAAGTTTGTATCTTTTTCAATAGCTCTTAAGAGAGATAGGAGTAATGACTGTGACTTCCTCTACATCTTCCTCTTCACTACATATGCAATCCTTCATGGCTTGGTCTTCTTTTTCTGCTTCTAGGGGAATTGAGGACTGAAAAAAGTGCCAAAAATGGCCATAGTAGATGCCGAGGGCTTCAATTTTTAGAAGGTTTCTTGTATGATTGAGGAGAAACTGATAGGGAAGAAATAGAATCTAGAGTGTACTTTCCCATACCCAGGCTCTTCATTTTCAATTTTTGTTCACACTCTATGAAAGATGATTTGATCTCATCAAAAGACAGATTATGAGGGATTAACATGGTGGCAGTAGATAGTGTGTTGTCTCTAGGGATGATTATCTTGGTACCATTGAAAGGAAACTTTATGCATTGGTTAAATGTAGACGATACAACTTGCATATCATGAATCCAAGGTCTTCTTAGCAACACATTATAGGTGAGTAAGATTTCTAGGAATTCAAAAAGCACATCTTTTTCAACCATACCATTGTGGATTGGTAGTATAATGAGACCTTTAGAAGGCCTTTTGACCTCATCATAAGCTTAGATGGTGATCTTTCACCTAGGGTCGACGAAAAATTCAAACATGCCTAGTTGTTGGATAACATTGAAATAGATATTGTTTAACCCTACAACATTTTCTATCACGACTCGATGAATGCAAGTATAGAAGATTTGGACTTCTATGTGGAGGGTGAGATTATGAGGATAACTGAGAGATCTATCATATTCTTCAGAAAATGTGAGGTAATAAGGTGAAGAAATGTGATTTACCATAGATTGGAACCACTCTACATCAATATCTATGGGGTCTTTGGCAGAGCATAAAGCTTTTTCAAGAATATCCTTGTGTAAAGGAGATAGCTCTAACAATTCAAAGATGGATATTTGTGTTAGGGTTCATTGTAGTTGATAAACAAGGTCATAGCTAGAGGTGACTGAGGAAACTACTTGTTTAGATAATGAGGCATTTTTAGGATCATTTGCAACTTTAAGGAAAAATTATGATTTCCCCCTTGTGACAAAATTAAACATCTCACCGTGGGAGGAGGAAGATTTCACCACTCTAAGAACTACCTTAGGTTGAGTGTCCCTATGTTGTTGTTGAGCATTTTGTGTTCTTAGGAAAACCTTAGGTTTTTCATCATCTATCCATGGAGTGCAAAGGGGTGTTTTGTGAAATAAATAGAGTTCCCTATCCATGGAGTGCAAAGGGGTGTTTTGTGAAATAAATAGCTCTCAATTGAGCCTTTGAGACACAACCCTTGCTAGTAAACCAGGCAATAGGAGGTTCTTAAAACAAGAGCAAGAATGAAAATGTCCAAGAGAAATCTCAAATCATGTAATGCAAATATGAACTAAGCTAGAATGAGTTGCACAATACAACTAGATTAAGAAAATGAGAGTGTTACAAATCCATGCTAGTTAAACTAAGCGATCTAGATTATTGCAAAAGAGAAGCTATACTATATGAATATAAGTTAATAAACAATAGTATGAGAGAATTAGACAAGAAAATAGAAGTTCTCCACAAGCTCTCAAGAAGATTGATCGATAAACATGTAGCATATCAATATCAAGAGTGTGGATCCTTTGAGAAGGGGGGAGCTCCTTTTAAAGGTTTACAGATGGTGGAGATCAAGATTAAGGAATGTATGATCAAGGGTGTGGGTTGACTTTTGGCATGATCCATATGCAAGAGACAATCAAACAATGAAAAGGAGTTGACCTTTTATGTGAGACAAAAAGCCTTTTCTTTTAATTTGTAAATAGAAAAAGGACTAAAGGTGATATTGCTCCTATAGCTGAATACTTTTGTTTGCACGCCTGATTTATTTGAACCTTGTGGTCCATGAAATATTCTCCTTTACAATCATATTAGTTGTAATTCATGCATTTCTTGTCATGATTCTATGTGACCAAGTGTAGAATAATAATAAGAAGAAAACACTTTGTGACTTAGATTAAGAATTTGTTAGAACGGTCAATTTAGTACATTTATATTTTTCTAAATTTCCTTCTATCTTATCCAGATGAAGCATTGCAGAGTGTGGTTTGAAATGTTGATGGAAAAAACTCACACACAATTGAATTTAGAAATAAAAATTACATTATAAATAAATTATGGAAATCTAATATGATAAACGACCCATTTATCCAAGCGTAATGACTATAGGACCATTGTAATCCAATGGTCTAGATTGAGAATTCTGTTGGAATGGTCCATCCATAGATATAACGCTTGGAGGACCATTGTAATCCATTGATCTAAGAGAAAGAGTTTTAAAATACATTTTATAAGTCTTAAATTTTCTATTTTTGGATCTAAACTAAGGAGATACCAAAAAATTGTAATTATATTCTAGATAGGAAATTATCTTGTAAGTAATATAAATACTTCATTGTGGCTAAAAATTACTAATTATTGAGGTTCATCACATAGCTTATTGTGGTTACAGACTTATGCCTTTGCTTATTCAATATGTTCAAAGATTTGATCCTTAAAGATTGATTATTGGGATGTGGTCCTCACTCATAAGTACACTTATTCATTTCCATTAAATTTCCAATATTTGAAAATAAAAACTAAAAAAATTGCTGAAACTATAAGAAAGCTTAGTTATTTTATTTATAATCTTGAAACATGTCATACTTTCTATAAAGAAGGATGAACAATAAAAAATAATGGGGCAAATACAAAGATCAAGGGGAACATATAGAATACATATTTTCACAAAAAGATCAAAAATAATTTATAAAACAATTTATTCTACACACACACTCACACACACACACACACACACACACACACAAGGGTAAAATAAATTATTTGAATTCAAAATGAAACCTAGCTAATCCTAGTTTTGTGGAGATCAATGTAAAGAGAGAGTTTGAGATTGTTTTTTCTATTAATTGTGGGAATCATCTTTTTAACATATTTTCAATTCTAAAGACTATTTAATAAAAATATAATATATTTGAAATAAAAGATGGGTTAAAATTTATTCAAATAAGAAAAAATATAGAGTAAGGACATCAAACAACCCTATCAAAATCTGTCAAGTAGTCAAAATGATGAGACAAACTTAGAGGTATCTACAATATTCCAATTTTGCATATGATGAGAAACCCATAGCTAGAAAATCTACTACACCATCCTACTCTCTAGGGATATGAGTGGAAGTAATAGAATACAAACAAGCACACAAATCAGAAATCTTATTAACAACCAAACTTAAGAGTCGACAAACATTCTCTAAATTACATCATTGTTATCATATCAACATTCCAAGCTGAAGATCCAAAGGCTACAACCTTATCATAGAGAAAGACACTAGATTCTAAAAACAATAAAAAAATAATTTTTACTTCAATCCATCATTTCCTTTATTTCCCTCACCTTATTTCACCATATTAGTAAATAGTTTAACATACATTGCCAAAGAATATTGAAACATTAACAAACTTATTACTATTAGTGAGCATGGTTCTCTCAAATATTTAAAAGTTTAGAACTTGTTGGATAAAATCTGCTCAGATAATACAAATTCAGCATACATGCAACTGAAAAATCAAAAGTGAAATTTGCAAGCAATCTTGACCATGAAAATCCCACCAAACAAGTATCAACAAAATGTCTCCACAACAATGAAATATTGAAAAATTAATAACAAAATCCACAATCTTAACTTAACCTAACAAGCTCAAAACAACTTTAATATCAACAAAAACTCTCCACTATGAATTACGAACAATTAAAAAATAACAGCGAATTCCACAAACAATCATAATTAGACCTAGAAAACTCATACCAATAAATATCAACAAAATCTCTTCATAATAAAGACAAGGGCCCATGTTATTGTGTAAAACAAGGTAATGAATGAATGAGTATCCACAAAACCAACTACCACATAGTCCCACGTTATCGTTTGAAACAAGAGGAAAATGCAAGTACTCTTATCATAATACCCACTTAGGCTTCTATAAAAACCTATGTCATCTTCCTCTTCCTCTTCAACACACATCTTTCCCTCATGCATTTTCTTACCATAGTTGTCATAGAAGAAATTTTTTGTCGAGTAGTGATAATGAGAGAGCGCATGATCATCAGTATCATCATTTAAAGACCTTATGAATGAAGAACAACATGAATAATTTACATGGCTAAGAGGAATAGCACCTATGCATTTCCTTTTAGTGGTGTTTTTGGGCACAAAGTATGATGGTTAAGTGTAGGGGATTCTCCTCCAATGCAAAGGTCATCTTAGTCTAAGCTTGCATCCTCATTGTAATGGTGATTTTGCCTATTGGAGTATGCCATTTTTGTTGCAGAAAAAAAAAGGGGTCTGAGATTAACGGAATTGCTTTGTTACTATTTTAACATTAAATAATATATTCCATTCTCTATGATTTCAGAGTGGGGTTATTAGTGTGGAAGCTTTGATTGTGGGAACTATTCATGAGAATGCGTTGAGATGATTAAAGAAAACTTTGAATAGGTTTCAGTGAGTGGTTCTACTCAAGCTGGTGTTTTATCATGTTAAAATTGTATTTAATGATGCCTCTATCAAACTAACTATGGGAGATATTTCAATGGTGACCTACCCTATTTACCAAATCATATTTTGGATGCACATGGAAATGCTCATCAAAACTCATTGTTTAGTCAATTTGGTGGGAGTGAAACAAAAGAATCTTCAAGAATGTGAGTTCCACAGAGGAATTATTTCTCAAATGCCTAGAAAAGTCAATTTAGAATTGGTTAATGCTCATGTCAAGGAGAAGATCAACAATTACAAGTTTACTCATTGTGACAACATGTTAGTTGAGGAATGACGATACATTAATCTTCCTTCATTCATGGCTCCATCTCTATTGCATGCCCAAATAGATAGGTCTCATATAAGATGGATTCCTCCTTGTATTGGATTTATCAAACTCAATTTTGATGGTTTGTCTAAGGGTAACCCAAGAAAATTTGGGCATGGTTTATATATTTAAGAAATCATATGGGATTTATATCACAACCATTAAATGTGTATCTCTATCGTCAGGTACAAATAACCAAGCTGAGGCTTATGCTCTAGTTTATGGTCTAGTTTTAGACAAAAAATTGGAAATTAGAAAAATCCATGTGGAAGGAGATTCTAATCGAATCACTAACACTTGAAATATTTAAAATTGGAAAATTAGATATATCAAGATGAACATTTGGAAGCTTTTGGACTCTTTTAAAAATTTATCATATCTCTCATACTTTTAGAAAGGGTAATGTTGTTGCTGGTCTTCTTGTGAATTAAAGATCTAATGGTTTAAATTTAGATTCATCAAGGTTAGGATGTATAACTATCTATAACTTTCTAGAGTTATTTTTTATTGTAGAAACTAATGTACACTATCTTTGCTAATAGTAATTAGAGTATCTGTTAAAAAATTGCAAGTGTTGGAGCACTTCATTCAAAAGCATTAAGTTCTCAATGTGGGTTATCAAGGTCCCAAAGGTAATCCTAATCAATCGTGTTGTTGCTTCTTTAAATAGTGATCCCAAATATACTATACAAATTGCATAATAATGAATGTTGAATAAAGTTATATTTTGAACAATGTTTTTTGGGCCAACATTGGACGTGTAAGATGTATAATTTGTTCAACATAGAGTCTCTCCATATCTAGAATATGAAGAATTTCTTGCAAGTGTGGTGCTGATTTTTAACACATAAAGTGATCTAATGTTCTTTTGTAATAATCTATCCCGTACATGGGAATTTGATGCCATTTTTCTATATGGATTTTTTGTGAAGGAAAATATGGTGTAATTTTTTGTGGACTACACTACTATAAACTTCATTCAGGATGTTTAGTAATCAAATATTGGGCCATTATCATCCTCTTTGAGTCATTTGGAGGTTTCTTTCAGTGTATATACTATATTGGCGATGAGTTAGGGCTTTCTTTTCCTAATCGGCCTTTGAATCCAGTTTATTTTTATAAAATTATATAGTGCCTTGTCCACTTTTGCCACACACCCCCCTTGAAAAAAAGGGTATTGTTTGAGTGCTTTGAATAATACTATTTGTGACGGTCTTATGCTACAGTTTTTAGAGAATGTCATGGGTCTAGGTAATAAAGAAGTTTATAAGGGTGACATTTAATAAAGGTTAGAGTTTAAATGAGCCAACAAGATAACACATTCAAAACTTATGGTAAGAAGTGAAAACTAATGAATAGACTAACTAATCAAAATAATGGATGCTCCTTTTATTCCTTGTGTGTTTGTAAATATTAAGAATAACTTTGAAGATCTAGCCAATAGAATAAATTGATTTAGTACCAATTGTGTTTTCATCTCTTGCAAAAGACTACATACTTGCGAGCTACTCTCTCTCTCTCTCTCTCTCTCTCTCTCTCTCTCTCACACACACACACACACACACACACACACACACACACACACAAACACACACACACACACACACACACACACACACACACACACACACACACACACACACACACACACACACACACACATCTAACCCTTATAAATTGGGTAGCTCCTAAAAAATTCGTTGATATTATCTTGTTTGGTTCAACTTCATTGATGCATACTCGAATGCCATGTATTCTTAGTTCTTGGATGTAGTGATATCCTTGTGATTGGATGATGTGTATTCTTTGTACTTGGATGTGTTATTCCTTCCCTACATGTTGCACACACATGTGCATGTGTTTGTGCCTTATGACAATCTCCTAGCACATGTGAGTAAATCTTTTGATTCCATGTAGTCAAATGGTGTGTGTGTGTGTGTGTGTGTATAACCATTTTTTCAAGACTCTTTTCTTCATATTTTTTCACTTGACACTTTCATTTGTTTTAAACAACAATTTTTATAATGGAAGGACATTTCAGTCCTCTTCTTGCAATTATAATATTCTTGTATGAACCTAGGAATGCTTTGTAATCAAATTGGATCACGCTCATGTTTATGGATTGGACTAGACAAACTCATTATTGGATCCTAATATTGATAGAACTAAAACTAATTTCACACAGTTATCCGATTTTGGTAATGTTCATGAATGTAAGAACATTCTTTTTGGACTTAAATTAAACCGTAATTAATAAATTTGGGTAACCTTGGGCCATGCTTAGACAACCCCATGTTATCCAAAATTGACCCAAAATGAACCAAATTCTACTTAAGAATGTTTGGGCAAGCTTGTGCTTTGCTTGGGAAATGCTATAGTATATTGGTGTGACTTTATGACATCTCTGAGTAGGAAGCCATGCTCACATAGATGCGACCTTGCTCTATGTTTGGACAACGACATGCAAATGGAAAGTAAATCCTTCACATATTAGGTAGTTGAGGATATTAATGGTCCAATTTCATGCTTGAATAATGTTTTACACCTCATATGTTGTCCATGCCATTTGTTCTCATCGTCTGATTGAGAAATATTGGTTCCTAGACATGATTCATTGGTGCTAGATTTGAGTTTGTCGTAAGAGTCATAAGGGTTGTTTTCAGTGTGGATTGAAGGTTTATAATTCCCTCATCTCATCTTTGGATGGTCCTGTAAGAGAATGTGTCTATAATTGAATCAATATCAACCTACTATATATCGAGAATGCAATGATAATTTTTTGCCTGAATTGAACCGCCGCTTTTTTTCCCACCGCTTTTCTTTCAACGTTAACAAACTCTTAGTTGATTTTTCAAATAGTTCCAAACACATCATGCGGTTCTAGTTGTTTAGCTGCTTGTTTTTTTTCAAATCTAATATTAGAACGTAGGTTTGATATATTGTTGCATAGAGTTTCCAGTCATATATAATAAATGCACTCACATTTTCATTACACGGTGTTTCCATATTTGTACTTGCAAAGGTTTCAAGTGAGAAGTAGACTATTATATGTTGTTTGGAGCAGAAATGGGTGTGGCTACTCTCATACCAGACTCTGATTCAATCTTTTTCCTGGGAAAGCAGTGCATTATAAATAGAGTTGATCACAACAATGGTGTTATAAGAAAGAAGCTCAGATTGAACATTCCAACAGTTGCATTAATCTCAAGTAATCCAACAAGAAATAATTGCCTGTCTTTGCCAAATCCAGTGAAGAATATCAAAGGTTTGTGTGATTTGGAGGTGAAGGGAAGTCATGGGAAAGGAAGCGAGGGCACTGTGTACAAAGTGCTCAGCCCAAAATCAAGCTCTTATTATGCTCTCAAAGTAGTCAGGCTTCATTCTAATGAAGATGACAAGATCATGAGAGAGGTGGAGATTATGAAGAAGATGCATTCTCCCTGGATAGTGGAATTCCATGGAGCATTTGAAGAAGGTGGGAATGTGAACTATCTACTGGAGTACATGGACGGAGGCTCTCTACAAAGCTTCCACAAGCAGCTCAACAAAAGAATGACGGAGTCTTTCTTGGCTAAAGTTGGAAGAGATGCTTTGGAGGGTTTGAAATACGTGCAGAGTGAAAACATTGTTCACAAAGACATCAAGCCTGCCAATTTGTTGGTCAATTTGAATCCATTTCATGTCAAGATTGCAGACTTTGGGATGAGTGCAATTGTTTCAGAGATTGCATGCAATTCATCTAGTGCTGGAACATATGCTTATAGGAGCCCCGAGAGATTCGACCCTCAGACCTATCGGAAAGGAGTTGGCTGTGATGATGCTGATGATTATTATTATAAAGGTGATGTATGGAGTTTGGGAGTAACATTGATGGAATGTTACGTGGGTCATTTTCCATTTGTACAGCCGGAACAAGAGAAGTCACTTGATTGGGCTACACTCTTGTGTGCTATTTGTTTGCAAGATGTGCCCACTTTGCCTCCCACTGCTTCTTCATAGTTTCAAAGCTTCAATGGATGCTGCCTGCAAAAGGATGTTCGCAACAGATGGACTGCTTCTCAGCTCCTCACTCACCCATTTATCAGAGATCAAAATTGAGCTCTTTTCACATTGGCCCTTCTTTTTAAAGAATAGGGCAAAGGGAAAATTTTTAGAAAATGAAAAGATTCCTGAATGACTTATCAAATAGTTGATCCCTCACCCATTTGTGAAAGATCACATAGGCCATTCTTTTGAAAAGAATAGGGCAAAGGGGGATTTGTATAAAAGAAAACATTCATGAAATGTTTATCAATGATTGAGTCAAAAATTCAAAGTGAAAATGAATTTGAGCTGTTCTATAAATTCCAAATGTATTATGTATATTTCTTTTTTCAAATTGTTTGTGTTGTTTGATTGAAGTTCTAAGGTAAACGTAATTAATTTGAACTTGTGTATCACACTAAGCTTCATCTTTTTGCATTTCTTGATTTATATTTCGAGGCTAACAAATTAACAAGAATAATAAATTTTATATCCTTCCCTTTCTTAAACTTGTTCTGTTTGTGTATACAGTTTACTTCCTTAATTAACAAAACGATGTCATAGCCGATTAACATTTCACTAATAATTGTATTTATATTTTGTGAGGCTACTACCAGTAGTGCTAACTGCTATATCAAGTTACCAACGTAACTTTTTGATATATATATATTTATGCATTTAAATATTTTGAAAAGTCAGATTCAGTAACATGTAAGACAAATTAAATATTTTAAAAGTCTAATTTTCTATGTATTTTAGTTTTTTCCCGCCTTTTTCTATTTTTTATGGAGACGAAGTGAGAGAGAGAAATGGAAAATGGAACTATATTTTCTTTTTATCCGTTCTTTCCTTCTTTTGTCCTCTGTGCAACGCTCTTCCTTAGAATATTAATGGTTTTTTTTTTAAATAATAATAATCATAATGTTTATATTATGTAAGAATTTTTACGTGGGATGATGGTTTAAATGAAATAGAATAATTTAGATAAATGAAAATGAATTGTTTTAAATATTTTATTATTATTATATATGGTGATGTTTTAAATTAAATGAAATAAAATAATTTAGATAAATGAAAATAAGTTGTGTTAAATAATTTTTTTTACTATTAATAAATTTTTAATTTAGTTTAATTTAATTATTTTTGATTGATTCAATAAGAAAAGAGTTCAGCTAAAGATTGAGTATGTTGAAACTTAGTTCACCTGAAGATTCTTATCAGTGTGATGCTGGTCAATCAATCATTCTATACACAACATTCTGGACTTGACATGTGCGCATAGATCAAGACCTTGTCGATGGCGCATCACCATTGAAAGATGAAGAAAAGTTAGGAAGAAAGAAAGGTAAGCAAGTTACTAAAGTTGACAAGGGTAAGAAACTTGTTCTTGAAAAAAAAATTATTTTCAGAGGTGCTTGTTTCAAATGTGGTAAGGATGGACGCCAAGCCTTTGAATGTCCTAATGTGAAAGTTGAAAAACAAAACTTAGTAGTACAAGAAGAATAGAAAGTGGAATCTTCTGATGTTGATTTGGCTTCACCAAAAGTTGGAGAATCTCTTTTTATGAGGAGAATCGTGTTTTCTAATCATGATGTTGAACCAGTACAAAGAAGGTGAAATGTCCCCTTGCTGATTTTATATGATATTTAAAGCCTCTAATTATATTTTAAAATCAAACAAAAAACATTTCAAAAGATCAACCAATTTCTCAATAAAACCCAAATTAGGTATGCCCGAAATAGTGCCAAAAACTTCACAGCTTCACATATTATTAATAAATCTGAAAGTAGACATTTTTACAAAAAAAATTCCAGCATAATGGCCCACAAAATGACACTTCTAGATCTATATAGAGTTTACATAACAGCTCCCAAATGGAGGACAAAAACAATGCTCATCGAGCTCCCGAAAATAACACAAAATAGCTCGAAAATACCACAAAACACTAATAATCTATTAAAAAAGTATAACCATGACCCAATACCTATATTTAAATGTCTCCAATACAATAGCAAACCAAATTGATATAAAATACTCAACCGAAAACACCAAACTCTTATAATAAACACACCTGAAAACTCACAAATTTGCACTGTTCAGCACAAGCGTAAACTCTACATGAGCTTTCACATGGAATGGCCTCAAAATCTTATCCTTAGCCTCCCTAGAAACCTGCAAACTCCTGTCCTTGGGTCTCCTTCTCCACAGGTTTGGCAGCCTCTGAAGAACAACAAAGCAATGAGCAAAAATCAAGTTCTAGAATGAGCCCGAAATGCCTCCAAATCCCTTTAAAAGAGGGAATAACCCTAACTCATGACCAAGAGGGGTCAATAATACATATTTTAATAATAATTTTTATTTATTAGTCCATTGGTTTCCAAAGATTAGCCCCTTTTGCCGAAATTTCACTTTTTGAGCTAGCTTGCCTTAGCAAAAGTTATTATTTTTAATTATTTGAAAAGGGGACATGACAGAAGGATCTTATTCTAAACTATTTGTAAGTATGGAGGTAAATGATACAAATTAAGTATGGATGAAGGTAGTACTAATAATATTATTTCTAAAGAAATGGTTAGGAAACTTGGTTTGAAAAAATTCAAACCTCCTACTCCTTGTGGTATCAGCTTGTTTCAAGATGATCATTGGGCCCAAGTTAGAGAACAATGTATTGTTAATTTTAGTATTGGACCTTTTAAGGATGAAGTTTAATGTGATATAGTAGACATGAGTGCTTGTTATATTTTACTTGGAAGCGCTTGGCAATTTGATAAGGGAGTTATATGTGATTACAAAAAGAATACAATTACATTTGAAAAGGATGGTAAGATATTTGTTTTGATTCCTTTAAATGATGAAGAAGTTATCAAAGAAGAGAACTTGATTATTTTTAGGACTTTTAGTTTGAAGACATTAGAAAATAGAGTTGATTTTCCTACTATTGACAAAAAGTTATCTGATCTTGAGATTATGAACATAAGTGGAACAAATAAAATTTCTATTCAGATGAAGGCATGCAATAAGAGTGATTCATTTGATAGTAGTAGTTATTGTAGAAGTAGTGTATTTGAGATTTATCATGATATAGTTGATTGTAGAAGTGAGTTTGGACACACTTTTGTGTTGATTGATGAAGAAAATTTGTGGATTAAGAACGAGCACGGAGTTTATGTTTTGAATTCTTTCAGATGTTCATAATTCCTTATGGACCATTTTTTTGTCACCTTGGGTGTTTGATGCAGGAGCATCCTTGGGCTATTGGAAATCTTCCATCACCCATTTGTTGTTTTATTATTTTACGGTTACCTATCCAACAATTTATATTGGCAAACTCTTGTTTTTTTTTTTCTAGATTCCATGGGCTTAACTTCATATGGTGAACATATCGTGGATCATTACCCTAAGTGTGCAAAATCATATACATGACATCTGGAAGTCATTATGCTTCATCTTCTTGGGTGTTATTTTCCTACATTGTTCTTCAAGCGATGCCTGGTATTTAATTTGGCATGGTTCTATATGTTAGAAATGTTTAGAATGGGTAAAAGCACAGATCTGTGTCACTATTTGTGATACCAAAAACCTGTTCTGGTCAAATCTCATTTCTCTATCAAAACTCAATTTTTTTCAAAAACTGAAAATACCCTTTTATAGATCTCAGACTCAATATCATCATTATTTAATTTTTTGAGTGTTTTGATTAGTTATAATATGTTACAATCTCAAAATATTATAATTCGATATTTTAACAATTTAGAAGATGCTCCCTCAAAAAAGGAAGAAAAATAGTAAATCATATCAAAAAAATTAAAATATTATATTTATCTCTAGAGGAGAGAATCCTCTTCACGAATATGTAATTTTTTTTCAAGAAGGTATAGATTTGATAGGGAAGTTTTGACAGGAGGAAAAAACTGTTGGATTCTGATAAGGTCGAACTTGAGTACTTATAACAAAGAAAATATACATCAAAAATAATTATTTCTTTTTTTGTTCACTAGCTATACATGTGATCTATAAGATACTTTCAAATTAGCACAAAAAAAGATGATTTGCATATACTTGTTTGATGAGGACTACACCTTATATTTTTTATAGTTAAAAAAAGGGACTTCAAAATAAAATAAAATGAATAAACTCTTACTCAAAAAAATTATAAAAATTATAGGCATAAAATTCATCCAATTGTACACATTTCATCAGTTTACATCATCTTCATATTTTAAACACAAATACAATTTTTCTTGTCATTAATGTTGAACTTTCACATTTTGATATCACGTTTTTTTATAAAAGGTGACATAGGTTTGTGCTTTTACCTAAATAATTGAGAGGGGGTAGGGTGAATTAGTTACTAAAGGTCTTTAAGTACCACTTGAACAATTAAACACAAACAATCACTGTTCTGCTTGTCTTGTTGTTTCTTGGTCATTATTGTAAAACTATCTTCAATATTTAAGTTAAATTGTATAATGAAAACATTATCAAATGTAAAACATATAAAGCAATCAACACACATTTGACACTAGGATTTTACGTGGAAATCCAATTTGGGAAAAACCACCAGCAACATGTCACTAATTTTCACTCTTTTAAAGTGAGCCATGTTAGGAGCTAATCTTGTTAAAGGTTAAAAAAACACATTGTTAAATGTGACCTTGTTAAAGGATTTAATCATCCAGTTAGAAGTGGCTTTGTTAGAGAACTTTGATCATTCCATTTGGAATGTCACCTAGTTAAAGGATTTACACAGACTGTTAATTTTTCAAATGATTGTAGGTCAACCTTTGTTAAAAGGATTTCAATAGAAACTTTTTACAATGATTATAACGAAAATAGTAGGTTTGATCTGTGTGATTACAAATCACTTTTGTAGCTTCAAATCTCTGTTCAGTCCTTATGCTGACTTTACTAATAAGCCTTCCATTAAAAGCTCTGATCTTGACTTGCTTGGAAACCCTTCAACCAATCAATCCACTCTTTCCAACAATACTTAAGACTTTTTCTCACATTCACTTATCAATATCAACATCATCTTTGCAAGCTTTCTCCTTTAGCTTTTCATTCACTCACGCACTTGTGCATTTCTAATCCACCTTTGTCTATATGTGCCTCTTGTAGATACTTGCACTCTTTGACCAATAATTTGTTCAACACTGTATCTCTTTAAATATACAATTCTTTCTTTATCATTTTCCATCGCCACTGTAGATCTTAGGGTTTACGATCAGGTTCAATTCGATTCATTGCATCTATCCATCTTCTTGATCATCCTCTAGAAACTTCTCTAGAATCCATTTGTTAGGTCTTTACGTAATCCTCTCCTTGAATTTAATGATCCAAATCATCAATCTTATCTTCAACACAGTTTACAACTCCCAAGAAATCAACTGTGTCAGCTTGATCTCATGATAACCTTAGGTGGTTCACATCCTAAGGAAGAGAAAAGAAATAGTACTTATCAATCGGTAAGGGGGGAAATATTCTACCACATTTAAAAGAAACTTGTTTTCCAAAAATAATGGTTAGAAACAAGATTCACATTCTAATGCACTAAAAACATCCATTACTTTTTTAAAAAAGATATAAAAGATAGTACGCAAAACACGGGCCCTTTCTATTTTTCCCTAAATTACAACTAGCTTATATATATACAAAGCCGAGAGTTATCAAGGCTTTAATTTTTAGAGTATATAGTTTTTTTATCAATTATTAAATTAAAGCCTCTAGAAATCTCAACTTCCCTATAAATATTGTAGAATATATATAAGCTAGTAGGGGTGTCATGCCCACAAGGAAGAAGTAGAGAAATATTTGTTGATGATTTTTATGTCCAATAACTTATTTCGTATTCATTATACCTTATCTATGTTCTCATCCTCATTCTCTATCTTATCTTTCTCCCTCTAATTACTCTCTTTTACTCTCACCCCTCCCTCCTGTCGTCACTAGTTCTCCCTATATACCCTCTCTCTCTAGACCTCATTTCTCTCATGGTAACTCCCTTCTATGATTCTCTCTTTTGCCCTAATCACCCTATGGAATAATCTCCCCTACTCTATTGTCACTATCTATGCTCTTGTTTAACCTCATGTGTCTCCCTCTCTCCTAACTAATTACTACATTTCATTCTTTCCTATACTTCATGTCACCATCTCTTACCTCTTATTTACCCTAAATTTATCTCTCTCTATCTCTCTCTCTCTCTCTTACACACACACACACACACACACACACACACACATTACCCTCTTATACTCTCTTTGCTACATAGTTTCGCCATATTTGCCCTGATTTCTATACCTCACGTGTCTCATGATCTCCCCCCCCCCCCCCCCCCCTCTCTCTCTCTCTCTTTCACACACACACACACACACACACACACAATTTGACATCATTTTAAAAGTTTTCCCAAATTTGAAATTTGAAACTTATTTCTAAAATATTTCTTTTTACATAATTATTAAAATTTGTTGGAAATTGAAATATTTATTGATGTTATCTAAAATTAATCCATTATGTAATTGTATTATCAAAGTTTAACCATATAACTTTAATTAACATAAATAATTAAATATTTTTTTTCATAAAGTTAAAATTTAATCGATTAAATAGTAATTTAGTGATTCTCTATAATTAACTTAAAATACTAAATCTAATTTAAATAACATGATAATATTCTAATTAAAATCACTATAAATAATTGAGTTTCATAAAGGTTATCTAAAGATTTAAAATATTTTAATTAATACAATCTTTAGCAAATAAATCTAGTGGTTAAAGCAAATGTCTAAGGGAAAAATTTAGTAACTTCATTTCTAAAATTTGATGTAATTAAAATTTTGACTTAGAATGTTTGACATCATTTGTAAAGTTTTCCAAAAAGAATATATAACTTTTATTTGTAATTGTTAAAATTTGTTCTAATTTGAAAAGTTTATTGTTGTATAACTTTATTATTTAATTGTATTATCAAAGTTTGACCATATAACTTTAATTCGCTTAAATAATTAAACAAATTTAAAAATTGAATCTATTAAAAAGTAATTTAAGTCATCTATATAATTAACATAAAATATAAAATCTAATTTAAATAACATGAAAATATTCTAATTAAATAATAGACTTTAATAAAGACTTTCTAAAAAGATATTCATATATTAATATATGATACAATTTACAATTGAACTTTCTCTATACTCTTCAGATTTCTTAGTAATCACTTAAAAAATGTAGTATATCATTTCCTCATTTAACCATAAAGTAGAACATGCACAAATATATTTATTAACAAGGATTTAGAATATTTCAAATAATACAATCATGAATGAATAAATTTAATAGTTTAATCTCATGCATATAGAACGGTGATTCCATGGTCTTCAAATGAAGAAGATGTGATAGATAGCCCCGCAACACCTTCCTCTCCCTGTGATTTGCGGAAATCTCTCCATGGAAAGCCGTCAAAGTCAATTATAAACTTCAGAAGTGTTATATCCACTGGTTGCTCATTTCATCTTGGTTAAGCATGTAAAGCCGTCAAAGTCGTCTTGATGGATATTTCTGTCTTCTCTCGTGCGGGAAAGAGTGTTTGGGCAAGCTTGTGCTCTGTTTGGGAAATCCTATAAGTATATTGGTGTGACTTTATGACATCTCTGAGTAGGAAGCCATGCTCACATAGATGCGACCTTGCAAAGGTTTCAAGTGAGAAGTAGATTATTATATGTTGTTTGGAGTAGAAATGGGTGTGGTTACTCTCATACCAGACTCTAGCGATTCAATCTTTTTCCCGGGAAAGCAGTGCATTATTAATAGAGTTGATCACAACAACAACAATGGCGTTATAAGAAAGAAGCTGAGATTGAATATTCCGACAGCCGCAATTTCACGTAATCCAGAAAGAAATAATTGCCTGTCTTTGCCAAATCCAGTGAAGAATATCAAAGGTTTGTGTGATTTGGAGGTGAAGGAAAGTCTTGGAAAGGGAAGTGAGGGCAGTGTGTACAAAGTGCTCAGCCCAAAATCGAGCTCTTATTATGCTCTCAAAGTAGTCAGGCTTCATTCTAATGAAGATGAGAAGATAATGAGAGAGGTGGAGATTATGAAGAAGATGCATTCTCCGTGGATTGTGGAATTCCATGGAGCATTTGAAGAAGGTGGGAATATCAACTATCTGCTGGAGTACATGGACGGAGGCTCTCTACAAAGCTTCCACAAGCAGCTCAACAAAAGAATGACGGAGTCTTTCTTGGCTAAAGTTGGAAGAGATGTTTTGGAGGGTTTGAAATATCTACAGAATGAAAAGATTGTTCACAGAGACATCAAGCCTGCCAATTTGTTGGTCAAGTTGAATCCATTTCATGTCAAGATTGCAGACTTTGGGATGAGTGCAATTGTTTCAGAGATTGCATGCAATTCATCCACTGCAGGAACATATGCTTATATGAGCCCCGAGAGACTCGACCCTCAGACCTATCGGAAAGGAGTTGGCTGTGATGATGCTGATGATGATTACTATAAAGGTGATGTATGGAGTTTGGGAGTAACATTGATGGAATGTTACGTGGGTCATTTTCCATTTGTACAGCCGGAACAAGAGAAGTCACTTGATTGGTTAACACTATTGTGTGCTATTTGTTTGGAAGATGTGCCCACTTTGCCTCCCACTGCTTCTTCAGAGTTTCAAACCTTCATTGGATGCTGCCTGCAAAAAGATGTTGGCAAGAGATGGACTGCTTCTCAGCTCCTCACGCACCCATTTATCAGAGATCAAGATTGAGCTCTTTTGACATTGGCCCTTCTTTTTAAAGAATACGGCAAAGGGAAAATTTGTATAAAAAGAAAACATTCATGAATTACTTATCAAATAGTTGATCCCTCACCCATTTGTGAAAGATCACATAGGCCATTCTTTTGTAAAGCATAGGGCAGAGGGAGATTTGTAGAAAAGAAAACATTCATGAAATGTTTATCGATGATTTTAGTCAAAAATTCAAAGCTGAAAATGAATCTGAGCTTGTCTATACACTCCAAATGTATTATATATATTTCTTTTTTCAAGTGTTGTTTGTGTAGTTTGATTGAAATTAAAAGGTAAACGTGATTAATTTGAAATTGTGTATCACACTAAACTTCATCTTTTTGAATTTCTTGATTTATTTTTAGAGGCTAACAAATTAACAAGAATGATAAATTTTATATCTTTCCCTTTCTTGAACTTGTTCCAGTTTGTGTATATAGTTGTAATGACCCCATCTTTTAGTCTTCACGTTCTCCAAAGTCTAAGTGGAGCATAAGAAGAAATTAAATTAATTTCTTATAAAGTTATTAAATAAATTAAAATTAAATATTAAAAGGTGACTTTATATTTAATTAATTTAATTAATTATTGTATTACAAGGGAGAAGCTTCTAGAGTGTGTATTAATTATTAGAAAGGTGGAAGCCTCTAGTAATTGAATTTTCTAGAAGCACAATTAATTTTTGTATTGCAAGGGAGGAGTTTCTAGAGAGTGCATTAATTATTGGAAGGGGGAAGCTTCTAGCACTTGCAATTAATTAATGTTTTAGTTCCTTCTAGAAGGGTGAAGGAAAAGGATAAATAGGGGCGAGAGTCTCATTGTTGAGCATGAAATTTTTGTGAATGACATTTCATAAGAGCTTGGATGTGTGAATCACATAACTTTCTTTGCAATAGAGGACATTCATCATCTCTTGTAACATTCTAGACGTCATTCCCTTGGGGTTTGGCCTTTGGAATACATTGCTTTGTACTTGATTTCATCATTTTGAGAATTAATATAATTTCAACATCAGTTCAATCTTCAGTTTGCATATAAAATCTATTTCAGTAGTTGGTCCAGTTTTTGGGCATTCCAGGAGTGCTCATTACAATGGTATCAGAGCTATAAATTCTGCCATCCTATGGAGGTCTTAAGCATTTATGTTTGAGCATGCGACAAGGGCTTTATAATTTCCACAATAATAGAGCAAGAGAAAGTAGGAGTTCAGACTTGCAGAACGAACAGGGTAGTTCATCCGTGCAGAGGGACATACAATTCAGTCATATAGACACAGAGGATATATTCTTTGAACAAGACAGTAGTATGGGTGACCGAGATGATAAGAATACTAGTCCAGACGAGGAAAATGTAATGTTCAGGTTACTGGGTACATTAGAGGAGGGGCAGCAGATGCAACAGGAGCAGAATAGGCAAATGGATATGATGCAACATGAGCAAAATAGGCGAATGGATATGATGCAATAGGAGCAGAATAGGCAAATGGATATGATGTTGCAGCTAATGGCTAGATAGATGGGCATCGATATCAATCTAGGTGATGCCAGCAAGGGAAACAACAATAATAGGGGCAATGATAATGGAGGCCGAGACAACTTTAATGGTAATAATGGACATGACAACAATGGGGATGAGGTTGATAACTTTAGAGATGTTGCACAACCAGCTCAAATAGCCAGCTTGAGACCTCTTCTATCCACCTTCCCACCTAGAGATCCAGTTTAGCTGATTAATGAACCACAGATTACAGAGTTACAGGATTAGTTCAGGAGGGATTGGGAGGCTAGTGGACCAGAGTTTCAGGCGAACATTTCTCTTAGAGATTACATGGACTTTAGGATGAGACACATACCCAGATTAGGAGGAAGAAGTCAAAACCTTGAGTTGAGAAAGAAAGTAGACATAACAAAAAACAACCATAAAGAGGAACAGGTAGACAAAAACTACCAAAAGCCAGGGGATAGACAAAATACTGGGAGCACCAATCAAGGCACTGTATCTTGACCAACTATGCAGTCTTGAGCTCTAACTCTCCCATGGTCTCTGCCGTGACAATCTTCAAATAAATATCTTTTGGAGACGACTCCTTTTCACTCTTCCTCTTCTCTGATCTCCTTCTTTTGCTCTGGCTCTCAGTAAGATATTCCTTTTTCTTTGGAACAATCAATTTTGAACAAGATATACCTATTAATAAGAATTTTTAAATATCATTTGTTAAAGAAAATCATACATAAAAGAAAAACCTAACCTGAACTTTCCCCATATATTATTTAGAAGGAAGTTAATTTTTGTACACTTTTTATTTGAAACTCTTTTGTCACATGTACATATCATTTCATTTTGTAATAGTAAGTAAAGTGATTGAGAATTCGCATCAACAAAAATTTCACCTTAAAATTCTACTTGAAATACAAGATATGCTCCTCTAGGACATATGTCAAAATGGAGTGCTCAGTTCTTCCTTAACCATTGGTGACTGCTTGCTTGCCTCCAATTTTGCCTCATCTCTAAGCTTACACTTTGCTTTAGCTTCATTAGATTTCTATTTTTTTCCCATACCCAACTATGTCTTCCTCTTCTTATTCTTCCAACAATTTTTCCTATCATTCTTCTAGCTACTTGCCATTGAGTTTGCCTCTGCACTTGGCCTTGGCTTCATAGATTTTTGTGTTGGGAGTTTTGCCTCTTTTTTCATTTTGTAGTGGTTGTTTGCTAGCAATGATTTTCAATTGAATCCACATAGGAGGCCAAAAGAGTTCTTGAGAAGCAATGGAAAGAGTTTTTGAGAAGTGGGGGAAAAGAGTTCGACAAAAGTCACAAAGTATCTACTAAAGGTATAACATTTGAAAGAAAGAAAACATAAAGAAAAAGGTAAAAATTAACAAATTTTTTTTGAAACTCACATATTTTACATCGACCATCCTCCTTTCTAAATTGTTCTGCAGTGTCTTAAGTAACCAAAACACCCTCAATTCAAAAAAAATATAGAGTTACCTTTTTGCCAGATTTTTGCAAATCTTAAAATTTACCGTTTTTGGTAACCTTCAAACTTAACTCCTAGAAAGCTGAAAATAAAACTAGACTTTCTATAAAATATGACAACTAGACCTACCAACTAATATTCAAATTTGGGAATACTAATTCAAAGTTATTACAAAACAAAAACTCTAAAAAAGACACAAAGATTACACAAACATAGTTTTGGGGGTCTAAATGGATTTTCTGGGACTCAAACATTAAATTTTCTTGACATAATGGAGTTGAGCTGAATTTTCAAACCACCAAACTCCTCCTAACAAAGCCACTATAGAAAATTGAGGGAAAACCTAGGTTCGAGTCAAAAGTTATTACTCCTAGAAGTTGATGCATCATTCTACCCTTCATGAAAGAAACACAACTCTTCCAAGTGACTGGTTGTGAATTGGTGTAACTCTTTTGGATCTAACTACATCATTGCCAACTCAGATAACCATGTAGTCTCTAGTTTTGGTAACCCATCCCACTATATCAAGTATCTATTATGCTGGCCATGCCTTGTGGAAGTAGCTTGCTTGTCAAGAATTTCGGTAATCTTTTCCTTCTTCTTATTGGGAGGGTGGTGTTTCCAATCCACATCCTATTCATCCTATGTCTCTCGAACATCTTCATGGAATGATTATAAATCATAAACATTACATACTAGAGAGATGTCAATATGTTCTAGTAAGCTAACCTCATAAGCATTATCATTGAGTTTTTTGATGAGTTTAGAAGGCCCAATATTTTATAGTTCAATTTATGGTGTGTGCCTGTACATAACTGTTCATGCCTCAAGTAAACCAACACAAAATCACCTTCAAGAAATATTTGTTGTCTTCGATTAGCATCTGTAGCAATCTTGTAGCTTGCATTAGCCTCTTTTAATTTTTGTCTCACATCTTGTTGGAGTTGGTGAAGGTGTTAAAAAAAAGCTACTCCATCATCACTTATGTCTCCCAATGGAAGTGACAAAAGATCTAGAACATCTTGAGGGTTCCTACCATAGAAAATCTAAAAATGAGATTTTCTCATTGATATGTTAACATAAATATTGTAGGAAAATTCTGCCTTTGGCAATGCCAAGTGTCATTGCTTGAGCTTCTCACGAACAATACATCATAATAAGTTTCCCAAGCTCTAATTCACTACCTCTATTTGCCCATCTATTTGAGGATGATAGGCACTACTAAAATGTAACTTGGTTCCCAATTTCCTCTAGAGAGTCCTACAAAAATGACTCAAGAACTTAGTATCTCTCTCAGATGTAATGATCTTTGGAAGACCATGTAAATAGAAAACTTCTAAGAATAATAGTTTTGCTATCCTAGTTACATCATTAGTCTTTTTACATTCAAAAAAATGAACCATTTTTGAAAATCGATCAACAACTAAAAAAATAGAATCATTGCCTCGTTGAGTATGTGGAAGACCCAATACAAAATCCATACTTAAATCAGTCCATGCTTTCGTGGGTACTAGTAAAGGAATGTATAGTCCTGTATTTTATGAATTTCCTTTAGCAACTTGTCAGACTTTACACCTTGCCACATATTTAGTGATTTCCCACTTTATACTGGACCAATAATACTTATCTTCAACTAAGTTTATTGTTATTTTCTTGCCAAAGTGTCCAGCTAGTCCACCAATGTGAAATTCCCCGATAATATTTTCTTGCATAGATCTACTTGGTATACATAGTTGTTTACCTTTAAAGAGGTAATAATCCTGCATAAAATAATCACCTCTTACATGGTCTGACTTACGAATGTTGAAGCCTTTAGTTATTCTACAATTTCCCAAAAATCATCATCAATCTCATAAAAAGCTTTAAAAGCATCAAAACCAGTGATTTTAGTTTCCATGGTGGTTAATAGTGTAGCACACCTCCTCAAGGCATCAATAAATAACACAAACCCTTATGGGACCAAACATTTCCTCTAGTGCCTTACTGCTTGAACAATTGCATTAAATTCTAGATCATAGGTAGAATAATCCTCTCACTTCATTCATTTTTTCACTAAAGAAAGTTACACGCTTACTTTCTTGGCTAAGAACAACAACTATTCCAACATGAGAAGCATCACACTCGACTTCAAATACCTTGTCAAAATTTAGAAGTGCCAATATATGAGCTCTAATTACCTTTGTCTTCAAGAACTTGAAACTTTCCTTAGCATTTGTTGTCCATGTGAATTCCCTTACTTTGGTACAATCAGTTATGGGTGTTACAATACTACTAAAATTTTGAATAAAATTTTAGTAGAAAGTTTTCAATCCATGAAAGCTTCTTACCCCTCTTATGTTGGAAGGACTAGGATTCTAGGATTGCCTCAACCTTTTCTGGATCCATCTAAACACTAGCTTTATAAATGAGAAAGCCTAAAAAGGTCAACTAGTTTGCATGAATATGCACTTTTTCAAATTTTCATAGAGTTTCTATTTCCTTAGTACACTCAAGATGATTCTCAGGTGTTGTATGTGTTCTTTTTTGCCTTCGCTATAAATTAAGATATCATCAAAATAAACTACAAAAAACATACCAATGTAAGTGTTGGACTAACCACCAATGCTCCCCTTTGATATATAATATCAAAGGTTGTCCTAGTATGGGTGGCATCAATACTATAGGTTTAGCCAAATACCCTTTGTTCTAATGTAAGATTTGTTGACAATCTTTATTCCAGATACAAATAGAGCCTTTATGAAAGTTCTTATTCAAAGATTGAGCCTTATCAGTCAACTAAGACATGAACCTCCTAATTGATTGTAGACATCCCTAAAAACTTCTTGATTGATTGATATTTCTAGGAGGAGGCATTTCCATGATGGCTTGCAACTTTTCAGGATCAACTTCAATGCCCTTTTCTGATATGATATAACCTAACAATTTGCTGGATGTGACACCAAAGACACACTTTTTTGAATTTAACCTAAGCTGAAATTGTTCCATGTGGTCCACTATCAAACTAAGGTTGTCAAGATGTGTGTCTCTTTTTTTAGATTTGGCCAATGCATCATCAACAAAGTCTTCCATATTTTTGTGCATCATGTTGTGGAAGATAGTGGTCATTACTCATTGATATGTAGCTCCAGCATTCTTTAGCCCAAAGGGCATGAAATTACAACAAAATGAACCGCATGCATAGGTAAAGTCTATTTTTTTTATTGATCCACAATAGTGATTTTGATTTGGTTGTACCCAAAGAAGCCATCCATTAAAGAGTGCATTTCATAACCTGCGGTCATGTCCACTATCATGTTTATGTTGGGTAGTAGATAGTCCACTATCAATAGCTTTGATGAAACTTTCCCTTAGGATTTTTTCTAGTTCTTCTTTGACCAAGAGAACCACATGTGGATGCATTTTTCTCAACTTTTTAAAAATAGGTTTGACCCCACGAGAAACAAATAGATGATGCATAATGAGATTAGTGTCAAGACCAAGCATATTTGAGTAAGTCGAGGCAAACTTGATTTTCCTTTCTTGAAATAACTTAGCAAGGCTCTTCTTTTCTTCAATTGATAGAGATTGAACCACAAGAATGATTTTGGGAGGTTTTTTTATGCCCAAGTGTATAGTTAGTGTGGGTTCGACGAGAACCAAATATATATTCTAAAAATAGCTTGGCAAACTCCCAAGCACCTCATACTTGGGTGCCTTGAAGAGGTTTTCACCCTTAGAAATGTCTTTATTTTTATTTATTTTTTGTGGTCTAGACATCGCAATTAAGTGGTTTTTACCATCTGAATACTTATTTTTTCTTTTGATTTTATGATTGGTACTTGATATTTGTTTTTGTCATGTTGACCTAGGGTTCAATGGTAGAAGATGTCACAAGTTTGATAGCATTGAGGTAGCAAGTGATCTCATAGTCATTCTGGAAAGATAGTAGTTTAGGTTTTTGATGTTGAGTAGACCAATCTATGAGATTAAGGTGAATTAAATAGAGGGATGTAGAGACTTCAAGGTTATTAATACAAAAGGAGTCATCTCTAGTGACATGAGAAGTCAATCTTATAGTGAAAGTTCCAATAGAATCAAAATCATGAATAGGCCTAGAGGGATCAATGCGATCCACAAAAGAAGTTTGCGAACCAAACTCGTTAGACCCTAGACTAGACTCTTCAACTACATTTGGTTGGGTAGCATAGGCATGTATGACATCCACACCTAATTCACAAGATGCATCAGTAAGACCTTCCCATTCATATTCACCAGAATCTATAGTTTGCTTCCTAGCAATCAAGTGAGCAATATTCTTTCTTGTCCTTCCTCAGATTGGATCTTCATGATCAGATTCATCTAATTGATTTTTTCAAGAGATGGAAGCCTCAACATCATTAGAGGCTATTATATGATCTTCTCCCCAAAGTAGGGAATTGGGAGGCACGAAATCCTCATTTTGTAAAGTAGTAGAAACAAAGGGTGGATCCTCATCCTCTGATTCACTGAACATGGGAGCTCTTCTATCAAATTAGGGTGTTTCATCTTCTGTCCCAAAGCCTAGGCCAATGGTATCTCTAGTTTTGTGACCCTCAGTATGACTTCAGGGTTTTATGTACGAGAGCTTTCTTGTTACTAGTTAAGGATCTGTGACCCTAATATCCCATGTTTTGTAGAAGTTTGTATCTTTTTCCATAGCTCTTAAGAGAGATAGGAGTAGTGACCGTGACTTCCTCTACATCTTCCTCTTCACTACATAGGCAATCCTTGATGGCTTGGTCTACTTTTTCTGCTTCTAGGGGAATTAAGGACTAAAAAAAAGTGCCAAAAATGGCCATAGTAGATGCCGAGGGCTTCAATTTTTAGAAGGTTTCTTGTATGATTGAGGAGAAACTGATAGGGAAGAAATAGAATGTAGAGTGTACTTGCCCATACCCAAGCTCTTCATTTTCAATTTTTGTTCACACTCTATGAAAGATGATTTGATCTCATCAAAAGAGAGATTATGAGGAATTAACATGGTGGCAATAGATAGTGTGTTGTCTCTAGGGATGATTATCTTGGTACCATTGAAAGGAAACTTTATGCATTGGTTAAATGTAGACAATACATCTTGCATATCATGAATCCAAGGTCTTCCTAGCAACACATTATAGGTGAGTAAGATTTCTAGGAATTCAAAAAGCACATCTTTTTCAACCATACCAATGTGGATTGGTAGTATAATGAGACCTTTAGAAGGCCTTTTGACCTCATCATAAGCTTAGATGGTGATCTTTCACCTAGGGTCAACGAAAAATTCAAACATGCCTAGTTGTTGGATAACATTGAAAGAGATAATGTTTAAACCTGCAACATTTTCTATCACGACTCGATGAATGCAAGTATAGAAGATTTGGACTTCTATGTGGAGGGTGAGATTATGAAGATAACTGAGAGATCTATCATCTTCTTCAAAAAATGTGAGGTAATAAGGTGAAGAAATGTGATTTACCATAGATTGGAACCACTCTACATCAATAGCTGTGGGGTCTTTGGTAGAGCATAAAGCTTTTTCAAGAATATCCTTGTGTAAAGGAGATAGCTCTAACAATTCAAAGATGGATATTTGTGTTAGGTTTCATTGTAGTTGATAGACAAGGTCATAGCTAGAGGTGACTGAGGAAACTACTTGCTTAGATGATGAGGTGTTTTTAGGATCATTTGCAACTTTAAGGAAAAATTTTGATTTCCCCCTTGTGACAACATTAAGCATCTCACCATGGGAGGAGGAAGATTTCACCACTCTAAGAACTACCTTAGGTTGAGTGTCCCTATGTTGTTGTTGAGCATTTTGTGTTTTTAGGACAACCTTAGGTTTTTCATCATCTATATCATAATTGGGATCTTTGTAAAAATTTGGACCCCATCATGCAAAGATATTCAATAGGTTATATCATGTTAATGACGTTGTCAATATTAGTGTATGTGTACTTTATGTTTGTGAGCCTTTGATGATTCTCCTTCTTCATATTCTGGTAATGGTTATTTAAAGGCTCTATGATTAGAGTTTTTGACTAAGCCATCCATGAAAAATTTGCCAACATCGATGAGATCTTAGATGACATCTTTGAGCTTAAAGCAATGTTCAGTGGTATAGCCCTTGCTTCTACAATAGTTGTAGAAATAATCCTCTTTCCATTGGGATTGATTCTTGCACCAACAAGTCGAGTGGAAAAATAAGGTAGTTACTAACCTAGAGTGTTTAAAAAGGGCTCTCGTTCATAATACTCCTCTTGCACCTAATTAAAGAACACCTTGTCTTGCAGAAAGTAACATACCTCATGGCGACAAGAGAACCTTAAGCATTCTTGCCTAGCATTTTCCTTATGGTACCAATCCCGCAAGTACTCACACTAAGTGAAGACAAGTACTAAGTCTACCAAAGTTTTGTGTCCTTGATAGCCTTGAGTTTATAGTGGGTTGGAATAGTCGGGTTTACTTGTCTCCACTTGGGTCGTTCCTCTTGATTGCTCAAGAGCAGACCCTTTAAAGGATTCTAAACTAAGACATATTGGATCCACTTCTTGAGAGTCAAGATTTCTGATTCACCATGAGGGTGAAGAGCATACTCTCTTATCCCAATTGTTTCCCCCAAACAAATTAAGAAGCCTTTTGACCTCATCATAAGAATTAAGAAGCTCTCAAGAAGATTGATCGATAAACATGTAGCATATCAATATCAAGAGTGTGGATCCTTTGAGAAGGGGGGAGCTCTTTCTTTTAAAGGTTTACAGATGGTGGAGATCATGATTAAGGGATGTATGATCAAGGGTGTGGGTTGACTTTTGGCATGATCCATATGCAAGAGACAATCAAACAATGAAAAGGAGTTGACCTTTTATTTGAGACAAAAATCCTTTTCTTTTAATTTGTAAATAGAAAAAGGACTAAAGGTGATATTGCTCCTATAGCTAAATACTTTTGTTTGCACCCCTGATTTATTTGAACCTTGTGGTTCATGAAATATTCTCCTTTACAATTATATTAGTTGTAATTCATGCATTTCTTGTCATGATTCTACGTGACCAAGTGTAGAATAATAATAAGAAGAAAACACTTTGTGACAAAGATTGAGAATTTGTTAGAAAGGTCAATTTAGTACATTTATATTTTTCTAAATTTCCTTCTATCTTATCCAGATGAAGGATTGCAGAGTGTGGTTTGAAATGTTGATGGAAAAAACTCGCACACAATCGAATTTAGAAATAAAAATTATATTATAAATAAATTATGGAAATCTAATATGATAAACGACCCATTTATCCAAGCATAATGACCATAGGACCATTGTAATCCAATGGTCTAGATTGAGAATTCTGTTGGAATGGTCCATCCATAGATATAATGCCTGGAGGACCATTGTAATCCATTGATCTAAGAGAAAAAGTTTTAAAATACATTTTGTAAGTCTTAAATTTTCTATTTTTGGATCTAAACTAAGGAGATACCAAAAAATTGTAATTATATTCTAGATAAGAAATTATCTTGTAAGTAATATAAACACTTCATTGTGGCTAAAAATTACTAATTATTGAGGTTCATCACATAGCTTATTGTGGTTACAGACTTATGCCTTTGCTTATTCAATATGTTCAAAGATATGATCCTTAAAGATTGATTATTGGGATGTGGTCCTCATTCATAAGTACACTTATTCATTTCCATTAAATTAGACAATATTTGAAAATAAAAACTAAAAAAATTGCTGAAACTATAAGAAAGCTTAGTTTTTTTATTTATAATCTTGAAACATGTCGTACTTTCTATAAAGAAGGTTGAACAATAAAAAATAATGGGGTAAATACAAAGATCAAGGGGAACATATAGAATACATATTTTCACAAAAAGATCAAAAACAATTTATTCTACACACACACACACACACACATATAAGGGTAAAATAAATTATTTGAATTAAAAATGAAACCTAGCTAATCCCAGTTTTGTGGAGATCAAAGTAAAGCGAGAGTTTGAGATTTTTTTTTTTATTACTTGTGGGAATCATCTTTTTAATGAGAACTATTCATGAGAATGCGTTGAGATGATTAAAGAAAACTTTGAATAGGTTTCAGTGAGTGGTTCTACTCAAGCTGGTGTTTTATCATGTTAAAATTGTATTTAATGATGCCTCTATCAAACTAACTATGGGAGATATTTCAATGGTGACCTACCCTATTTACCAAATCATATTTTGGATGCATATGGAAATGCTCATCAAAACTCATTGTTTAGTCAATTTGGTGGGAGTGAAACAAAAGAATCTTCAAGAATGTGAGTTCCACAGAGGAATTATTTCTCAAATGCCTAGAAAAGTCAATTTAGAATTGTTTAATGCTCATGTGAAGGAGAAGATCAACAATTACAAGTTTACTCATTGTGACAACATGTTAGTTGAGGAATGACGATACATTAATCTTCATTCATTCATGGCTCCATCTCTATTGCATACCCAAATAGATAGGTCTCATATAAGATGGATTCCTCCTTGTATTGGATTTATCAAACTCAATTTTGATGGTTCGTCTAAGGTTAACCCAAGAAAATTTGGGTGTGGTTTATATGTTTAAGAAATCATATGGGATTTATATCACAACCTTTAAATGTGTATCTCTATCGTCAGGTACAAATAACCAAGCTGAGGCTTATGCTCTAGTTTATGGTCTAGTTTTAGCCAAAAAATTGGAAATTAGAAAAATCCATGTGGAAGGAGATTCTAATCTTATCACTAACACTTGAAATATTTAAAATTGGAAAATTAGATATATCATGATGAACATTTGGAATCTATTGGATTCTTTTAAAAATTTATCATATCTCTCATACTTTTAGAAAGGGTAATGTTGTTGTTGGTCTTCTTGTGAATTGAGGATCTAATGGTTTAAATTTAGATTCATCAAGGTTAGGATGTATAACTATCTATAACTTTCTAGAGTTATTTTTTATTGTAGAAACTAATCTACACTATCTTTGCTAATAGTAATTAGAGTATCTGTTAAAAAATTGCAAGTGTTGGAGCACTTCATTCAAAAGCATTAAGTTCTCAATGTGGGTTATCAAGGTTCCAAAGGCAGTCCTAATCAATCGTGTTGTTGCTTCTTTAAATAGTGATCCCAAATATACTATACAAATTGCATAATAATGAATGTTGAATAAAGTTATATTTTGAACAATGTTTTTTGGGCCAACATTGGACGTGTAAGATGTATAATTTGTTCAACATAGAGTCTCTCCATATCTAGAATATGAAGAATTTCTTGCAAGTGTGGTGCTGATTTTTAACACATAAAGTGATCTAATGTTCTTTTGTAATAATCTATCCCGTACATGGGAATTTGATGCCATTTTTCTATATGGATTTTTTGTGAAGGAAAATATGGTGTAATTTTTTGTGGACTATACTACTATAAACTTCATTCAGGATGTTTAGTAATCAAATATTGGGCCATTATCATCCTCTTTGAGTCATTTGGAGGTTTCTTTCATTGTATATACTATATTGGTGATGAGTTAGGGCTTTCTTTTCCTAATCGGCCTTTGAATCCAGTTTATTTTTATAAAAGTATATAGTGCCTTGTCCACTTTTGCCACACACCCCCCTTGAAAAAAAAGGTATTGTTTGAGTGCTTTGAATAATACTGTTTGTGACGGTCTTATGCTACAGTTGTTAGAGAATGTCATGGGTCTAGGTAATAAAGAAGTTTATAAGGGTGACATTTTATAAAGGTTAGAGTTTAAATGAGCCAACAAGATAACACATTCAAAACTTATGGTAAGAAGTGAAAACTAATGAATAGACTAACTAATCAAAATAATGGATGCTCCTTTTATGCCTTGTGTGTTTGTAAATATTAAGAATAACTTGGAAGATCTAGCCAATAGAATAAATTGATTTAGTACCAATTGTCTTTTCATCTCTTGGAAAAGACTACATACTTGCGAGCTACTCTCTCTCTCTCTCTCTCTCTCTCTCTCTCTCTCTCTCTCTCTCTCTCTCTCACACACACACACACACACACACACACACATCTAACCCTTATAAATTGGGTAGCTCCTAAAAAATGCATTGATATTATCTTGTTTGGTTCGACTTCATTGATGCATACTCGAATGCCATGTATTCTTAGTTCTTGGATGTAGTGATATCCTTGTGATTGGATGATGTGTATTCTTTGTACTTGGATGTGTTATGCCTTCCCTACATGTTGCACACACATGTGCATGTGTTTGTGCCTTATGACAATCTCCTAGCACATGTGAGTAAATCTTTTGATTCCATGTAGTCAAATGGTGTGTGTGTGTGTGTGTGTGTATAACCATTTTTTCAAGACTCTTTTCTTCATATTTTTTCGCTTGACACTTTCGTTTGTTTTAAACAACAATTTTTATAATGGAAAGACATTTGAGTCCTCTTCTTGCAATTATAATATTCTTGTATGAACCTAGGAATGCTTTGTAATCAAATTGGATCATGCTCATGTTTATGGATTGGACTAGACAAACTCATTATTGGATCCTAATATTGATAGAACTAAAATTAATTTCACACAGTTATCTGATTTTGGTAATGTTCATGAATGTAAGAACATTCTTTATGGACTTAAATTAAACCGTAATTAATAAATTTGGGTAACCTTGGCCCATGCTTAGAATACCCCATGTTATCCAAAATTGACCCAAAATGAACCAAATTCTACTTAAGAATGTTTGGGCAAGCTTGTGCTCTGCATGGGAAATCCTATAGTATATTGGTGTGACTTTATGACATCTCTGAGCATGCAAATGGAAAGTAAATCCTTCACATATTAGGTAGTTGAGGACATTTATGGTCCAATTTCATGCTTGAATAATGTTTTACACCTCATATGTTGTCCATGCCATCTGTTCTCATTGTCTGATTGAGAAATATTGGTTCCTAGACATGATTCATTGGTGCTAGATTTGAGTTTGTCGTAAGAGTCATAAGGGTTGTTTTCAGTGTGGATTGAAGGTTTATAATTCCCTCATCTCATCTTTGGATGGTTCTGTAAGAGAATGTATTTATAATTGAATCAATATCAATCTACAATATATCGAGAATGCAATGATAATTTTTTGCCTGAATTGAACCGCCGCTTTTTTTCCCACCGCTTTTCTATCAACGTTAACAAACCCTTAGTTGTTTTTTCAAATAGTTCCAAACACATCATGCGGTTCCAGTTGTTTAGCTGCTTGTTTTTTTTCAAATCTAATATTAGAACGTAGGTTCTATATATTGTTGCATAGAGTTTCCAGTCATATATAATAAATGCACTCACATTTTCATTACACGGTGTTTCCATATTTGTACTTGCAAAGGTTTCAAGTGAGAAGTGGAGTATTATATGTTGTTTGGAGCAGAAATGGGTGTGGCTACTCTCATACCAGACTCTAATTCAATCCTTTTCCTGGGAAAGCAGTGCATTATAAATAGAGTTGATCACAACAATGGTGTTATAAGAAAGAAGCTCAGATTGAACATTCCAACAGTTGCATTAATCTCAAGTAATCCAACAAGAAATAATTGCCTATCTTTGCCAAATCCAGTGAAGAATATCAAAGGTTTGTGTGATTTGGAGGTGAAGGGAAGTCTTGGGAAAGGAAGTGAGGGCAATGTGTACAAAGTGCTCAGCCCAAAATTGAGCTCTTATTATGCTCTCAAAGTAGTCAGGCTTCATTCTAATAAAGATGACAAGATCATGAGAGAGGTGGAGATTATGAAGAAGATGCATTCTCCCTGGATAGTGGAATTCCATGGAGCATTTGAAGAAGGTGGGAATGTGAACTATCTACTGGAGTACATGGACGGAGGCTCTCTACAAAGCTTCCACAAGCAGCTCAACAAAAGAATGTCGGAGTCTTTCTTGGCTAAAGTTGGAAGAGATGCTTTGGAGGTTTTGAAATATGTGCAGAGTGAAAAGATTGTTCACAGAGACATCAAGCCTGCCAATTTTTTGGTCAAGTTGAATCCATTTCATGTCAAGATTGCAGACTTTGGGATGAGTGCAATTGTTTCAGAGATTGCATGCAATTCATCTAGTGCTGGAACATATGCCTATATGAGCCCTGAGAGATTCATCCCTCAAACCTATCGGAAAGGAGTTGGCTGTGATGATGCCGATGATTATTATTAAGAAAGTGATGTATGGAGTTTGGGAGTAACATTGATGGAATGTTACGTGGGTCATTTTCCATTTGTACAGATGGAACAAGAGAAGTCACTTGATTGGGCTACACTCTTGTGTGCTATTTGTTTGGAAGATGTGCCCACTTTGCCTCCCACTGCTTCTTCACAGTTTGAAAGCTTCATTGGATGCTGCCTGCAAAAGGATGTTCGCAACAGATGGACTGCTTCTCAGGTCCTCACTCACCCATTTATCAGAGATCAAGATTGAGCTCTTTTCACATTGGCCCTTCTTTTTAAAGAATAGTACAAAGGGAAAATTTGTAGAAAAAGAAAACATTCATGAATGACTTATCAAATAGTTGATCCCTCACCCATTTGTGAAAGATCACATAGGCCATTCTTTTGAAAAGAATAGGGCAAAGGGAGATTTGTATAAAAGAAAACATTCATGAAATGTTTATCAATGATTGAGTCAAAAATTCAAAGTGAAAATGAATTCGAGCTTGTCTATAAATTCCAAATGTATTATGTATATTTCTTTTTTCAAATTGTTTGTGTTGTTTGATTGAAGTTCTAAGGTAAACGTAATTAATTTGAACTTGTGTATCACACTAAGCTTCATCTTTTTGCATTTCTTGATTTATTTTTCGAGGCTAACAAATTACCAAGAATAATAAATTTTATATCTTTCCCTTTCTTGAACTTGTTCTGTTTGTGTATACAGTTTACTTCCTTAATTAACAAAATGGTGTCATAGCCGATTAACATTTCACTAATAATTGTATTTATATTTTGTGAGGCTACTACCAGTAGTGCTAACTGCTATATCAAGTTACGACCATAACTTTTTGATATATATATTTATGCATTTAAATATTTTGAAGTGTCAGATTCAATAACATGCAAGACAAATTAAATATTTTAAAAGTCTAATTTTCTATGTATTTTAGTTTTTTCCCGCCTTTTTCTATTTTTTATGGAGACGAAGTGAGAGAGAGAAATGGAAAATGGAACTGTATTTTCTTTTTATCCGTTCTTTTCTTCTTTTGTCCTCCGTGCAGCGCACTTCCTTAGAATATTAATGGTTTTTTTTTTTAAATAATAATAATCATAATGTTTATATTATGTAAGAATTTTTACGTGGGATGATGTTTTAAATGAAATAGAATAATTTAGATAAATGAAAATGAATTGTTTTAAATATTTTATTATTATTATATATGGTGATGTTTTAAATTAAATGAAATAAAATAATTTAGATAAATGAAAATAAGTTGTGTTAAATAAATATTTTTTACTATTAATAAATTTTTAATTTAGTTTAATTTTATTATTTTTGATTGATTCAATAAGAAAAGAGTTCAGCTGAAGATTGAGTATCTTGAAACTTAGTTCAGCTGAAGATTCTTATCAGTGTGATGCTGGTCAATCAATCATTCTATACACAACATTCTGGACTTGACATGTGTGCATAGATCAAGACCCTTTCGATGGCCCATCACCATTGAAAGATGAAGAAAAGTTAGGAAGAAAGAAAGGTAAGCAAGTTACTAAAGTTGACAAGGGTAAGAAACTTGTTCTTGAAAAAAAAATTATTTTCAGAGGTGCTTGTTTCAAATGTTGTAAGGATGGACACCAAGCCTTTGAATGTCCTAATGTGAAAGTTGACAAAAAAAACTTAGTAGTAAAAGGAGAATAGAAAGTGGAATCTTCTGATGTTGATTTGGCTTCACCAAAAGTGTGAGAATCTCTTTTAATGAGGAGAATCATGTTTGCTAATCATGATGTTGAACCAGTACAAAGAAGGTGAAATGTCCCCTTGCTGATTTTATATGATATTTAAAGCCTCTAATTAGATTTTAAAATCAAACAAACAACATTTCAAAAGATCAACCAATTTCTCAATAAAACCCAAATTAGGTATGCCCGAAATAGTGCCAAAAACTTCACAGCTTCACATATTATTAATAAATCTGAAAGTAGAAATTTTTACAAAAAAAATTCCAACATAATGGCCCACAAAATGACACTTCTAGATGTATATAGAGTTTACATAACAGCTCCCAAATGGAGGACAACAACAATGCTCATCGAGCTCCCGAAAATAACACAAAATAGCTCGAAAATACCACAAAACACTAATAATCTATTACAAAAGTATAACCATGACCCAATACCTATATTTAAATGTCTACAATACAATAGCAAACCAAACTGATATAAAATACTCAACCAAAAACACCAAACTCTTATAATAAACACACCTGAAAACTCACAAATTTGCACTATTCAGCACAAGGGTAAACTCTGCATGAGCTTTCACATGGAATGGCCTCAAAATCCTATCCTTAGCCTGCCTAGAAACCTGCAAACTCCTGTCCTTGGGTCTGCTTCTCCACAGGTTTGGCAGCCTCTGAAGAACAACAAAGCAATGAGCGAAAATCAAGTTTTTAGAATGAGCCCGAAATGCCTCCAAATCCCTTTAAAAGAGGGAATAACCCTAACTCATGACCAAGAGGGGTCAATAATACATATTTTAATAATAATTTTTATTTATTAGTCCATTGGTTTCCAAATATTAGCCCCTTTTGCCGAAACTTCACTTTTTGAGCTAGCTTGCCTTAGCAAAAGTTATTATTTTTAATTATTTGAAAAGGGGACATGACAGAAGGAGCTTATTCTAAACTATTTGTAAGTATGGAGGTAAATGATATAAATTAATTATGGATGAAGGTAGTACTAATAATATTATTTCTAAAGAAATGGTTAGGAAACTTGGTTTGAAAATATTCAAACCTCCTACTCCTTGTGGTATCAGCTAGTTTCAAGATGATCATTGGGCGCAAGTTAGAGAACAATGTCTTGTTAATTTTAGTATTGGAACTTTTAAGGATGAAGTTTAATGTGATATAGTAGACATGAGTGCTTGTTATATTTTACTTGGAAGCGCTTGGCAATTTGATAAGGGAGTTATATGTGATTACAAAAAGAATACAATTACATTTGAAAAGGATGGTAAGATATTTGTTTTGATTCCTTTAAATGATGAAGAAGTTATCAAAGAGAAGAACTTGATTATATTTAGGACTTTTAGTTTGAAGACATTAGAAAATAGAGTTGATTTTCCTACTATTGACAAAAAGTTATCTGATCTTGAGATTATGAACATAAGTGGAACAAATAAAATTTCTATTTAGATGAAGGCATGCAATAAGAGTGATTCATTTGATAGTAGTAGTTATTGTAGAAGTAGTGTATTTGAGATTTATCATGATATAGTTGATTGTAGAAGTGAGTTTGGACACACTTTTGTGTTGATTGATGAAGAAGATTTGTGGATTAAGAACGAGCACAAAGTTTATGTTTTGAATTCTTTTAGATGTTCATAATTCCTTATGGAACATTTTTTTGTCACCTTGGGTGTTTGATGTAGGAGCATCCTTGGGCTATTGGAAATCTTCCATCACCCATTTGTTGTTTTATTATTTTACGGTTACCTATCCGACAGTTTATATTGGCAAACTCTTGTTTTGTTGTTTCTTGATTCCATGGGCTTACCTTCATATGGTGAACATATCATGGATCATTACCCTAATTGTGCAAAATCATATACATGACATCTGGAAGTCATTATGCTTCATCTTCTTGGGTGTTATTTTCCTACATTGTTCTTCAAGCGATGCCTGGTATTTAATTTGGCATGGTTCTATATGTTAGAAATGTTTAGAATGGGTAAAAGCACAGATCTGTGTCACTATTTGTGATACCAAAAACCTATTCTGGTCAAATCTCATTTCTCTATCAAAACTCAATTTTTTTCAAAACTTAAAAATACCCTTTTATAGATCTCAGACTCAATATCATCATTATTTAATTTTTTGAGTGTTTTGATTAGTTATAATATGTTACAATCTCAAAATATTATACATCGATATTTCAACAATTTAGAAGATGCTCCCTCAAAAAAGGAAAAAAAATAGTAAATCATATCAAAAAAATTAAAATATTATATTTATCTCTAGAGGAGAGAATCTTCTTCACGAATATGTAATTTTTTTTCAAGAAGGTATAGATTTGATAGGGAAGTTTTGACAGGAGGAAAAAACTGTTGGATTCTGATAAGGTCAAACTTGAGTACTTATAACAAAGAAAATATACATCAAAAATAATTATTTCTTTTTTTGTTCACTAGCTATACATGTGATCTATAAGATATTTTCAAATCAGCACAAAAAAAGATGATTTGCATATACTTGTTTGATGAGAACTACACCTTATATTTTTTATAGTTTAAAAAAAGGGACTTCAAAATAAAATAAAATGAATAAACTCTTACTCAAAAAAATTATTAAAATTATAGGCATAAAATTCATCCAATTCTACACATTTCATCAGTTTACATCATCTTCATATTTTAAACACAAATACAATTTTTCTTGTCATTAATGTTGAACTTTCACATTCTGATATCACGTTTCTTTATAAAAGGTGACATAGGTTTGTGCTTTTACCTGAATAATTGAGAGGGGGTAAGGTGAATTAGTTACTAAAGGTCTTTAAGTACCACTTGAACAATTAAACACAAACAGTCACTGTTCTGCTTGTCTTGTTGTTTCTTGGTCTCTATTGTAAAACTATTTTCAATATTTAAGTTAAATTGTATAATGAAAACATTATCAAATGTAAAACATATAAAGCAATCAACACACATTTGACACTAGGATTTTACGTCGAAACCCAATTTGGGAAAAACCACCAGCAACATGTCACTAATTTTCACTCTTTTAAAGTGAGCCCTGTTAGGAGCTAATCTTGTTAAAGGTTAAAAAAACACATTGTTAAATATGACCTTGTTAAAGGATTTAATCATCCAGTTAGAAGTGTCTTTGTCAGAGAACTTTGATCATTCCATTTGGAATGTCACCTAGTTAAAGGATTTACACAGACTGTTAATTTTTCAAATGATTGTAGGTCAACCTTTGTTAAAAGGATTTTAATAGAAAATGTTTACAATGATTATAAAGAAAATAGTAGGTTTGATCTGTGTGATTACAAATCACTTTTGTAGCTTCAAATCTCTGTTCGGTCCTTATGCTGACTTTACTAATAAGCCTTCCATTAAAAGCTCTGATCTTGACTTGCTTGGAAACCCTTCAACCAATCAATCCACTCTTTTCAACAATACTTAAGAATTTTTCTCATATTCACTTATCAATATCAACATAATCTTTGCAAGCTTTCTCCTTTAGCTTTTCATTCACTCATGCACTTGTGCATTTCTAATCCACCTTTGTCTATATGTGCCTCTTGTAGATACTTGCACTCTTTGACCAATAATTTTTTCAACACTGTATCTCTTTAAATATACAATTCTTTCTTTATCACTTTCCATCGCCACTGTAGATCTTAGGGTTTACGATCAGGTTCAATTCGATTCATTGCATCTATCCATCTTCTTGATCATCCTCTAGAAACTTCTCTAGAATCCATTTGTTAGGTCGTTACGTAATCCTCTCCTTGAATTTAATGATCCAAATCATCAATCTTATCTTCAACACAGTTTACAACTCCCAAGAAATCAACTGTGTCAGCTTGATCTCATGATAACCTTAGGTGGTTCACATCCTAAGGAAGAGAAAAGAAATAGTACTTATCAATCAGTAAGGAGGGAAATATTCTACGACATTTAAAAGAAACTTGTTTTCCAAAAATAATGGTTAGAAACAAGATTCAAATTCTAATGCACTAAAAACATCCATTACTTTTTTAAAAAAGATATAAAAGATAGTACACAAAACACGGGCCCTGTCTATTTTTCCCTAAATTACAACTAGCTTATATATATACAAAGCCGAGAGTTATCAAGTCTTTAATTTTTAGAGTATATAGTTTTTTTATCAATTATTAAATTAAAGCCTCTAGAAATCTCAACTTCCCTATAAATATTGTAGAATATATATAAGCTAGTAGGGGTGTCATGCCCACAAGGAAGAAGTAGAGAAATATTTGTTGATGATTTTTATGTCCAATAACTTATTTCGTATTCATTATAACTTATCTATGTTCTCATCCTCATTCTCTATCTTATCTTTCTCCCTCTAATTACTCTCTTTTACTCTCACCCCTCCCTCCTATCATCACTAGTTCTCCCTATATACCCTCTCTCTCTAGACCTCATTTCTCTCATGGTAACTCCCTTCTATGATTCTCTCTTTTGCCCTAATCACCCTATGGAATAATCTCCCCTACTCTATTGTCACCATCTATGCTCTTGTTTAACCTCATGTGTCTCCCTCTCTCCTAACTAATTACTACATTTCATTCTTTCCTATACCTCATGTCACCATCTCTTACCTCTTATTTACCCTAAATTTCTCTCTCTCTCTCTCTCTCTCTCTCTCTCTCTCTCTCTCTCTCTCTCTCTCTCTCTCTCTCTCTCTCTCTCTCTCACACACACACACACACACACACACAATTTGACATCATTTTAAAAGTTTTCCCAAATTTGAAATTTGAAACTTATTTCTAAAATATTTCTTTTTTCATAATTATTAAAATTTGTTGGAAATTGAAATATTTATTGATGTTATCTAAAATTAATCCATTATGTAATTGTATTATCAAAGTTTAACCATATAACTTTAATTAACATAAATAATTAAATAATGCAATAGGAGCAGAATAGGCAAATGGATATGATGTTGCAGCTAATGGCTAGATAGATGGGCATCAATATCAATCTAGGTGATTCCAGCAATGGAAACAACAATAATAGGGGCAATGATAATGAAGGCTGAGATAACTTTAATGGTAATAATGGACATGAGAACAATGGGGATGAGGCTGATAACTTTAGAGATGTTACACGCCCAACTCAAACAGTGAGCTTGAGACCTCTTCTATCCACCTTCCCACCTAGAGATTGAGTTTAGCTGGTTAATGAACCACATATTAGGGAGTTACAGGATTAGTTTAGGAGGGATTGGGAGGCTAGTGGACTAGTGTTTTAGGAAAACATTTCTCTTAGAGATTACATGGACTTTAGGATGAGTCACATACCCAGATTAGGAGGAAGAAGTCAAAATCTTGAGTTGAGAAAGAAAGTTGGGAAAATTTCTTTACCTTATTATGATGCTTCAGGGAAGATGACTGCACGAGCTTGGGTGTAGAAGATGGATACATAATTGTAGTTGAATACTATGCCTAAAGAGGAGGCTATAAAGTATGCGACTATTCACTTGGATGGATCGGCACATGAGTGGTGGCACCATAGCATGGTAACCCTTGGATATAATCAGATCACATCTTACGAGGAGTTCACTGATAAGCTCATAGAGAGATTTGATACCAGGGATCCCGAATTAAAGTTTAAGGAGTTGGCACAACTCAAGCAGTGGGGATCAGTTGAGATGTATATCAGTGAGCTTCAAAGGTTAGCTATGTTGGTCACTGATATTTCAGGGAGGAGGTTAGTAGTGTTGTTTATGGATGGACTCTCAGAACCCTTGCGAGGTTGGGTCAAGGGGCATGACCCAGCTACTTTGTAGGAGGCCACTAAAAAGGCTCGTGACCTAGAACCTTCTTCATTTAGGAGCAGATTTCAGAACAAGGATTCTTATATGAAAAAGGACAAGGAGAAGGACAAAAAACCTTTTCACAAGGATGCTGAGCCCAAAAGAGATAAGTTGGATAATGACACCTTAAATGATTTAAGAAAGAAGAAGTTATGTTTTCATTGCAAAGAGCCTTGGGATTTATCTCATAAGTGTCCTCTCAAGGCTAAGGAAAATCAAATGGAATATTTCTCAACAAAAGAGTCACAGTCAGAGAGGGAGGATCAACATTCTGATTTAGATGAGGATAGCACTACAAAGGAGAGCAGCATTCCTGAGGATGAGAAGTCATTAGCACGATTAACGGGGGCTCAGAAGGCAATCACATTTAAGGTCAGAGGTACTATCCAAGGGCAGAAAGTGATCTCACTCATTGACATTGGGGCTACACATAATTTTATAGATGCACAATTGGTAGCCAAGAGAGGTCTATAGATTGAGGAGCGCGCTGGATTTAGAGTTATGGTAGCTAATGGTGACAAACTATTATGCACTCGAAAGAAATCTAATCTTCACATCTTGAAGTTTGGAGATTGCTATGAGTTGGAAAATGAGTTCTATGTGGTATACATGGGAGACTATGATGTCATCTTTGGCATGGTATGGATGGCCTCGCTAGTAGAGTTCACACTTAACCTAGAAAAATTGGAGATGAAGTTTCAACATGAGGGAAGAACTAATATACTTAGAGGACTTTCAGATGGGAGTAGCAGAGTAGTTTCCTTGAGGATAATGCAGAGACTTTTTCGGCATAATAACATAGAGTGGGCAATAGAATGTTTCACTATGCCAACTTCACAAGAACCATAGGTGAAAATTCATCCACTAGATATCTAGGAGATACTTGACAGGCACACTAAGGTATTTGGCGAGATTCCGCATAGGGTTCCTCCTGACAGGGGGATAGAGCATGTTATTGAGCTCGAGGAGGGAGCCAAACTAGTCATGATTACTTCCTATCATCATCCTAAGAAACATAAGGATAAGATAGAGAAGGAAATTAAGGAGTTTTTGGAAATAAGGCATATCAAGCCTAGTAAGAGCCCCTTTGCTTCAGCAATAGTGTTGGTAAAGAAGAAGGATGGGATGATGCAGATGTACATCAATTACAGGGCATTAAACAAGAAGACCATTAAGAATAGATATCCCATCCCACAAATAGATGAGCTGATTGATGAGTTACATGGTGCATGCTTTTCTACAAAGATTGATCTATGGTCAGGGTATCATTAGATCAGGATGAGGGAGGAGGATATTCAGAAGACAGCTTTTTGGTGTCACTATGGCCACTTCAAGTTTTTGGTTATGCCATTTGGGCTAACCAATGACCCTACTATATTCCAGAGTTGCATGAATTAGGTATTTAGGGAGCAATTTAGGAGATTTGTCTTAATTTTCTTTGATGACATTTTAGTCTTTAGTAAGACTTGGGAGGAGCATTTACAACATCTTGAGATGGTGTTGTCCACTTTGGAGAAAGAATCACTATATGCCAAGGAATCTAAGTGCAAGTTTGGGATGACTGAGCTACTATACCTTCGGCATATCATCAGCGTAGATAGAGTTCAGGTAGATCTTGAAAATATTAGGGCTATTGTTGATTGGCCTACTCCTACGAATCTTACACAGCTTAAGGGATTCCTTGGTCTTTATGGATTTTACAGGAGATTTGTTAAAAGATTTTCATAGATCGTTGCACCCTTGATAGACCTTACCAGAAAAGGGGCCTTCACATGGACAGAGGCATCTCAAAGAAGCTTCAATCATTTCAAGAAGGTGATGTCATCATGTCCAGTACTAGCTCTACCAAATTTCACAAAACCATTTGAGCTTCATTGTGATGTGTCAAGAGATGGGATTGGGGCGATCTTGATGCAAGAGAAGCATCCCGTTATTTTTGAGAGTAGGAAGCTCCATGTAGTGGAGAGGAGCTATTCCATCTATGATTGGGAGATGTTGGCTATAATGCATGCATTGGCTATGTTTTAGTTCTACCTAGTTGGGGGAAAGTTTGTTATCAAAACTAATCACAACAGCATCAAATAATTCATGAGCCAATGTGATTTGAATAATAGACAATAGAAGTGGATTACAAAGTTACAGGCCTATGACTTTGACATTGAGTTTGTCAAAGGTAAGAAGAATGTGGTGGCAGATGCTTTATCCAGGAGACCTCATATTTGTGCTCTAGCTGAGATTACAAGAGATTGGAGAAATAAGATCATAGAAGAGTATGCGAGGGACACTTGGGCTTCTGGAGTAATTATAGGCACCATAAATGATGATCATTATGTGGTGATAAATGGATTGATAAAGTTTCAAGGTAGGATATATTTGATTCCTTCATCACAGTTTAGGGAGGTAATACTAAAGGCATTTCATGATGCACCTACAGCTAGACATCCAGGGGTCTTTAAGACCTATAGGTAGATCCATGAGCGATTTACATGGAAAGGGCTCAAGGATGATGTTTAGAAGCATGTCAGGGAGTGTGCAATTTGCCAGCAGAATAAGGAAGAGCACACATATTCTGCAAGGTTGTTACAACCTTTGCCCATTCTAGATAGGAAATGAGAAAGTATTTCTATGGACTTCATCACGAGGTTACCACTAGTACAAGGAAAAGATTGCATCTATGTGATAGTTGACCGGCTGATGAAGTTTTCTCACTTCTTTGATATTCCATCCATTTACACAGTAGCATAGGTGGTAGATCTTTTCTTCAGAGAGATATTCAGGTTACATGGGCTACCTAGTTTCATTGTTAGTGATCAAGATAGTAAATTCATGAGTACTTTTTGGCAAGAACTGTTTCGGTCGTGTGGTACAGATCTTACACCTAGCACTAGTTATCATCCATAGACAGATGGACAGACAAAGATTGTTAATAAATGGGTGGAAGGATATCTAAGGAACTATGTGACTGCATGACAGAGGGCTTGGGTCAAATGGCTACATATGGGAGAGTACTGTTATAACACCACTTATCATATGTCGATCAAGATGATTCCATTGATGGCATTGTACAGTTATGAAGAACCTAGTTTCATGGATCTAGTTTTGGGGGATAGTAGAGTGCCCAAAGAAAAACATTTCTTGCAGGATAGTCAAGATATTTTGAGGGTGCTCAAGGAGAATATATAGAAAGCCCAAAATTAGCAAAAATTGTATGCGGACTAGCACCAGATAGAGCACAGTTTTTAGGTTGGGGATATGGTTTACCTAGGGCTACAACCATACAGACAATCATCACTCAAGAAAAGCAGAGCAGAGAAGTTAAAGCCTAGGTTTTATGGTCCCTACAGAGTGATTTGCAAGGTGGGCAAGGTTTCCATCGGTCAGAGAGTTGTGCCTTCAGCAGAATTACCACCATTAGATGAGGAGGGAAAGCTCATATTAATTCTTGGGGCTATTTTGGATACTAGGGAAAGGACTCTGCGAAGCAAGTTGATATTTAGTTAAGTGGAGATATTTGCCAGAGGAAGATGCTACTTGGGAGAGGGAGCAGGTGCTACAACAAACAGGATTGAGATTGCTTGAGGACAAGCAATTTCAAGGAGAGTGGACTATAATAACCCCATCTTTTAGCCTTCAGGTTCTCCAAAGTCTAAGTGGAGCATAAGAGGAAATTAAATTAATTTCTTATAAAGTCATTAAATAAATTAAAATTTAAAATTAAAAGGTGACTTTATATTTAATTAATTATTGTATTACAAGGAAGAAGCTTCTAGAGTGTGTATTAATTATTGGAAAGGTGGAAGCCTCTAGTAATTTAATTTTCTAAAAGCACAATTAATTTTTGTATTGCAAGGGAGGAGTTTCTAGAGAGTGCATTAATTATTGGAAGGGGGAAGCTTCTAGCACTTTCAATTAATTAATGTTTTAGTTCCTTCTAGAAGGGTGTAGGAAAAGGATAAATAGGGGTGAGAGTCTCATTGTTGAGCATGGGATTTTTGTGAATGACATTTGATAAGAGCTTGGATGTGTGAATCACATATCTTTCTTGGAAATAAAGGACATTCATCCTCTCTTGTAACATTCTAGATGTCATTCCCTTGGGGTTTGGCCTTTGGAATACATTGCTTTGTACTTGATTTCATCATTTTGAGAATTAATATAATTTCAGCATTGATTCAATCTTCAGTTTGCATAAAAAATCTATTTCGACAGTCGGTCCAGTTTTTGGGCATTCCAAGGGTGCCCATTACAATAGTTTACTTCCTTAATTAACAAAATGATGTCATAGTCGATTAACATTTCATTAATAATTGTTTTTATATTTTTTGAGGCTACTAGTACTACCAGTAGTGCTATATCAAGTTACCAACGTAACGTTTTGCCATATATATTACATATTTTTAAAAAACCAACGGTTCACTAAAACATGCGACGATTTAAATATTTTGAAGTGTCAGATTTAGTAACATGCAAGACAAATTAAATATTTTAAAAGTCCAATTTTCTATATATTTTAGTTTTTTCCTACCTTTTTTTATTCTTTTCTGGAGATGAAGTGTGAGACAGAAATGGAAAATGGGATTGCATTTTCTTTTTATCCATTCTTTTCTTCTTTTGTCCTCCGCACAGCACGCCTCCTTACAATATTAATGGTTTTGTTTTTGTTTTAAATAATAATTATTATTATGTTAGATTTTTTACGTGGGATGATATTTTAAATGAAACATAATAATTTAGATAAATGAAAATGAATTGTTTTAAATGTTATTATTATTATTATATATAGTGATGTTTTAAATTAAATGAAATAAAACAATTTAGATAAATGAAAATAAGTTGTGTTAAATTATTATTTTTTACTATTAATAAATTTTTAATTTAATTTTAATTAAATTTGTTTATTGATTCGATAAGAAAAGAGTTTTGATTTTACAAAATAAAAATTCAATGCATATAACTAATATTCAAGCTATTACAACTTGAATATACAATACTATTGTACTATTAAAAAGTATAATCAAACACCAAAACTTGATTTAACTAATCACCTGTCTAATCTATCAGTACTACTCAGACTATACTCATTATAACAATTTAACATCTTCATAATAAGGTAGATACAAGAGTTCATGATCATCACCTTACTAAATAACTCAACTCAGTCCACCATTAAATTTCTTAAAAGAAAAGAAGTATTTAAGTCTTGACATAACAAAAACTCAACTATTACATCTAAGAGGATTCCACTCTACAACTTTCCTACTTGGTTATTTTTGAATCCTCCTATTTCACGATGTTTGAGGTGGGTGCCCCTCACCTTGATCTAATCCCTTAGATTTGTGTTAGTAGTTAATTCATGGGCTCCCAAGGTGGTGTCTCCGGGCAAGGCTACATCATCTTTAGCAAAGGACTCTATGGGGGACATTGACATTCCACTCCCCAGATTTCCTATTCTTCCTCTACAACTTTCCCACTCAATTATTTTTTAATCCTCCCTTTTTATGATGTTTGAGGTGGGTGCCCCTCACCTTGATCTAATCCCTTAGACTTGTGTTAGTACTTAATTCATGGTCTCCCTAGGTTGTGTCTCTAGGCTAGGCCACATTGTCTTTAGTAAAGGACACTGCAGAGGGCATTGACACTTCACTCCCCAGATTTCATATTCTACTATGCGAGCATTCCTAGTGATGATCTGACCTTTCTAGGATTCTCCTCACCCAAGCTAGATGTTTGTCAGAATGTGATGAAGCCACCTTCTCTTCCTTTAGGAAGTGGTTAGAAGGAAGTAGTTGTGGGTTCCTCTATGGAGCCATCATTGAGTGAGCTTCCTAAACAAATTCTAGATCTGATGGGCTTGAAATATTCCTCCCAAACTCATTGGAAGAGAGTATCACTTCCTTCTTTTAGCTCTATCTGGTTGGCATGTTTCTTTCTTTCCAACCCATGATTGAGATGTTGCTCTTACTACTAGAAGTTGAGAGGTGGTGTTACTATCTCTGCCTTGCCTAGTGGTTTATTCCTCTTCATGTTCTTGATGGAGGTGGATTCTAACTCCATACATTCAATCTCTTGGAGCTATGGGAACCAAGGTTTGGCCATGGCAAAATGGAAACTAGGTTTTGACTCCACCATGAACCTTCACTGCCTTGCCCTTATTTTGGCTAGACTCTTTGACATCCCACTAAAATTCTTGGATGAGAGGGTCTTTAAGTGGATTGGGAACTCATTTGGGTACTTTATCTTTGTTGATGAAGTTAGTTATTCCAAGTCCAAACTAGTTTATGTCAGGCTCTATGTTAATGTGGCTCTTAATCACCCCTTAGCCAACTTTGTCTCCCAAAACACTAAATGGGGGAAATAAGAACCAAGTTGTCGCATATGAGAATGTCTCTCTTTTTTTCCAGTTTTCTTAAAAGTTTGGCCATATTTCCTCTAACTATAAGGCCTCCCCTCCCAAGGAGAAGGAAAAAATGTCACCCCTAGTTCTTGTTGGTGGAATATTTGAGTTTTGGCACCACATCAGAACCCACCCCCCCCCCCCTTCTATAGCGACTTTGGTGGAGTCTCCCCTAGATGCATTGGCCCAAATATTTGTTACAATGGAATATCCTTTCTTAGAGGGTACTAATGACATTTTAAACACCCTTAAATATTTGGTACTACCTATTCCTATTGAGGGAGCTTTGGAAGAAGGAGAAATCCCCAGTCATCCTTTGACAATGGTATTGGATTTTGATGAGAAGGAGGATATGTGAATGGGTATGGTTACTTCATCTACATTGAATGGTAATATTAAACAACTATGGGGAGACTCTTCCCCCCTTGCTTATCCTACTCCTTCCTCTCTTGTCATGATGATGTCATTCTAGGTTCATATGTTGCTCCACCCTCTAAGGATCTACGTGGTTAGGAGAAACCAAAAGCAAGAACTTGTGATAACAAGAAGGTGGGCATGGGTAATGAGGTTGAAGCTAGTAGACAATCAAGAAAAAGTGTTAGAAGAAAGGCCACTACAAAAGAAATTGACAAAGGAAGGAACTTGACCCTAGAAGACTCCCAAAAGGGTAGAAAATGAAGTTCCTCTCTCAAAACATAAGGGGTATGAATAGTCCCTAGAAGCAATTTGTTGTTAGGCAGTCGATTCTTAGTTGGAAGATTAATATTCTATTAATCCAAGAAGTTAAAATGATATACGATAACTTTCCTATTGCTGCCAATAGTCTTTGGCCTAGGGCTAATTTTCATTACAGTGAGATGGTTGGGGCTTTGGGAGGTACTACTATGCTATGGAACCTCAAAAATTTATTTGGAAAATCCATCTCTATTTCTCATAATTTCCTTGTTGTTTTTTTTAAAAGAAATGATCTCTCCTAGTTCCTATTCAATATTTATGCTCCTAGTAGTCGAGCTGGGAGGTTTTTGGTTTGGGAGGAAATATCAAACTTCATCTTTGCTAATGTTAATGCTAAGTTTCTTTGTATGAGAGACTTCAACACCCCCTTGTCCCCTTTGGAAAATTTGGGAGGAACTACTTATTAAGATGATTACAAGCATGATCTTCTAGATATGGATCTCCTTGGGTCCCCTTTCATTTGGTCAAACAAAAGGATAGGTCAAGAGCTTATTCAAGTCAAGCTTAATAGGCTCCTCTACTCCACTAGTTTGTATATTTTCTCCTCCTCTACCTTGCATTATGTCCCTTGTACTACTTATGATCATTCCCCAATCCTCTTGGATTGGAAGGATAGACCACAAATGGGGCCATGAACATTTTGCTATGAGATCACGTGGCACTCCTACTCTAAGTTCATCCACTACTTGCAAGATTGGTGGGGGGTAAAGGTGGATGGAATGACCATATTTAGGCTAGCTAAGAGACCAAAGAATGTTATAAGGGAGGTCTCTAGATGGAGAAAATCTTCATTTGAGAACATTTTCAATTAGAAGCAAGTTATTAAAGATAAGCTGAAATAGTTGTAGGAATGCATATCTATGGAGTGATAATATGGCTAGGGAGGAATTCTATTGGAAGCAAAGATCAAGAATTCAATGGCTCTCAAAAGGAGACATGAACACATCCTTCTTCCATAGGTCTACATCAAAACATAGGAAGAGGAACATTATAGCCTCCCTCCTAGATGAAAAAAATATGTGATGCAGGAGCATCCTTGGGTTGTTTTCGATCTTGCATCACCCAAAAATATTTTTATTTTTTCTATTTTACAGTTACTTGTTTGACAATTTGTATTGGAAAACTCTGGTATGTTATTTCCAGATTCCATGTGCTTAGCTTCGTATGGTGGACATACCTTGAATCATTACCCTAAGTTCACATAATCCTATGTGACATTTGGAAGACATTATGCTTCACCTTCTTGGGTGCTATTTTCCTATGTTTTTCTTTATGTGATACCTAGTAATTAATTTGGAACGATTCTATATTGAAGAGTCAACTTGCACGCTCTTCGATCTAGACAATTGGTTAATGTGTGGACCTATACCTAATGCCGCATAATGTTATTTCTTGTATTATGTATTTGGTCATTAATAATTTGAGGGTGAGTCCTATAATGTAATACACATTTCCTATTATTGGAGAGTGTGAACTCAAGCTGACATGTGTGTCTTGATGGCTATATATTTAATATCCTAGAGTCATGGTAAGTAGTATGGAGGAAGCATGAGGTAGTATCAAGAAGATACTTAGAGGAAGCTTGGATAGCGAACTTCATCTGTAATTATGAAATATGTATTGGTTGAAATCAAGAAGGCCTTACAGCCTAGCATATTGTATATTTTATCATGCAAGCTATCTTATGAATCCTTGGAATGTATGCGAAGCTTTGATGTAATTAAAGATTAGTTGATAATAAGGTATTTTTTGCAATTATATATTGTATACTTATGTTCTATTGTATTTTTTGGGGACTTGGTCCTCTCTTTTAGGGATTGATCTACCTTGTACAACATTATAATTGTATTAGAGAGAGGTTTGATCTGATTGGACTTATCAGATTTGGTTGATGATTTAGTTGTTTGATCTAGAGGTTGATCTTGTTAGTGACCTGTTAGAGGTGTTGTATCTACTTGTTGCTGATTTGATCTTGGTTAAGCATGGAAATCTTGCAAAGAATTGAATCTTTGATTGTGAGGTGGAAAATTAAATTTTTGGCTCATAATTGTTGTGAGGTCCCTCCTCGCATGTACTTATTAAATATGTATCTCTTTGTTAAAATTGTTGTAGGAGATTAGAATGGATATGAAATAATGTTTTATGGTTTAGACATCCTAATAAGAATTGTTGTAGTACCTTGTTTTAGTGAATATATCGCATAGGAGAATGAACCCTAGAAGAATGGAAATATGTTTGAAGAATACAAGGATGAGATGAGGAATGAGAACCAAAATGTATTAAATGGCTTGAGAAGAAACCTTGAAGCTAAAGAAGAATATGTTGAAGCTGCTAAAGATCTTGAAGTTCCTAAAGTAGAGATCCCTATAGAGAAGAAATATTTTTGAAGGCTATGGAACAAGTTGTTAAGAGTCATAGAGTGGAAGTCTCAAATTATTTTGGTTCTTTAGATCTTGAGGAATTGATAGATTGCATTAATGAACTTGAGAATAATTTTAAGCTTGAAAATATTATAAATCCATAGAGATTAGATTAGCATAGACTAAGTTGAAAGGTCATGCTGCCTTATGGTGGAAATAATTGCAGAAGGATAGAGAAGATAACGATGAACCTAAGATTACTAGATGGAAACCCATGGTTTCTAGATTGAAAGAAAAATTCATTCCTAGAGACTATGAACTTGAATTATTCAAGAAATTGCATAACCTAAAGAATAACTATATGTCTGTAAAGGCTTATATAGTTATATCGAACAATTTTACAAAATACAAATCAAATATTGACATTGTGAATCTTCTAAGGAGAAAGTTGCAAGTTGTGTTAATATTTTTTAAAGTCAATGTTTAGGATGGATTGAGTATGTTGAAAATTAGTTCAGCTAAAGATTCTTATCAGTATGATGGTGGTCAATCACTCATTCTATACACAACATTTTGGACCTGACATGCACACATAGATTGAGACCCCGTTGATGGCCCACCACCATTGAAAGATGAAGAAAAGTTAGGAAGAAAGAAAGGTAAGTAGGTTACTAAAGTTGACAAGGGTAAGAAACTTGTTCTTGAAAAGAAATTTATTTTCAAAGGTACTTGTTTCAAATGTGGTAAGGATGGACACCAACCCTTTGAATGTTCTAATGTGAAAGTTGACAAACAAAACTTCATAGTACAAGAAGAATAGAAAGTGGAATCTTCTAATGTTGATTTGGCTTCACCAAAAGTTGGAGAATCTCTTTTTATGAGGAGAATCATGTTTTCTAATCATGATGTTGAACCAGTACAAAGAAGGAGCTTATTCTAAACTATTTTTAAGTATGGAGGTAAATGATATAAAGTTATTATGGATGAAGGTAGTACTAATAATATTATTTCTAAAGAAATGGTTAGGAAACTTGGTTTGAAAATATTCAAACCTCCTACTCCTTGTGGTATCAGCTAGTTTCAAGATGGTCATTGGGTGCAAGTTAGAGAACGATGTCTTGTTAATTTTAGTATTGGACCTTTTAAGGATGAAGTTTAATGTGATATAGTAGACATGAGTTCTTGTTATATTTTAGTTGGAAGCCCTTGGCAATTTGATAGGGGAGTTATACGTGATTACACAAAGAATACAATTACATTTGAAAAGGATGGTAAGATATTTGTTTTGATTCCTTTAAATGATGAAGAAGTTATCAAAGAAAAGAACTTGAGTATTTTTAGGACTTTTAGTTTGAAGACATCAGAACATAGAATTGATTTTTCTACTATTGATAGAAAGTTATCTTATCTTGAGATTATGAACATAGGTGAAACAAATAAAATTTCTATTTAGATGAAGGCATGCAATAGGAATGATTCATTTGATAGTAGTAGTTATTGTAGAAGTAGTGTATTTGAGATTTATCATGATATAGTTGGTTGTAAAAGTAAGTTTGGACACACTTTTGTGTTGATTGATGAAGCAGATTTATGGATTAAGAACGAGCATGGAGTTTATGTTTTGAATTCTTTCAAATGTTCATAATTCCTTATGGAATATTTTTTTGTCACCTTGGGTGTCTGATGCAAGAGCATCCTTGGGTTGTTGGAAATCTTCCATCACCCATTTGTTGTTTTATTGTTTTACGGTTACCTATCCGACAATTTATATTGGCAAAATCTTATTTTGTTGTTTCTAGATTCCATGAGTTTACCTTCATATTTGAACACATCATGGATCATTACCCTAAGTGTGCAAAATCATATGTCACATCTGGAAATCATTATGCTTCATCTTCTTGGGTGTTATTTTCTTACATTTTTCTTCATGCGATGCCTAGTATTTAATTTGGCATGGTTCTATATATTAGAAATGTCTAGAGGAACTGAGAGGGGGGAAGGGTGAATCAATTACTAAAGGTCTTTAAACACCACTTGAACAATTAAACACAAATAGTCACTGTTTTGCTTGTCTCGATGTTTCTTAGTCTCTACTATAAAACTATCTTAAATATTTAAGTTAAATAGCATAATGAAAACATTATCAAATTTAAAACATATAAAGAAATCAACACATATTTAACACTAGGATTTTATGTGGAAACCCAATTTAGGAAAAATCACTAGCAACATGTCACTAATTTTCACTCTTTTGAAGTGAACCCTGTTAGGAGCTAATCTTGTTAAAGGTTAAAAAACACATTGTTAAATGTGACCTTGTTAAAGGATTTAATCATCCAGTTAGAAGTGGCTTTGTGAAAGAACTTTGATCATTCCATTTAGAATGTCACCTAGTTAAAGGATTTACACAAACTGTTAATTTTTCAAATGATTGTTAGGTCAACCTTTGTTAAAAGGATTTCAATACAAAAAATTTACAATGAATATAAATAAAATAGTAGGTTTGATCTGTGTGATTACAAATCACATTTGTAGCTTTAGATCTCTTTTCAGTCCTTATGCTGACTTTACTGATAAGCCTTCCATTAAAATCTCTAATCTTGATTCGCTTGGAAACCCTTCAACCAATCAATCCACTCTTTTCAAAAATACTTAAGAATTTTTCTCATATTCACTTATCAATATCAACATCATCTATGCAAGCTTTCTCCTTTAGCTTTTCATTCACTCATGCACTTGTGCATTTCTAATCCACCTCTGTCTATATGTGCCTCTTGTAGATACTTGCACCTTTTGACCAATAATATGTTCAACACTATATCTCTTTAAATAGGCAATTCTTTCTTTATCATTTTCCATCACCATCGTAGATCTTAAGGTTTACAATCAGGTTCAATTCGATTCAATGCATCTATCCATCTTCTTGATCATCCTCTAGAAACTTCTCTAGAATCCATTTGTTACGTCTTTACCTAATCCTCTCCTTGAATTTAATGATCCAAATCATCAATTTATCTTCAACATGGTTTACATCTCCCAAGAAATCAACTGTGTCAACTTGATCTCATGATAACCTTAGGTGGTTCACATCCTAAGGAAGAGAAAAGAAATAGTACTTATCAATCAGTAAGGGGGGAAATATACTACCACATTTAAAAGACACTTGTTTTCCAAAAATAATGTGAATTGGAAAAACTGCAAGAACAAAAAAAAGGTGCTTCTCAAGTTAGAAACAAGATTCAAATTCTAATGCACTAAAAACATACATTAAAAAAAATTAAAAGATTTAAAAGATAAAACTCAAAACATGAGCCCTTTCTATTTTTCCTTGAGTTACAACTAGCTTATATATATACAAAGTGGAGAGTTATCAAGGCTTTAATTTTTAAAGTATATAGTTCTTTTATCAATTATTAAATTAAAGCCTCTAGAAATCTCAACTTCCCTATAAATATTGTAGAATATATATAAGCTAGTAGGGGTGTCATGCTCACAAGGAAGAAGATATATCATATTCATTATACCTTATCTATGTTCTCATCCTCATTCTCTATCTTATCTTTCTCCCTCTAATTACTCTCTTTTACTCTCACCCCTCCCTCCTGTGATCACTAGTTCTCCCTATATACCCTCTCTCTCTCTAGACCTCATTTCTCTCATAGTAACTCCCTTCTATGATTCTCTCTATTATAAATCTTTTGCCCTAATCACCCTATGGAGCAATCTCCCCTTCTCTATTGTCACCATCTATGCTCTTGTTTAACCTCATGTGTCTCCCTCTCTCCTAACTAATTACTACATTTCATTCTCTCCTATACCTCATGTCACCATCTCTTACCTCTTATTTACCCTAAATTTTTACCTTCTCTCTCTCTCTCTCTCTCTCTCTCACACACACACACACACACACACACACACACACACACACACACACACACACACACACACACATTACCCTCTTATACTCTCTTTCCTACATAGTTTTGCCATATTTGCCCCGATTTCTATACCTCACGTGTCTCATGATCTCTCTCTCTCCCCCCCCCCCTCTCTCTCTCTCTCACACACACAGACATACACAATTTGACATCATTTTAAAAGTTTTCCCAAATTTGAAATTTGAAACTTATTTCTAAAATATTTCCTTTTTCATAATTTTTAAAATTTGTTGGAAATTGAAATATGTATTGATGTTATCTAAAATTAATTCATTATGTAATTGTATTATCAAATTTTAACCATGTAACTTTAATTAACATAAATAATTAAATATTTTTCATAAAGTTCAAAATTTAATCGATTAAATAGTAATTTAGCGATTCTCTATAACTAACTTAAAATACTAAATCTAATTTAAATAACATGATAATATTCTAATTAAAATCACTATAAATAATTGAATTTCATAAAGGTTATCTAAAGATTTAAAATACTTTAAATAATACAATCTTTAGTAAATAAATCTAGTGGTTAAAGCAAATGTCTAAGCAAGGGAACAATTTAGTAACTTCATTTCTAAAATTTGATGTGATTAAAATTTTGACTTAGAATGTTTGGCATCATTTGTAAAGTTTTCCAAAAAGATTATATAACTTTTATTTGTAATTGTTAAAATTTGCTCTAATTTGAAACGTTTATTGTTATTTAACTTTATTATAAATTGTATTATCAAAGTTTGACCATATAACTTTAATTCACTTAAATAATTAAATAAACAAAAAATAAATTTAAAAATTGAATCTATTAAATAGTAATTTAAGTCATCTATATAATTAACATAAAATATAAAATCTAATTTAAATAACATGAAAATATTCTAATTAAATAATAGACTTTCATAAAGACTTTCTAAAAAATATTCATCTATTAATATATGATACAATTTACAATTGAATTTTCTCTATACTCTTCAGATTTTGTTTCTTATTAATCACTTAAAAAATTTAGTATATCATTTCCTCATTTAACCATAAAGTAGAACATGCACAAATATATTTATCAACAAGGATTTAGAATATTTTAAATAATACAATCATGAATGAATAAATTTAATAGTTTAATCTCATGCATATAGAAAAGTGATTCCATGGTCTTCAAATGAAGAAGATGTGATAGATAGCCCTACAACACCTTCCTCTCCCTATGGTTGCCCTCAAATCAACTCACCAACATTTTTGCGTAAGTCTTTGCATGGAATCTAATTCCATGTCTCTTTCTTGTTCTGAATCCTTTTCATTTATTTTCAGATCCTTGCATTCCCTATCTTCCTTCCTTTCTTTTTCTCTCTCAGCTCTCTTTCGGTGCTCTTTTTCAAGCTTGATGGGTGGCTTTTTGCATCATGATCAGAAGGCCTTTCAACACTATGATTATTAGACATTAACTAGTTTGTTAGAGAAAAATAAAAACCATCAAAGAATTTATGTTCGACTGTTCTATAGGATTGTGTTGGAATATTTAATACAGCATTTGACGTCTTGCCCCTAGAGCCAAACGCCCACCTACCACCTAACGACCAGCAGAACAGAAAGAAAACATCAATACGGTAGGTGAGATTTTTGAATTTGGAAATGAGAGGGAAAAACTTTTTAGGTCAGAAGACAAAAGGAATGTTCCTACATTCATTTTTTATCAAGTGCAGATCAAGCAGAGAAGGAAGAAGGAAAGAAGTTTGTGCCTGCAGTTGCACGTGTTTCCTCTCCTCACTCAGTAAGTTTGGTGTTGTTTGAATTTGTCCTGTTCAAGCAGTGATTGCTCCAGGCACCATTGTATGCATCCATTAGAGTTGCAGGTTTAAAAGTTTATTGAAATTCAAAGTATTATCAGTTTAGAGTTATTTTAGGGTTTTTCCTGGTTGAAGCCGAATGCTCCCAGATTTTGTAATAGTTTAATGAAAGATTGAATAGAAAGCAAGAAGCATACTTAATCTATTGTTCTTCATCTTCTATTCATTGCATTTGACAAGTTTGGTTGAAAGGTTGAAGCTTTGGCTCTCTGGTTTCAATGGTGAAAGCATTCAAGTTGAAATCTCTTAAGTTATAATTTCTCAGTTGGAGCCAAGCTCACTCGGCATCTATTGTTGCCAAGCATTTCTTTTGGAGCCAAGCATACTCAACATCTATTGCTACCAAGCTCCTCTTTGTGCCGAGTTCACTCAGCACCTGTTGCCTGTCACTCGGCACCATCAAGTGCCGAGTAAACCTGGCACTCGGCACCTTCTTGTGCTAAGCACTTTTCTTCAAGTGTCGAACAACCTGCCACTCGGCACCATCAAGTGCTGAGTAAAACTAGCACTCGGCACCTTTATGTGCCGAGCATTTTTGAAAGAGTCGTATAAAGTTTTTAGGGTTAGGGTTGTGAGATTAAGTTTGATTTTAATTGATATTTCTCACAGATTGTTAGGGTTGTAGATACCATACAATATCTATCACTAAAGAGATACTATTCAGAAATACCATAGCCAATTAGAAACCTAGTGCCGATCTAAGAAAAAAAATATTTATTGAGGATCTTCATCCATGTCTGAAATCTGTCATTATTTAGGCCAGTAATTTACAAATTTAATTTCAAGTTAAAAATGGTCATGGCTGAGAAATGGGTATGCTCATCCAAGATGGAAAGTTTTGTTTGATAGATGGGAGCCATTGTCAATTGATGAACAATTGGAAGACCCATATTTGTTAACGACCATAGGGAAATCATTGAAAGTCTGATGATACTGCTCAATAAGTCTTCTTGAGAACATTGATTAGAAAATAAAATTTGTGCAAGCTAATCTATGAGACTCGATCCTATCAGATGCATCCTTCAATTAGGTTTCGAAGGACATATCCATCCAAATCTTTTCATTTGTTTCTCTCTTGTGCGAAATAATATATTGCAATTTTAAATTGGTTACATATTCATTATAATAACCAATTTATCACATCAATAGTGTGTTCAAATTATTATTCAATATTATTTTCATATTCATTAATTAAGTTATAAACTATTCTCTAAATTTTTTCACAATGGTCCGAGTTTCACACATTTTTGTGTCTTACTAGGTTTCTGGTCCTTCACAAATTTTAGTTTCTTTATGTAACTGAAGAGCCTCTCGGCTAATCAAATGTGCCTTATGAATAGTTGTAATTGAAAATTATATCTAAACTTTAACTAGTTATGTAAGAAATGTATGATAACATACCTAAGGCTAAATTTGAAAGACAATTCCTAAGACTAAATCCAAAAGACAAATCTATCTAAATGAATGCCTCATAAGCTCTAATTATTTAAATATTATTAACAAGGAGAACAATTATAACCCAAAGTTTTCACATTTTACTTACCAGAAACTTCCAACCTTATCCAAAAGATATCCCTTCATGCTAAAATCTTAAAAGTAAAGCTCCTATTTCCATTCTAAAAAAGGAAAAGAAAAGTATCTTAGAGCATATGCTTTAATATTTGTTTCAATGGAACATGGCGATCAATGGGACCCCTTATTATTATTTCAAAGTTGACATTCAATGGGTGAGCCACTTGAAAAAAATACTTTTGTGCATCAACTAATTGTTCTGAGATTAGAAATTGATGTGAAGAGTTGTCAAATTATAGAAAAGAAGAAAAACTAAAATCTATTGTGCATGAATATGTTTGGTACATTATACAAAGAAATTTTTGAATAGATTAGTGAGAAATGTGAAGACATTAAATTGATGGTACTAAGGCCAGCACTTCTGTTTAGAATTTTAAAAACTCCAAATTAGGGAGGCCACCACTTCTATTTAGAATTTTAAAAACTCCAAATTAGGGGGGCAATGGTTGTATGAAATGGAAAATGGGTTGCAAGCAAGAGGACACCATAAAAGTGGTGTGTCATGTGCAAGAGAAAGCTAGAAGGCAAGATGATAGATTTATGGGCATATGTACTACTAAAAATACCATGCGTGGTTTAGACCCATGTGTAATTATTGTGAGCAATAATACATTGTAGAAACTCCATTTGAAGTTGGTAAAATTTAGAAGTCCTAGATTTGATATGCTCCACCATTTTTGCAGCCAATCAAACAAACCATTCATTATATTTAGTAGTATCGTGGAGCATATCAAATCTAGGACTTCTAAATTTTACCAACTTCAAATGGAGATTCTACAATGTATTATTGCTCACAATAATTACACATGGGTCTAAACCATGCATGGTATTTTTAGTAGTACATATGCCCATAAATCTATCATCTTGCCTTCTAGCTTTCTCTTGCACATGACACACCACTTTTATGGTGTCCTCTTGTTGCCAACCCATTTTCCATTTCATACAACCATTGCCCCCCTAATTTTAAAAACATATATATATATATATATATATATATATATATATATATATATATATATATATATCATTAAAATTTGATACAGGTATTAAATTGTTTGTGTAAATAAATGATTATATATTATAAATATAAATTACAAAACTAAATTCGTTAATACTAGCACTAGTAATATATATATATATATTCTATTAAAATATAAAATTTAAAGTATAAATATATATAATCATTTATTTACATAAATAATATTATTTAATACCTGTATAGATTTGTGGGCATATGAACTTTCAAAAATGCCATGTGTTGTTCAGACTCGTGTAATTGTTGTGAGCAAATGAGAATCTACTAGTATTTATATTTCATAGGTTTATGCTTAAACTCGATCACCTCTTAATGTAACACTTAAAAAAAAATAGAAAGTCACAATTTTTTTTTTTGAAATGGTGGGAGCTCTGGTAGGTGGGAACCTGGTAGGCTGAAATTTAGCAGTAGGGATCTTGGAGGGGCAAGCATTTTCAAAGAAAGGATCTCGACAGGAATTGTAGGGAAGTTGGACAAGGATTATGATGCACTGTTGGATCAAGAAGAAGACAAAGATTTGTCGAGCTCTTTCTCTACAAGAAGTGGGGTCATGGATGTTCATTCTAATCCTCTGCTCGAGTGTCCTGCCCATAGTAGGGACTCATTGTATAAAAGGAATATTTCAAAGGATGTGGCTAAGAATGAAAATTTTTTACATGTGGAGGAGCAAAAGAAGGAGGATCTAGAAGTGGACCAACTCAAGTGGTCTTCTTTGTTTTGGAAGAAGACTAGGAGGAAAGTCTTCTTTTCCACCAGTAACCTCTAAATCCTTTTGGGAAAAAGGTGAGCTTCAAATCTTCATCCTAGACTCGATTTTTGATTATTCTATTTTGACTATGAATTTCACCTTAGTTGGTAAATCTCTAGAGACCATATCTAATATTGATGCTCTAAGAAATATGGTCAAAAGGAAATGGGCTCTTCATGGTCAAGTAGATATTGCACTTATGATGAATGTGTTCTTTTCCTTTGTATTTACATGTAAGGAAGATTTAAATATGGTGGTATGTGGTGGACCTTGGTCGTTTGGTAATAGCACTCTAATGATTAAAAAGTGGGAACCCAATATGGATATGTCTGATGCTTTCTTCCTAACTACTTTAGTACGGGTTAGACTACTAAGATTACTCCTAGCATTCTAGCATAAAGACATCTTCAAGGGGATAGCTAGATCTTTTGGTGAACTTATAGCTATTGATAATACTATAGCTTCAAGGTCTAAACAATAGTGTGCTAGAATCTATGTGAAATTTTCTCACTTGAAGAACCTACCCTAGAAGGTGGAATTAAATTCAAAACTCGGTAAAAGGATGCAAGAGATAGTCTTTGAAGATCTCCCAAATGCATGTTTTGTCTGTAAAAATATCGTTGCTGTGCAAAAATTTTCTAATGAAAATTAAAATCAACCAAAGATGGTGAACGTGGAAAAAAGGAAAGAAACTAAGATTTAGAAAAAGGTATGGAAACCTAAAACTATTTCTAAGAAGGTGATTGAAGGTAAAGATATCCAAGGTTATCAAAACATGGGGATGCAGATGGAAGTAGAGGAGACTTCTAGGATGTAGGATAAAGAGAAGGATGAAGATCCAATGAACCAGATGGTTATCTTTCATAAAAAGAGACAGAGTGAGAAGATATTGGAGAATTAGAAGAGGTAGAGGAAGGAGAAATACTTGAGGAAAGAAGTGGCCAATTTGACATATTGGAGGAGTTGTAGAATGAAGAAAGTTAGACTCATTTGATTCCTCTTTTTCAAGAGGTTATGACTATTGAAAAATATTTTAGAGTCTAAAGGTATGGATTTGATTTCAAATAAGATAGATCTTAAATAGAAATAGTGTCAAAGGAAGAAAATAGAGAAAAAAATGCAATACATTACCTATAGGAGTTGAGACCCAGAGTTGTAAATTGGAAACTGGCTTTCCTAAACTGAAACCAAATGTTGGAACTCTAGAGAAACCTAGAAGAAGAACGACTAAGAAGACCAGAGAAAGTGAAATTTTATAGAATATTGTTGATGGGAAACATGCAACTCTTCTGGATTTTTCCCCTAAAAATTTATGATGAAAATAATCACTTGGAATATTAGAGGGTTAAATAGTATTTAAACTTGATATTGTTCAAAATTTTGTAGGAGAGCATAAACCTAATATATTAGTGCTCCAGGAAACCAAAATGGATAAAGAGAAAGATGAAAAGCTCAAATCTTTTAATAATTATTGTATAATGGTTAGTAGCTTAGAAGGAGCTTTAGTAGGAACAATAACATTGTGGAAGCAGTCCTTGTTTATTGGTACTCTACTAGATGCTAAAAAGGCATTTTATGGTGGTTAAGATTAGGAGTATTGCTCTAAACAACCATTGGTATATTGTTAATGTGTATGTGTCTAATAGCAAGAATGCTAGAAAAAGGTTTTGGGAATCTTTATCTAACATTAAGAGTGATGATTATTATGGTAGATGGGTTTTCTTGGGGGACTTTAATGTTCCACTTTATGAACATGAAAGATAAGGGGGAAATGCCAGTCAATTGGATGGAAGACTAGATTTTATAAATAAGGATCAATGAACTTAGATCTTCATGGGATCGATTTCACTTGGAGTAATAAAAGAGTGGGAAGTGAATGCATTCAAGCTCATTTAGATAGAGTTCTAATATCCCCAGATTGGACAAAAGAATTTGTGTGTAATCTTAAGATCATCCAGAAGATAGATTCAGACTATTTTCTTCTGTTATTTATAATAGAGGACATTCAAGCTAGGAAGAATTTTCCATTTAGATTTGAGAAAATATGGAAGTAGGACCCACAGTTTGAGGATCGACTAGTAGAATGGTGGAACATAAAGATTGAAGGAACAACCTTATTTTGAGTGGCTTCTAAACTCAGAAATGCTAAAAAGAAAGTTAGAGAATGGAATAAAAGATATTTTGGAAGCATTTTTGAAAGAAAATCAAATATTAAAGATGATCTTAAAGTAATCGAAGACAAGATATAGCTTGAAGAGTACTCGGTGGATTTGGCGATGGAAGAAAATGAGAAGTTGGTGGAGTATCATGACATTATTACTAAAGAAGAAATTTATTGGAGACAAAAGTCCATATCTATTTGGCTAGAAGAAGGGAACAAAAACATGAAAATTTTTCATTTGTCTACCCTAAAACATAGAGCCAAAACTCGTATCTCCAGTCTAAATAAAGGAAGAATCGGGATTACTAATGAAAAGGAAATCTCTGATGAAATGATTTCCATTTTTTCTCTTTGATGTCTTCAAACCCTATAATTGATCTGACTAAATAGGCTGAGTTACTGGATGTTATTCTTTCTTTGGCTTCTAAAGATCAGAATAGAGTGTTGTGTGTTATTCCCAAGGGAAAGGAAATATATAAAGCAGTTTACTCGTTAGATGGGGATAAGTCACTAGGGCCAGATGACTTTCCTATGTTTTTTTATAGAAAGAATGGAAACTGGTTGGAAAAGATGTTTGTGATGCTGTCAAAGAATTCTTTGGGGCTAAAAGAATGTTGAAGGAAATTAACTCTAATTTCCTCTGTCTGATTCCAAAGAAGATTGTTGTTGATTCCCCAAATCAATGTAGGCCTATTAGCCTTTGCAATTTGATTTATAAAATCATATCTGAAGTCCTCACTTTGGGACTGTTGATTATTCTTCCTTCTCTAATTTTCAAGCAATAGAATGGCTTTATTTCTAGTAGACAAATCCTTAACTCTATTATTTCTATGCATGAAAATATCCATTCTCTATCTCTTTCTAGAAATCAGGGTTTTATAATGAAAGCTGATATTGATAAAGCTTACGATAGAGTTGAATGGTCTTTTCTTCACAAGATCTTAATGTCTTTTGGTTTTAGTGTCAATGTGATTAAGCTTATTATGTAGATGATCTCCACTACTATAGTTGCTATTCTGGTTAATGGGAAATCCATAGATTTTTTAAAACCATCTAGGGGGTTGAGGCAGGGGGATCCTTTATCTTTGATCATCTTTACTATTATGGTTGATTGTTTGGGTAGATATATTGGGAAATTGGTTTCTAAAGGGGAAATTCAAGGATTGAGACCTTCTTCTCATCCTCTTATTTGTTCCCATGAGCAATTTGTGGATAATACCATTTTTCTATGTAAAGCCAATGTTAGGGAAGCAAGGAATCTAAAAAGGCCCTTAATCTTTATTCTTCTGCTTCTGGTCAGTTGATTAATTGGAACAAGAGTTCTTTATATTTTATTAATACTCTATTTACCAGATAGGGAAAGATTGGAAATATTTTTTATTGTTCTATAGGATCTTTCCCTTGTGCTTGCCTTGGTCTTCCCTTGGGGCCTAGTCCTTCGGATTCTTTTTGGGAGGATCTTGTTAAGAAATTCAATAAAAAACTGGCAAGGTGGAAAGGTAATTTGTTGAGTTAAGTTGGTAATGTTACTCTCCTTGAAGCTTGTCTCCAAAGTATTCCTACTTATGCTTTGAGTCTCTTTAGGATTCTAGTTAAATTTGCTGATATTATTGACAAAATTCAAAAGAATTTTCTTTGGTCTAGAACAGAGGATAAGAAGAGAATGGCCTTGATTTCCTAGGATAAAATATGCAAGTCTAAGCTGGAAGATGGGCTTGGTATTAGGTATGTTAGGAGTATGAATAAAGCTTTACTAGCTAAGTAGCGTTGGAGAGTCTATCATCATAACAAGGAATGAAGCCCCATCTGGAAACACAAATACCTATTTGTTGCTCCTTCTTTGTCTAATTTTCTATCTTATCCCATTATTCCTTCATCTTTAGCCATTTGGGGTGTAGTTCAAGGAGCTAAACATATCTTAAATAAGGGATGTAAATGGAAAGTGGGCAATGAGAATAAGATTAGGTTTTAGGATGATGTGTGGCTTCTGGACCACCCTTTGATTGAGGATTTTGAGGATAGGTCTCTAATTGATAGATGTAAATAGATTTATTGCATCTTTGTGGAATATTATTGGGTTATTATTGAATGGGTTAATCTTGTAGAGAGAAATCTGGTTTTCACTAGTATCTAGTTGGCTCTGAATGCTTTTAGCCTTTATCCTCATAAAGAAGATACTATGGTATGGGGGATAGAATCAAGAGGATGTTTTAAAGTATCTTCTATTTTTAGATTAGAGGATAAAGGAAACACACCTTTATGGGAAAATCATGGACTAAAGGAGTCATTCCTAAAATCAATATCTTTTTCTAGACTTTGCTACAAAACAAAATCTTAACCCTAGATAATTTACAAAAAAGAGGGGTATATTTGGTCAACAGATGTCTATGCAAAATGGAATCTGAAGATAGGAATCACCTGTTCTTAAATTGTAGGTTTAGCCAAAAAGTTTGGAGTTATCTCCTTCTCTACTGGAGTATACAATGGGTTCAACATAACAACATTGATCATTGTTTCCAGCGTTGGACTTGCCCGTCAAAGGATGTTGGTATTGGTTTCCTTTGGAAAATCTCTCTAACCCATCTCTGGTGGGTAATATGGAAAGAGAGAAATAATAGAATTTTTAGAAATAAAGAGACTCCTAAATGGGTTCTTGGTCAAAATATTATCAGAGCCATCAAAGAGACCTTCAAATCTCAGAGAAAACTAAATGATGAAACCCAAATAAGTAATCCTATGAAACCTAAAGGCAATAAAATAAAATTTGATGATCAAAGATAGAATGTTAAATGGAATTCTCCACCTATGAAATGGATTAAAGGTAATTTTGATGGTTCAACTAAAGGAAATCTCATAAAAATTGGTTGTGGAGGTATATTGAGGGACCGTTCTAGTAGAATTGTAGATGCTATTGCAATACCTATAGGCATGTCTACTAACCATAAAGTAGAGGTAATGACTACCTTGTATACTATGAGGATGGCAGTGGAATTTGGATATCAAAATCTATGGTTGGAAGGAGATTCACTCAATATAATCAATATGCTTAATAATAAGAGTCTAATAACTTGGACCATTGAGGGAAGTCTATTGGAAATTAAAAATCTTATGAATCAATTTGATAATGTTTTTATTTCACACATATTTCAGGAGGGCAATTCCATAGCTGAGTAGATTGCTAACCATGCAGTCTATAGGAAAACTAAGCTGAGGTGGCAAGATGACCTATTTAAGGAAGTGGAGCCGATAAAAATTGTTAAGTATGACAAGACACATGCTAGAGAAAGAAAGATTACTTAAGATTGAAAATTTTATTAAGGGAAGTGATGGGATTATGACAGATAACATGAGTATCCCTAGGAAGTACTATGGTGTTATTATGATTTGTACTCGACACATATGCAAGGTAAAAAGTTCCTCAGAAATCATAAACACATTGCTCTTTCGTTTGGTTAGAATTTCTCAAATGAATTGCAAGTGCAAACAAGAATGCGAGATGGAGGGGAAACCTAGAAAAAAAGAACCGAGCAACTATAAGGAATGGAAGGAAAATGCTCCTGTGTGGGAGATTCCGCAAAAAGGGAAAGTAACAACTTATATTAAGAAACTTCACGGTCATAAGCCACATATTACATAAAATTTCTTCAAAAATTAGATTGAAGAAAGGGTCACTTTGCATGGGGTCACAGTGAATCTGTTTGTGGAATTTATAGCTAAAATTATGGGACTTCCCTTGGAAGGACTAAAATTCAGCAAGGAGACAAGTATCTCGAATGCAACCTTTAAGAAGTTCCCAAAAATTGATGAAGAACAAAAAAATCTTATAAGAGCAGTGACTTCTATGACCTATGATAGATTAAGGTAATCCAGAGGGATGTGTTATTGTGCATTTGTGAGTATAATTTTATCCTTGATGGTAGAGCTAAGAGGGTCCATAAGTTTCACTTTTATTTTCCTAAATCATTTTCGGTATAAAGATGGAATCTCTTTCCTATTTTACTTGAAATACTCTCTGCTTCAAAGCTTCCATGCCCATAGGAAGAAGGAGTCTCGTCCTATGCTTCATGAGGGTTTAATATTACTAATAGAATTTTTTTGTAAAAGCAAGGCTATTAAACTCTTTTTGATTGTGGAGAAGAAGTGAAAAGTGTCTAGTAATGATCCTCACTCTAAGAGAATTAAGGTCAAAAGTGAGGAAGGAACTAGTGACAGTAAGAGTTTCAAAAAGGGTAACAAATAGGAGGGTAAAAAGAAAAATGTGGAGGAAGTTATGAAGTCTAAGAATTCTATGGACGATGATAACAAAACAAAAATGGGGGACCTCAGTTCCAACATGGATAGATATTCTAGGAGCAAAGGAATTTCAATTGGCAAGGATAATGTGGAGGGTAGCAAGGACAAAATAACTGAGTCTAATGTTGAGTTAAAAGCTTTAGGGGATGAGGAGGAGAAACAGAGTGTCCACCCTTCTCCTCCTAAGAGGAATGACAACGAGGAGAAAATGGAGAAGGATAATGGAAAGGAAAATAAGGGCAAAGACCTTTTCATAATTAAGGACAACAACTCGACTAAAGAAAAAAAGAGGAGAGTACGAAGAAACAAGATGTTAACACTGAAATCCAAATCAATACAGAAGGGAAGAGTCTCATAAAGAAAAATTATCTTTCATTCATATTGCAAAGCTTAAAGAAGAGGCATCCCTTCAAGGTGATTCCTAGCTTTACAATAAAATCATGGTGCTCAAGAGAAAAGTTGGGATAATGCAGAAAGAGCTGGACCATGAAAGAGCTATAAGAGTACAACTAGAAAGAAAAGTTGGTAACATCACTGACAAACTCAAGGCATATGAGTTGGAACTCTATTACTTAATCAAGGAAAGTGGACAAAGAATGGAATAGGTTACTTCCAGTTTGTGTGATGTGGCAGCCAATCTAGGTAAGAAGAGAAACGAGGAGATTATGTCTCCAGAAAATGTTGGGGTGGGGAGTCTAGGAGGACCAAGTAAGAGAACCAAGCAAAGCATGAGGAAAAAGGTCATTGAGGCTCTAGAGGCTCCTACTTTAGCTACGACTGATATTATCCAGAGTACTACAGAGGTAGTTAAAGATGTGGTGAATATCATTAAAAAGTTGTTGTAGGTGCTGGTGTGATGGTTTCTGGTATTTGTGGTTTTTCTAGTTTTACCTTTTCTTTTCCAGTTTTGTTTAAAACTTTAGGTTCCAGGTCCTTGTAGAACCTGGATGCTTTTATGTATGATTTAAACTTGTGGTTTTAGGTCCCTATGAAACTTGGTTTTTGTGTTTTTTTCTATAACTTCAGGTTTCAAGTCCTTGTAAAATTCGGTGGTTCTTAATTCTTATTTCTAGCTTTTGTTAAAGGGTTTTTGGTCCCTTCAAAACCCATTTTTACCCTAATCTAAGGGAATAGAAAAATATAACAATATTATTGGACACCAAGAAACTGTTTAATCACTAATTAGTATATTAGTCTGGGAAATAGTTTTCTTGTAGTGAGGAACTAAAAACAGAATGAGAATTGATTCAAACCAGCTTCTCCATTTTCTTTTGGTATAAATTGTATCAATTCTTCATAAGAATTATGAATATTTTGTGATAGGTGGAAAGTATATTCAATGTGGCTAATAGAATTAAATAAATGCATGTGGGTGGTTTTAAGAGAAGAAAAGGACTAACCCACTCTAGATGAAATCATAGTTTATTTTGAGAGCCATTGAAGTAATATTATTAATTCTTGCTATTAATTATCTAGCTAATATATAATCCAACAATGTGGAAATATTAAAGATGTACATTTTTTCTAGTAAACTGATTTGTTGCTGGTAAATTGATTTGTCGCTATGAAATTGACTCTATTCACCTTATGAACAATGAAAATTGTGCCAATAGTTGGAGAGACTACAATTGATCACTATCAACTTGCAATCTTCCTCTATGGTTGAGAGGGGTAGCTACCTCATATGATGTGGGTATTTGGGATTTTGTCTACTTTTCACCTGAAACCACGAAATGAGAGAAAACAAAATTAAAAGAAGATAGGGATGTGAACTCCAATAGTAGACATATGACTACTGATGGAGATTGATAAAAGACAACAATTTATAAAGGGTTTTGGGGATCCAAATGTAATGATGGTGAAAGCAATATAGTAGATCGCAACATGAAAAGTGATAAACTAGCTATAGAATACATTCTAATCAAGATACCATGGAATTAATGTATTTCTTTACACCAATTTTGATGCTACACAGAAATGCATCATAAGAACCCTTTGGACATATGAACAAAATATTTTTCTTTATCTTCGTGAGAATATACAAACTCAAAAATGCTTATACATCATATGAAACTAAAATTTGCTCAAAGTTCCTCTAAGAATTTCTCCAGAGTTTCCCCTTTGCTGAAATAATTCTTCCCCCCTTTTACATTGTTAAATCCCTGTATTTATAGGCTCTAGAAGATAACTAACTAGAAGCTTATAATACCCTTTCAAGTTCATAACTAGCTCAAAAGTTAGAGTTTTGAATTTGGAAAGCATTTGAAAATTGGCTCTAACTCTAACTCATGCAAGCTTCGACTTCTAAAGCCTAACCTTAACCACAAGAAAGCTAAGATTCTAACTTAAGAGTTACATAAGTCATTTTTTTACAAAATGATAATTTGAAAACCATGACCTTAGAGGAAAACATCATTGATCTTTTTTAGGCATATTTTTATCTTTGTATGCCCCACTTTTGATAACCCTTTGAAAGTCTTCTTGAAAGTAATCATTGTCTGAACTTCTCCCCTTTTCTACATAGAAAGAATGAGACTATTCATTGAACACAAATAATTAATTTCATAGGAAAACCTTTGTGTCATCTCAGCAAATACATTTAGAAAGAATTGTCACCACTTTCCATTGAAGTACTTACAACCTTTGTTCAAGTCAATATTACTTTCAAGAGTGTTTGGATTTTAACCTCATGCATGTTGAATTTGCTTAAAGTTCCCATGGATTTGATGTCCAATATTCATCCTTGCATGAATTGATGAAGTGGAAAATTTTAATTAACGTTATCATCCTTGTTGTATCACTTTTCACATGATCAAGCAAGTGCAAGTTTGTATCTAAGATTAACTCCGTGAGTGTGGAGATCGATCAAGAAAAACCTTCATCCATTGACTAAGATTCCTTTTGAGAATCTTTTATTTATGTGGACTTCATTAATTTTTTGGCTCTCACTTTTTGATAACAACCACCTTCATTTAAATTTGGGTTCAAAGTTTCTAAATCCTCTCCAAGCACTCCTCCATTTGACCATGCGCAACCATTCATTTTACCTTCTACAACATCTCATTCCTTGATGTGACATATCTTCATAGTAGTCTTAGAAAATGAGCCAATGCCTTGACCTTGTTTTATGTTTTTGTATGTGCACTCCACAAACATTCTATCAGATTCACCTTAATTTATCTCAAGGAATTTATCCAAACATTCCGGGTGCAAATACCATTTATGAGGATCAAGATTCAAGTTTGGCTGCATCATTCACTATGTTCTAGAGCTTCTATAATGCTTTCATGAGCTCGATACTGATGGAAAGTAGCTGCCCTTAAATATCACATGGTAAGAGAGAAATTAAGTTTGAAAAAAATAAGTCAAGACTATTTAACACTTTTAGCATAAGAATCAAGCCTTAGTATGTGATGTTTAAACAGTCTGCCTTCAAACTCCATCATTCCTTCTTACACAATCCTCGTGCATTATCATTTTCACACCACTCCTATTGTATTCCTCACTTTCCCTATTCAACACATTTTTGTTCTAGATCTGATGAAATCGTTCCTTCCTAGTGATTCCTATGAGTGAGTTTAGTGAATTGGTATCGTGCCATGTCCATAATCTACACTTTGTATTTATATTCTGGCATTTTGTCAAACAATTGCCATGCTTATACTTTATCAAGACCTCCTTGACTGGTGTCTTCATAGCTTCAGTTTGGTTGAATGATTGTCCTTGTGTTCTCCATACTCAATACCCATGAGATGGCCAATGATTGAGACATTTGGTCAAGCAAATTGATGCATTTAATAGGATTCCATACTAAATGTTCAGTGCCATGAATTTCATCAATCAATTTGTTCCTGTAGCCTCTGTATGTTCATATTCTGCAACTATATCTGTTGGATCCTTTCCAACCAACAATGCCATAGAGAGAGAACGTTGAAAAAGGTTTTAACTTTAATCCACAAGAAATGTGCTGACACAGCTGCCACAAATTCTAAATGAAATGGCGTTTGGGAAATCCTCAAGATAGCCACCATTGATGCATGTCTTTGAGAATTTAGCAAATATATTCTGGATAAGTTTTTGTGCATTATATTTAACACTTAATGTGTTTTTCCTGTGCATCCATGAATTGACGACAACCTTATAATCTTGCCAATGGGTTACAATTATTTGTGTGCTCACGGATAAATTCCAATATGATCAACAATGCTTACATTGGATACAACAATACATTTTGATTGATAAAGTGAGCCCTAGATTCAATTGATGAATTTAGGGACCGACGTCCAAACCTTCCAGTCACCAATTGAGCCTACCACGTACTGATGAATCCATTATTTGCATATCCATAAATGTCACGAGCTCTTCCTTCAGAGTTTTATTTTATGTTCTGCGACAAGATGAATGATGCTATGTAAACTAGCTTACTGATAGACTCTTCTAGCTTTGTACCTCGCTCCAATTTCATGCATATCTTTGAAATTCCTTTGAAAGTTTTTCTTTTGTGAGGAGATTCTTCATTTGACAAGATAAAATAGATTGCTCACAAGGATCATCATTTAGCCTCATGCCTCACATAAAATGTTTTGGAAAGTAGTTATTCTTATATGTGAGTTGGGGCTAGGATTTTTGAAATGCACATGTTACCATTAGGGTATAATGTTTTGCCAAGGCTTCAAATTCCAATTCCAATTTCATAGTCTTAACTTTCTAAAAAGCTAAGGTTGGTGGAGAGAGAGTCTGACTATTAACTCCAATTCTCCAACTCCAACTTTCTAGCCTTAACTTTTATGAAAAGTTGTGGTTAAAAGAGAGAGTGAATGATTGTGGTTTTAATTTTTGAGCTCTTTCCCCAATTAACTTAAAATATTGAGACTTGAACATGGTAAATACCAAGGCAACAAATTTTAAATCTTTTTGATTGAAATTGTTTCTTTTTTGTGTGTGCAAAATATTTCATTAAACTTTGATACAGCTATTAAATTATTTATGTAAATAAATGATTATATATATTTATAATTTTAGTTTTGAATAGTAGAGTGTAATATAAGAAAGTAGGACATATTCAACTTAGAAATTGTTCATTAAAACTATCATGAGCTAGTAATTTAATTTTTCAAAGTGTTTTAAATATTTAATTTATCTTAATTAAACTTGATAGATTTTTGTCTTAATAGATGATGTTATCAAAGAACATATTAACTTTTTTATTAAGGGAACCACAACTTTTGATAACCTTATATTTTAATAATTTAAGAAAGGTATAAATATTGAACAACATGTGGAATTTTTATACGTCGCACTTGTATATGCAAACATAAAGATAGATACATAGATACACACAAACATACATACTCACACAAACAAGAGATTTTTTGTATTTTTTTACTTTTTCTCTCTTTTTTAATGCTAAACACTATCTTTATGGGGATAGCTTATTTTTATTTTTATTAAATTCATATCATGATATACTATATGACTTCACATAAAGTTAATTAATTTTGCACCAATAATACCAATATTGCCTATTGACAAAACAAGGTATTCTCACCACAACAAACCAACACACATTACATTCTTAATATATACTACCTGAACAAACACATATAACCCATCAAACCAACTCATCCCTTTATTCTCTACATCACCATCTACTTCTATTACCAGTGGTACCAAAACAAATGAGCCTTCCATGCCCATGCCTTGTAGCATTCAAGATGAACTCCCCTTATTTTTCATATTACCATCAAATCCTCCTCTTATGTAGCAATTTCTTAGAGAATAGATGTCCAATACCATAGTGCATTAACTTCCTATTGTAACTTCACCTTTTTCTATTCATTCTCTCACTCTATTATGAATCATCAATATCAACATGGGAAAATCAAATTTTGATCTTTTTACTCTCATTAGCTTTATAGTCTTCCTATCACTTATTCCAAGAGACTCCTAAACAAGTTTTGTCTAGTTCTACTGATTGTATTCTCCTTTATGGTGTGGAAAGACTTTCTCACTACTACCACTAATCTAGACATCAAGTAATGTACTAATGTAAGGTTGTTAAATCTTGAAAGGAGATGACCAAACCCCCAACTAGGAGTCATACGGTGAAAATAACCAAAGATACAACTTAAAAGAGCCTCTTTATTAATATAATATCTAATGATGCCAAATAAACATCAAACATGTCAGGCTATAAGGCCTTCCCCATTATGATCAATACAAAGAATCCAAATTATAGACCGACTCTATCAACATGCCTCTTGTTGATGGTCTTTGTCTTCTTCCTCCTACTAACCCCCTACTTCACTCTCAAGTTACATTTTACATTATATAAATAGTCATAAAGACACATGGATCAGCACAAAAATCATAATTTCCAAATTTTAAAAATGCACGTTACAAAATATAGGACTGATCTCTTAAAAGTAAATGAGAAAATACGTAATTAAGCATGAGGAAATTAGTGGCCATAGATATAGGTCTAAATATGATCCAAGAACCCACACAAGAAGTAATGAAACCTCAAACCTTGCAAGTGAATATAATCATTGCATAAAAAAATTAGCATGCATCACCTAATGATCCAATGAAGAACATAGCACATGAGAAAATGCAATTAGATTGATGTAAGACAAGTCTTGCTTCTTAACCCTAGTTTATCCTAGGATCTTCTCTAGGCCACTTCTCTCGCCTATTAAGGTTCTCACACTAACCCTACCTCTAAAGGATTCTAATCCAATCCTTCTTACCTTCAACTTTCCCACACGAATTATGCAATCAACTCAACACTCAACTACCAGATTGTCTCATGGATGCCTTCTTGGTTAATCCACACCAAATGACCAAGATGATCAAAATTTCCTATCAATGGAGAGAGGGGTTTATCTATAGGATATTGGATCCATGCCAAGACTCATCAACCAAAAATTCAAAGGAATCTCTATCAATTCCAAGAAATTTTCTTAAATTAGGCCTAATAGGGCTACAAGGAATTAGTCCTCCAAACTCACCTTTTCGCACATAACTTGGAAAAAGGATCAACAAAGTGGCAAAAAAACTTCATATCCTAATACCCTTTTGGAATACCTTTGAGATTCACTTGGTCTCATTTCCCCAACCCGTCTGTATAGTGGGATGTTATTTTTAAGCCTAAACTTGAGGGTTTCACCAAAATGCTGACAACACTTGAAAGGGTTTTCTCAAATCCCTATAAAAACATATCAAGAAGGATTACATTTTGGAACAAGGCTTCTCTATCTTCATAAACTTCTTTCCATCCAATTGGATTGAAGCAACCAATGCATTCAACTCCATTAAATGTTATTTCCATCACATTGATCCCTAACCATGCTCACTTGGCTTGTCTAAAACATCACTGTTAAAATGCCAAACAAGCTTTCCAAGGCCCAAGATATTGTATGCCTATAGCATAAGGAGTAATCTCACACGTTCTAAGGTACCATATAGATTCCATAGTGGAAAGGTGAGTTATGACCCCATTTTCACAATCAACATAGTTCAAACCAGTGATAGTGAAGAAAATAAAAGATTTCCAAAATGCAAGGAAATGAAATTGAAAGTACTAGCTATTCACACACAGAACCTAGTATTTACATCTAATAGCTTAAAAACTAGTCAAAGTATGGATTTCAATCCATTAAGTTCTCAAATCAAGCAAAAGACCCTGATTGTGGTAAAATAACTCAAAAAAATGCTTGTTCATTAACCCAAATTCTTTCACAATGCCATCCAACCCTTGTTACAAGTTGAGGGAGGCCTTATATAGATCCATGATTACACCTGATCCAACCACTCTAAGGTGTTTATTCAAATTTCTCACTAAAATTGCATTTTTTAAAAATAAAAGTTATCATGACAACTTTTGCAATTTTGCAAAATTGTCATGAAACTTGACAACATTTTTCCTAGTTAGACCATACTTGGTCAAAACCTCCTAAAACTCTACCAAGTGCGTGGACATGTCACTTATGACATGAAACCATCATTCCACCCTACAGTTGACCAATCTATCCCTCTAGATACATGATTGCCATCCTTAGCAATAATGACATCAATTTGTACATCACCTAGCAACTTTGGACAACCAAGTAGTCACAAGGACCCAATTAGACGTCCTAATGGCTAAGTCATACTTTAGGAATCACTAGCCCCTTTATTACAGTTGTGGCTTGACGAAGGCCACTACAAGCCAAAACTCAACTAGGAACCCTAGGTTACTAGGTAGCCTTACCTAGGTACTCCTACACCATGCTCCCCACAAGAGTAAATCATGTCACTTCTGTAGACAAGATGTCATCAATTATTCCCAATTTCTTGAAATTTGTAACTACAATCCATGTTGCCTCTCACTCTGGTTTAGCTTTCCACTTGATGAGATGTTCCATGTACACTTTGTGTCTAGTAGTCTAATTGAATCTTGAATCCAATACTTTCTTTGCCTCTAGATGCATCCTTGGAGATAGGACATCAGATGACACATCCTTGCCACTCTCCTATATTTTCAAATCTACTTTAGTTAAAGGCCCTTTAAACTTGATCAAGTTTGCCACATTGAAAATAGGTGAAATGTTCATATCACTAGGTAGTTCCACCTTATATGCATTAGCCCCATATTTAGCTATGATCTTGCAGGGTCCCACTCTCTTCATTTGTAGTTTGGTAGGTGCTCCTTTTTGCAACCTAGATTTATTCAAATAGACCATGTCATAATCCCCTACTATAAACTAAACATCCTTCCTCTTCTCATCTACTATAGCCTTCAATTTTTGTTTAGGCTCTCATATAGTCTTCTTCACCTATTCTTGGATCTCCTCCATGGTTTAAGTGAAGTCTTCATCCTGACCACTCCTATACTCCATAGCTCCAAGGCCTCTAAATTCACACACACCCCTTGGATGCATCCTATAAACAATCTTAAATGAGCTGCTTGTTAGTTTATGGTGACTAATCAAGGAAGTACCATACATACTTCATAAATTCTTTGGGGTTAGGGGCATCGCCTTGTAAATTTTTTTGGGGCTGTGGTCAACGTTGTGGCCAATATATGGCTAGTAATTGGCCAAAATGTTGTAACCCTAAAGTGGAATAAAATTACTTGTATAAAAGGGCTTAGGGTTAGGGATTATTTTATTATTTTGATGCAAAAATTGGTTCTTGCAGTGGTATTGAGCTGTAAGGGATTATAGATTGTAATTAGGTTGTAATCACTAGATCATAATAATATTGGACTTGCTATTTGGTGGATGTAGTCTAGGGATTGGGTGAACCACATTAAATCTTGGTGTCTTGTGTTCTTATTTGTGTGATCTATTATTTTTTTGATATTGTTTATATTTACATGTAATTGTCATTTCTATCTATGGTTTAATCCTAACACTCCTACCTATTGTTTTGTTCACACTATCATTATATGCATACTTTTCTTGAGGAATAATCACATCCCATATCTAACCATATTCTTTGGTTAGGCACCTTAACAAGTTATCCAACACCCTATTAACCACCTCATTTTGGCCATTAGACTAAGGATGATAAGCTAAACAAAAAGATAGGTTAGTTCCCAACCTACTCCTCAAGGTTTTCCAAAAATGACTAATAAACTTGACATTCGTATCTGACACAATGCTTATGGGTAGTCTATGAATCCTCACATTCTCCTTAACAAATAGGTGTACTATATGGTTAGAATCATGGGTAGTCTTACAAGGTATGAAGTGACTCATCTTGTTAAATCTGTCCACCACAACATAGATGCTATCACAACCCTATTTTGTCTTAGGTAACCCCAAAATGAAGTCCATGCTAATACACTCCCATGGCCTATTAGAGACTAGTAGAGGTTGGTACAAACCTGCATTACTAGCTCCTCATTTTTCCTTCATGCACACTACACATTGTTCAACATATCTTTCCACATCTCTTGACAATTTTGGCCAATAGTAGAAACTTTGAACTAGCTCTAGAGTCTTGTTGATGCCAAAATGACCACTCAGGATTCCATTATTCTTTTCTTGGATAAGGTTCTCTCTCAAAGAACCCTTAGGAACACAGAATTGATTTCCTTTGAACAATAGTGCACTCTGCAAGGTATAATCAACAAAAGAACTATGAAAATTATTTTGAGACTCAAAGCATACCTTGTAAGCTTCAACAAAGTATTCATTGTCCTTATAGAGTTATTTGAAAATCTATATGCCAATTCTATGAAGTTGAACTTCTTGGATGGTCAACATTCTTATACTTAGTGCATCTCCAACTTTATTCAGCCTCCCCTTCTTGTGTTTGATGGTGGATGTGAATGTGTGTAGGTATTGCATCCACTTCAAATGTATATTGCTTAACTGATCTTGAGTATTGATGTAGCTAAGGGCTTGGTTGTTAGTAAACACTACAAACTCCTTAGGTAGGAGGTAATTCCTCCACTTCCTAAGAGATTGAACTAAAGCATACAATTCTAGGTCATAAGAAGAGTATTTCTTCTTTGCTTCATTTAGTTTCTCACTAAAGAAGGCTACTAGCCTACCTTCTTGACTCAATAGACCCCCTACTACCATCCCACTTACATCACATTCAAGGGTAAACAATTTGTTAAAAGTAGGTAGTTTAAGAATAGGTTGTGTGGCTACTTTTTCTTTCAACTTTTCAAATGTATTCCTTGCTTCAAAAGTCCACCTAAACTTGGTTTTCACTCTACCCTTAATAGTGTGTAGCAATGGTGCACAAATACCACTAAAATTCCTAATGAATTTTCCATAAAAATGAGTTAATCCATGGAAGATTCTTACCTCTATTGCTATGGTAGGTGGTGGCTAGTTTAGGATAGCTAAAAATTTGTCTTGGTCCATCTTCAAAGACGCTTTGGATACTACAAATCATAAGTAGTCAAGCTCTTGCCTCATGATTTCACATTTCTCCAAATTGATTGTGAACTTCTCCTCATGTAACTTACTTAGCACCATCTCCACATGCTCAAGATGTTCTCTTGTCTTATTGAAGATGAGTATATCATCTAGGTATACCACCACAAACCTTCCTATGTAATATTTCACACTTCATTCATGAGTCTCATGAATGTACTAGGAGCATTTGAGAGCCCAAATGGCATCACAAGCCACTCATACAATCCATATGTGGTTTAAAAATTTTTCTTCCACTCATCACCTTCCTTTATCCTTATCTAATGGTAACCACTTTTTAGGTCTAACTTTGTGAAATATTGAGTTCCTCAAAGATAATATATCAAGTATTCAATTATAGGTATGGGAAACCTATACCTTATGGTGATTTTCTTGATGGGCCTTAAATCTATATAAAGCCTCCATTTTCCTCCTTTCTTGGATGCCAAAACTACTAGCATTGCACAAGGACTGATGCTCTTCTTTATCAAACCTTGATCTAGGATTTCTTGCACTTTCCTAGATACCTCTATGTTCTAAACTAGGGTAAGCTTATAGGCTACATTATTTGGAAATTAAGCACTAGGTACAAATTCAATCTGATGACTTATCACTCTCCTAGGAGGTAAAGTTGTAGGAGTTCCATCATTGATGATATCCTTATATTTCACAAGCATCTCTTGGATGTCAGTTGGTAAGGGCTCTTGTTTAGTCTTTTCTTCTTCCTTAGGCTTACAAAGAATAACATACCCTTCATTGCCTTTGTTCTTAAGGGAATTAATGAACTCTTTTTCACTACTCAACAACACATCATGATTTTTGGATTGGGATTCACCTCCTCCAATAAGGATTGAATCTTGAAAGTTCTTCCATATTTCTTGAAAGAAATGGAATTCTCCTTCCCAACATAGTCAACACCTCTATCATATTTCCAATTTCTACCAATAGAAGATCATATGCATCCATAGGCAATATGTCATAGCGCAATTTGTCTTTATAACCTGCAATTGAAAACTCAACCCAAGTTTTCTCATTCGCCAACACACTCTTCCCTTTGTTCAACCATGTCACCTTGTATGGCTTAACATGAGGTAAATTTACCAACTTTATCTTATCCACTACTTTCTCTAATATGATGTTGTCTATGGAGCCTAAATCCACAATAACTTTGCACACCTTGCCCAAAATATTGCACCTAATTCTAGACAAGGCTCTTTTATTCTTGGGCTCATCCTTAGTTGGCTATCTAATCAACACTCTCTTGAACATTAAGTTCTCTCATCTCTTTGACTCAATATAGTCCACCTTGGATACCTTATAACTCATTGTGTCCTCATGAGAATATGCAACTCTCTTATCATGACTTGAAGAAGTAGGCTTGTTAGGACATCTATATGCAGGGTGGCCCAACTAACCACAAGTATAACACTTCATGCTTGAAAAATATGAGTTACTCCTACCTATACCTCTCCCTTTATTAGAGCCTCCTTGAGTGCCTCTTTCTCTTGTATAACCTCCTCTTGAATTAGTTTCACTACCCTGCTCAACAAGCTTAGACTCACCTTGGTTTCTTTTATCATTACCTCTACCTTGGTATCCACCTCTATGCCATCTTCAGTCTCTTCCTCTTCCTCTACCTTTGAAGTTTGAATCTCCCTTCTTCCCATTCTTCTCCTCCACCTTAAGAGACAATTAATGACACTTCTAAATAGTGGTAGGGGTCCATAGGCTTAGCTCTTCTCGGATGCTCCACTTTAGTCCACCCAAGTATCTTGCTACCTTAATAGGCTCCTCCTCTTGAATCTTAGACCATAGGAATAATTTTTGGAATTCCTCTATATAAGAAGCCACATCTATGTATTTTTCTTTAGACCTTGCCTCTTTCTATGTAGCTATACCTTGTAGTCATCTAGCCGATAGTTTTCCTTCACTTTAGTCACCATGGAATTCCAATTAGCTATAGGTTTTTTACCCATGCCGACCATTTAATCTTGCATATATTTCCCCCATGTCAATGTTGACCCTCTGAGTCTTGATTTTTCAACCGTCACTTTTTGTGCCTTTGTGACACCTTCACACTTAAAATGATTCTCCATCCCCTTAATCCATTCCATCACTATATTAGTCTTCATCTTTCCACTAAACAATGGAATTCCTTCTAGGGCTTTTCCTCCTAGTACTTTGATGGCCTTCAAGAATGGTTCTTCATTTAATGGAGGGTCTGGTTCAGGTATGATGTCCTCCTCATCAATATTTTCCTTTCCTTTTTCACATTCCACCTTCTTCATTTTTATTCTTGGCTACTTCAATAACTTCTTCTAGTTTTGTCTTCATTTCTTCTAGGGCTTCTTCAAGGGTTCTATTTTTCTCCTTTTTCTCACCCATCTCTTTGGCTAACTCTACATTAGTCACCATTATTGTTTCACCTACTAACTATTTTGTAGTCTAAAACATCTATCTACAATCCCAAATATTTTGGGGCTCTAATACCACTCTGATGTAAGACAAGTCTTACTCCTTAACCATAGCTTCTCCTAGCGTCTTATCTAGGCCACTTCTCTAGCCTGTTAGGATTCTCACACTAACCCTACCTCTAAATGATTCTAATCCAATCATTCTACCCTTCAACTTTCTCACACTAATGATGCAATCAACTCAACTACTATCTTGTCTCATGGATGCCTTATTGGTTCATCCACACCAAATTATCAAGATTATCAAAATTTTCTACCAATAGAGAGAGGGGTTTGTCTCTAGGATAGTGGATTCATTCCAAGACTCATCAACAAAAAATTCAATGGAATCTCTATCAATTCCAAGAAATTGTCTTAAACTAGGCCTAATAGGGCTACAAGGAATTAGACCTCCAAACTCACCTTTGCACACATAACTTGGAAAAAGGCTTAACAAGGTGGAAAAAAACTTCATATCCTGATACCCTTTTGGAGGACCTTTGAGATTCACCTAGTCTCATTTCTCCAACCTATCCATATAGTGGGATGCTATTTTTAAGCCTAAACTTGAGGTTTCACCAAAACGTTGACAACACTCACAAGGGTTTTTCCAAATCCCTATAAAAACATGTCAATAAGGCTTCTCCTTATGCACATGGATTCTTTTCCTGAATAAAAATATCTCCATCCACTTGGATTGAAGAAATCAATGGATTCAACTCCATTAAATGTTGTTTTCATTACTGTGATCCCTAACCATGCTCACTTGGCTTGCCTAGGGCATCACTATAAAAAGGCCAAACAAGCTTTCCAGGGCCCAAGATCCTGCATTCCTATAGTACAAGGATTCATATCACACATTCCAAGTTATCATAGAGATGTAATAGTGGAAAGGTGAGTTATGACCCCATTTTCACAATCAACCTGGTTTAGACCAATGATAGTGAACTAGAAAACAAAAGATGTTCAAAATGAAAGGAAATGAAACTAAAAGTAATAACTAATTACACATAGAACCTAGTATTTACATCTACCAACTTAAAAACTAGTCATAGTATGGAGTTCAATCCATTAAGTTCCCAAATGAAGCTAAGGACCCTAATTGTGGTAAAATAGCTCAATAAAATTTCTTGTTCATTAACCCAAATTCTTTCACAATGCCATCCAACCTACGTTATAGGTCAAGGGAGGCCTTATATAGATCCATTAAACTTGATCCAACCACTTTGAGGTGGTTATTCAAAATTTTCATCAAAATTGCATTTTTTGCAATAAAAGTTGTCATGCCAACTTTTGCAATTTTGAAAAACTACCATGCAACTTGACAGCTTTCGTCCTAGTTAGACCAGACTTAGTCAAAACCTCCTAAAACTATACCAAGTTCTTGGATATGTCACTTATGACATGAAACCATCATTTCACCCCATAGTTGACCAATTTGGCCCTCGAGATGCATAATTGCCATCCTTAGAAATAATGACATCAATTTGTACATCACCTAGCAACTTTGGACAACCAAGTAGTGATGAGGAGCCAATTAGAATTCATAATGGCTAATTCATACTCTAGGACCCACTAGCCCCTTTATTACACTAGTGGTTTGGCTAAGGCCACTACAAGCCAAAACTCAACTAGGAACCCTAGGTTACTAGTAGCCTTACCTATGTGCTTCTACACGATAGATCTCCATGCATATGAAACATAAAGATATGCATCCTTATAAAGATGATACTTGATATGTTATAGTTAAGAAGACAAGTTTTAATAAACTAGAACATGTGATACAATGATCACATCCACAAACACTCAAACTAGAACAAGAAAATAGAAAATAAAACTAATTAGTTTTAGATGATGCAAGATTTCCAATGACATAAAGATACTCCTACATTAGAAACCCAAGGTGACAAGAAAATGTTCTACAAGGACTTATGAACATCTCAAAGGTTCAAAACATAAATATCATGTTCATTCTTAACCCATTAATCTCCAACATCATAAATAATAAAATTCCACCCAAGGTCATTTTTGTAGTTCCTTCACCATCAACAACAAATCTATTTGTCCTACCAGGATTAAATAAATTACTTTTGTTACATACTATTAACTAATTATTACTAATAGTCCTTTTCTCTTTACCGATGTTCTTTACCAAAGAATTAGCTAATTGCTACAAATAAATATTAGACTGATAAACATCAAGAACATCTACACGCTCTACAACATTTATTCATAAAGTCTCAACAACACTCAAGAACTTTCTAATAATTCCCTCCTCTTCTTTCAGAGGAATTAGAATTATTTTTTTCCCATCCTTTTCAAGGTCTACTAATAAAAATGTGACAATCACTCATGTTAACCACATCACACATAACTTTATCCTTGTAAGGTCCAATACTGAATTTGACAAGACACCGTTCTCTTACCTATACCAAATGATCATCTTGAAGCCAATTGATCCCATAAGGAAAAAAAACTTAAAGTCATAGTAATCCAATTTTCTATACCATCTCTTTTGATACAAGGTTATTAGTAGTACCACCATCCATGATGACTTTACAATGTTCAATTACTTCCCAATTTGTAAAATTTCTAAAATTGTTTCTCCTCTAAAATAGTTCTACTTCATGCTTAGCCAACATAATCCTTCTCCCCTTAATAGACTCTCCTATCTATAATAAATTCATATCAAATTCATCTTCCTTCACAACTGGATCCTCATATGCCTGGAGGTTCTTCTTATCAAAACCTTTGCTAGGACATTGGAAATCTCAATGTACCTCATTTCCACACTTGAAAAAAATACTCTTGAATACTTTATTATCAAATATCTTCCTTGGAATTATCTAATCAGATTCAATTACAATAATTGGTATCCCTTTATCCAAATTAACCAACTATTTATCTCTATTGTTAAGGTTACCTTGATTTCTATTTAGCATTTTAATAGGGAAGGTCCTTCACATACTAGTCCCACTCTTTTCTTGGATCCCATAAGGATCTATTCAAGGCCTTCATAGGGTTCACTCTATGACCCAACACTAGGAGAATTCTTCACCTGATTTCTCATTCCCTTTGAGGATCTCCCTATCAACTTACTCCTTCCAATCTACCTTCAAAACAAGAGGCATCAACTCCTTATTTGTCACCATTTATTTTACTATGTCCATGATAGGATGTAAGACTTATTATTTAGTCCAAATGATAAGGTTGTGAGGATTCTTTCTTATGGAATTCATTAGTCCTCTACCGATCCCCTAAAGTCCTTCTTACAAGGCTTGTAGCCCTTGTATCCCAAATAGGCCTCCTAATTGGATTTTCCTACAATAACTCTCAAAAATTCTTAACAAGACCTCAAACAAGGTAGGTTTCTTGATACCTTTTTTGGAGGGATAAATTATTTTCTAGGTCTAAGGAACCCAACTTGTCTATACACCTACTTTCCAAAAATACCCCTATTTTTAAGGGTTTCAAAGGTTTATGAACAATCTACTTCTTCAAGATATCAATGGGACTACAAATGGTTTTAACTTCCAACAAAATATTTTCCTAAGGGCCTTCACACAATTATCTACACATTTCCACTTAGGATTGGCACAAACCAATCCACCTACTCCTCCATTTAAACCCTACAATGCCCTAAGCCCCTAGTCGGGTGCATTAATACTGGCCTAGGGCTTGACCTTAAAAAAATAGCTAACCATCTCAAAATGACTCCAAAATTAATATTTAAACTATATATACATTTATCTACTTTATTCAAAATGGTTTTGGTGATCCAACCAATAGAAATAAAATTAGAGTCATTATTTGACTAGTTGTTGTATACTGGACAATGAACATGTCACTATGAAAAGTTTAACCAAACACCTATCAAAAATAAGAATTGAAAAATAAAATTCCACACCAAGAACCTATACAAGTAAATATTTCTAACCAAACTAGTAAGATTTTCATGTCAATCAATTAACATGTGGATGGTGGGCTTTCAAGGTGAGTAAGAACAAGTTTGATGTTATTGATTTTTACTCTAAATGGAAAATATGTACACAATAATCACTGACCTTTTCCTTAGTTTCTAAGTGAGCTTATATAGCTCTAGTACATGTGTTACAACTTCCTATATGGTCCTACAAATAATTCTTAGTAAGTTGCTCATTTGTTGACAATGTTGTCATGAGAACCTTGCAAAGTTACAAAGTTGTCATGGAATTTTTTTACATATTTTGCATTTAAAGAAATTTTAGACTCATATTCACTCCTAATGAGATAGGTTTGGTTAAAATCAACCATTTAACACCTTTGAGCATATTTTCACTCATGTTGGAGTCAAAGTCAACATTCGACCAATCTAAACAACTATTGCAATAAAAAGCTTACCTTACCAACTCCTTAGGAAACCTTGTATCAATGACCTATTAAACTCCTAAAAAGTATAATCACACAACTTGGGACTATTAACTATTCCTTCTTCACTTTTAGTCTAGCCAGGACCACTGCAAGCCAAAACTACACTAGAGTTTGACCAAGTCTCTAGGTACTCTTGCACCATTCTCCCCTATAATAAAGAAGTCAAGTTGGATATGGGGTTAAGAGTGACCTATTAAACTCCTAAACAACCTAATCACACACCCTTAGGACTATTAACTATTCCTTATTCACTTTTTGTATAGCTAGGACCACTGCAAGCCAAAACTACACTAGAGTTTGAGCAAGTCACTAGGTACTCCTACACCATTCTCCTTTGCAATAAAGAAGTCAAGTTGGTTATGGGGATATGATCAGCTAGTGATTTCATTGGTGCAAACACTTTTAGCTTCTTCACATCCTCTTCTACTTGTGTATTGTGCCATCCTTCTTTGATCTCAAGTCATTTGTATATGATGTGGTCTTGTACATTGAAAATAGGAGAGATGGATAACTCCTTTGGAAGGTCAACCTTGTATGCATTTTGCCCATATCTGGCTAGAACTTTGCATGCTACCACTCTTCTCATTTGTAACTTGCTAGGAAAACTTTTTTAGAGTCTATCCTAATATGTAACATCACCCAATCACCCACTTCAAACTGAAGTTCCTTTCTCCTCTCATCTACTTTAGACGTGAGCTTCTAGTTATCTTCAATCAATGCCTTTTTAACCTATTCATGTACCTCTTATATTGATTGTGCAAAATCATCTACTTGTTCACTAATACCTTCCTATCTCTTCAACTCTCTAAGCTCAAAAACACCTCTAGGATGGGTACCATATACTACTTCACCTAGATTTTCTTCCAGTAGTCATGTTCATAATATCATTGTAAAAGAATTATGCTTGAGGAATAACTTGATCATGCACTTTTCCATACTCCTTATTCAAACATCTAAGTAGGCTCTCAAGTACTCTATGATTACCTTAGTCTGACCAATTGTTTGTGGAAGGTACATTGATCCAAAAGCTAGGCTTTTTCCAAGTCTCTTTCATAGAGTCTTCCAAAAATGTCCCATGAATTTGACATCCTTGTCTGATACTATACTCATTGGAAACCCACAAATTCTAACCACTTTCTTGAAGAAAAGGTAGGCTATATAACTAGCATCATGTGTATTTTGTAAGGTATAATGTGAATCATCTTACTAAATCTATCCACTACTACAAATACATTGTCAAAACTAGTGGTTGTCCTTGTAAAACCTACTATGAAATCCATGGTCAAACACTGCCAAAGCCTATTAGGAATTGGTAAAGGTTGGTATTATCCAGCATTAGAAGATGTACCTTTTTCTTTCTAGAAAACAATGCAGTGTTCCACATACATCCTAATATCTTTTTGCATATTGGGCTAGTAATTAAACCTTGTAACAATTTCCAATGTCTTATTCAGACCAAATTGTTCAATCAAACTCCCATTTTTCTTCTCTTGGATTATACATTCTCTCATGGAGCCTCTAGGTACACATAATTGATTATCTCTAAATCTTAAACAATTTTGTAGTGTATAGCTAGCAAAATCACTATGAAAATAATCCTTAAACTCAAAGCATACCTTGTAGGCTTCTACAAAATCTTCATCTCCTACATAGATGTTTTTGAATCCTTCAATTCCTATGCTCTTCAATTGGACCTCTTGGATTGTGAGTAGCCTTCTACTCAAAGCATCTGCTACCTTGTTACTCTACCCTTTTTGTGCTTGATGGTAAATGGGTAAGCTTGTATAAACTTTGTCCATTTGATGTCTCTAAGACTCAATTTCTCCTATGTATCAATGAAATTTAAAGCCTATTTGCCAATATAAACCACAAATTATTTTGGAAAAAGGTAGTGTTTCCATTTCCTAAGGGCTTGGGCCAATGCATAGAGTTATAAATCATAAGATGAGTATCTTGATTGGTCTTCATTCAACTTCTCAATATAAAATGGTATTGTTCTTCCTTCCCAACTTAAAGCTTCCCCTGCTACTATGTTTCTTTCATCACATTCTACCATCAAGAGTTTTTCAAAACAAGGCAACACCAATATGGGTTATGTAGCTACTTCATGTTTTAGTTCTTCAAAACCTGCATCAACATTGTTAGTGCAATTGAACTTGGTTTTATGACCAACTTTAATTGTATCCAAGACAAGTGCACATATCTTAGTGAATGTTTCATATAGTCCTCCTTAGTTTTACTAAAAATAAGAATTTCATCAAGGGAGACTACTACAAACTAACCTATATAGTCCTTTAACTCTTCATTCATTAACCTCATAAAGGTATTGAGTGCATTTGTAAGGCCAAAAGGAATTACTAACCACTCATAAAAAACCTCTATGATTTTGAAGGTTTTCTTCCATTCATCCTCCTCTTTCATCCTAATTTGGTGATATCCATTGTTGAGGGTGATCTTTGAAAAGTATCTAGCACCCCAAGGAAATCCATTAGATTCTCTATCCCAGGAATAGGAAATATGTATCTAATAGTTATCCTATTTATTGGCCTAGAATCAGTACGCATTCTCCACTTACCTCCCTTCTTTGGTTTCAATACAACTAGGACTAGACATGGGCTAATTCTCTTCTTGATTAGACATTGATCCAATAGCTCTTGAACCTACTAGGCTATCTCCTTATTTTGATCAGGTGTAATTTTGTATGCATATTTATTAGGAAATGATGCCCCTAGTATGAATTCTATTTGATGATTTTATTTCTCTTTGAGGTGGCAATGTATCTGAGATCCCTTCACATATGATGTCCTTAAACTCTTCTAAAAGTTTCTTCACTTGAGCAAGTATAGATGAGTGTTTTGGAGTGTCTTCCTTCTTAGGTTTCACCTCCTCTTTAGGTTTCACCATAACACAAAAACCCATTCCTTCATCATGCTTGATGTCAGGTTGAAACTCTTTCCCACTCATTAACAATACATTATGTTTCACTATTTTGTCAAATTCTTCATCAACCATCGACTAAATCTTGTATGTGACTCCATTCTTCTTAAAGGTGTTTGCATTTTTATTTCCTTGGTGAACTACATCCTTATCATATTTCCATGATCTTCCCAACAACAAGTGGAAAATATCAATGGGTACTACATTACAAAGTATCATATCTTGATATTCACCTATAGTAAACTCTACCCATACATATTCATTCACAAGAACATTCTACCCTTTTCTCAACCAAGTAATTGTATAGGGATGAGTATAAGGTATCTTGACAAGTTCTATCTTCTGTACTACTTCCTCTAAGATGATGTTATCAATGGATCTTGAACCTATGATCACCTTACACACTTTGCCAAGTATTTTTCACTTGATTCTAAATGATTCCATCCTTTTCCTAGTGTCATCCTTAGTTGGTTCTCTAATAAATACCCTCCTAAACATTAGTTCTCTCCACTCTTTGAATCAAGACTCAACTCAGGAGACTTACTTCTACTCACTTCTTGCACATAAGTAACTTTCTTATCACCTTGAGAAGATGAAGCTTTTTAAGGAAATCAATAAGCAAGATGGCCCAAATTACCATAGTTGTAACATTTCATGTTTGTAAAATGTGAAATTCTTCCAAAGCTTCCAAATCTACCTCTTCCACCACTATTGAAACCTCTTTCTCTATTCTAGTTACCTCTTCCATTTGAATCATTTCCTTGTTCATTCATCTTGGAGTCTCCTTGATTGTTTGTCTCATTTCTCCTACCACTATATCCATCATTATGATTGCATCTTGAATGTCTCCCTCTACCTCTGCCTCTTGAGTTTGTTTTTTGTCTCTTCTTACTTTTCTCTTCCACCTCAAGGGCCAAATGAAAAAAAATGTAGACAATAGTAAGTGTCTATAAACTAATTTCCTCTTAGATGCTCCATCTTAATACTGACTTACCACCAAAGACTGACATATACAATGTCCTATCCCAAATCTTTCACTGCTCTAATACCAATTTGATAGCGAAAATCCTTCACATACTAGTCCCACTCTTTTCTAAGACTCTAAAAGGCTCCATTCAAGGCCTCCTTAGGGTTCACTCTACAATCCCACACTAGGAGAATGATTATCTCAATTCCCCTTTCCCTCTAAGGATCTCCCTACCAACTTACTCATTGCTATCTACCATCACAACTTGAGGCATCAACTCCTCACTCACTCACTAAGGGTTTTAGTATGGCCATGGTAGGATGTTAGGCTTCTTCTTTAGCCCAACTGATCAAGTTAGGAAGGTTCTTTCTTATGGGTTTTATTAATTTTGAGCTATCATTATGCACGATGCTAAATGGTAGGAATTCTTTCGAACCCCTCTCTTGAAAAGTCAATCTTGTGAATCAACTCCAAGGTTTCAAGAATTCTTGTGACCTAATAGAATCTGCTCAAATGAAGATAAATTTTTTTTGTCAATGAGGAGGCCTTTGCTGCTTCATTTGATTTTGGATGAGATGTAGAATCTGTTTGCTGCTTCAAAATAGAACACACAAAAAAGAACTATGTTTTTGTATTTTTATTGTTTTCCAATGAATGCAATCTAATCATGTAACTAATATGAATTCCTATTTTAAAAATGGGTTAGTAAAGAAAATAACAAGTACTTTAAAGAAAATAATGTGAAAATAAAATCCTAATGGACATAAGCTACAGAAAACAACACGTCTAGGAGTTAAGATTTCAAAGAAATCGGTGGGTAACTAATGAAAGTAGGAGCAGTGCTTCCTTAATTCCACTGATGCAATCGTCAATGGGAAACTTAATAACTACATGATGTTTCACTTTTCATCAAATTGCAAGGCCACAGAAAGTGTGCTCATGCGAGAAAAAGAGTTATGTAGGTACAATTTGGTGATTTCTTCTCTAGCTAGATACGTTAGCAAAATTCGTAAAACCGTAGCAAACACTAGAATTAAAAGATCACACAACCAGAAACAATGCAATAAAATTTTGGCTCAATCACAATTCCATGAACAAAATTCACAAAATAATGACACATTTAGGCAAGAATCACTACACTCCAAATGCAAGCACCAAAAGCATAATATTATTGCAAAATAATGGCGACATTGATTACATATTACAATGTTGTATTTATAAGAAATCATCTCCTCAATGTATTTTGAGAGTGAGAGATATCTTCATACAATAATATGCTTTTAAATTAATAAAATGAACTAATTATATACAAACTAATAATCTAACTAGTTCTTAGTAGGGATCCATCCATTTTATATTCATTAATTGGATGCATGAGACTTTACATGTCATTAACAAAGAATTTATGAGAGAAAAAGAATAAGAAAGCCTCCAGTTGATGTTGAAGTGTCTAGTAGTGTCAAAAATAGAAGTGCATCTATTGGAGTTAAATTGCTATCATAATGCATTTCTGATGCATGGAAAGCTTTATTTTTGGAACTATCAGTTAATTGTTAGTGCACCTCTAGAAAAGCGCACTAGGTCACCAATGCACCAGCACACTAGTGCAACAACATAGTAGCTCACTAGCTCACCTCAAAGATCTAAAATTTCAAAATTCCATTTGAGTGTCAAAATTGAAATTCTAGCTTTTGGGTTTTGTCCCCCTTCATACTAGAGCTATATCTGGATGTTTGCCCTTGAACTTTCACAATAATCTTAGTGATCTTAGCTGCATCCAATAAATCTAAAGCATTGTACTTATACTTGACATTTTTTCTGTAGTTTTATACTTCAATATGGGTCTCAACAAAATCCTCGAGTTTGGTATCCAACTCTAGCAAGGCTTCTTCTATTCTAAATGCTTGCTAGATATCTTCATCACTAGAAGCTTCTTCAAAAATCTTCCTGAACTTCTCTACCACCACCTCTATTGGCATTAATTTCTCCCATTCTTCATCCTCAAAAATGTTGAGACATGCATCACTACAATGTTTCTTTGCCTACAAAATCTACTCTCGGGCTTAGTCCTTGAGCCGATGGATCTCCACATGTAATGTTTCCATTACTTTATTGCTATCCGCTATCTTTTCAATCCAATCATCAATTAAATCTAACTCTTCTAATATATATACATCTACAAGAATCCTTTACCTCTTCCCTTTTATGGCCTATAATACCTATAAATATTTACCCCATGCATGTACTTCATCCATAATACTGAAATCTTGCTTCAAAATTACTACCATTTTGTCTACATTTTCTTGCATAGCATGTAGCAACTTTAGATTTCCTTGGATGATTAAGACACCCTTTTCCTCAAAACTTTCCCACCATTGTTGACAGGTGTTCAAAAATGGATTCAACTGTACTCCCCTCATATTTCTCCTTTCAAGTGTTGCATTCAAAGTTTCTTTGGGGTGTTCTGGATCCAAGGGACCAACAACTTTGACTAAATATCCTTTTAGGACTTCATTTTGCCTATGAAGTGTTCTAAGTTTTTCCCCTTCCTACTCTAAGCTTTTGAAGACCTCCTTCACACCCATTGTGATCATCAATTTGGTTATATCCAATGTGGGCTTCCCAAGCATAACCTCTTTGATCTGATAGTCTTGTAGGCCCAGATCTTCTACATCTGCATCAAGAGGAGGGATAGCCACTTGTGCAAATAAATCTTGGTTTTGATCATTATTGAGGAATGCTAATGCTCTTGCTTCCTTTGATGGGGATTTAGGTTTTCTTAGAACCTCAATCAACTCAATCATATCCTCTTCATCAACATTGAATTGTGGCTTCTTATTTCTTATTACTTCCTTTCACAACCACCTTAGGACTCGTTCCACTGAGGGCCCGCATCTTGATGATGAAGGATTTTTCTCGACCACCCCCTTTCCCTTATCACTCCTTTCTAGGGTTCTTTCCCTCTGTGAAGGCTCTCCTTCTATGGTTTCTATCTTAGTGGAGCCCACAATTTGTACCTCAGTGTCTTGGGAGGTTTGCTGAAGATACTTGACCATTCATCCCTCTTCAGACACTTCATCAGTTGCTATTTGTTGTGGCTCTTCCTCCTGATCTTTTTTAATCTATTTTTCTTTAGTAATTGGAAGTAGAGGAGTAATATAGCCTTTATCCACAATTGTGATCTGTAGTGGAGATGAAGGAGAAAGATCAAGACCTTGTGAGTTCAAAAGAATTTGAGTCTGATCTTCTTGTTGGGGCTCATTTGTTGATGTATCCCTAATTTGGCCTCCCATTAATTTTGTCCCTACAAGCATGAAGTCAAAATATGAAATATTAAATATGTCAGTGCCCTCTACATCCTGCTCATCAATCTATTGCTACATTTCATCCTCTGATGTAGTTGTTTGTAGAAGTTCTTTTGGGACTGGTGGTGATGTAACAATGGAACTTATTCTCCTTTCTTGCCTTGTGGCTCTAGCCAAGTTCTTCTTTGTAATGGCACATTATCCTCCTCATCTTCCTCTTCTTCTTCCTCTCCTTCAAGAATGGGTTTCAAGACAGATGGGAAAGGCACTACCCTCCTAATCACCCTTTGCCTTTTCTTAATTGGAGTCTTGATCTTTCTTCACTTCTTAGGGGTAGAAGGGGATGCTTGTTCTACCCAACTAGGAGGAGAGACCTCTTGAACTCCAACCTTTGTCTTGATTTCACTAGGTGTAGCAGCTGGTGGAAGTTCTGGATCAATCTGAACTTGTGGTGCCCCAATATCCTCGACCCCTTGTACATTTGCTTCCTCTTGCTATGGGGGCGCAAAGATTTGACCTTCCTCTAGCTCTACTCTTTGTGGAGAACTCCTCTTTCTCTTTCCCTTTCCTTTTTTCTCTTGCGGATGATAGTATCCAATCGGTCAGTCAAGTTGGTATACTATTTTGGGCCTTATTGGTGATTGAGCTGCAAAGGTAGGGATGGTAACTTTCTTCCCTCTACCTTTGGCTGGGCATGCTTGTGAATGAAAAATTACTATCTTAGGTATTAGATCAAGTCTAAATGGTTTCTTGATCCAATCCTACATCATTTCTATGACGTGCCTCAAGAAATGGTTAATCTCATCATTCTCTTCCTTGTCTACCTCAACATTCATTATAGGTCATTCCCCAATTTTATCTATGCTAAAAAGAGGATTAAGCAGCTCCCCTAAGTCTTGTTGCAATATCTATAATGAAATCTTTATTTTCAAATCCTTTTCAACCAAATAAAAAGTCATTCTACAATAATCCCTGATACAGACATCATAGTCATTTGTTGCATTCATCCAATGGTCTTCAATAGCTTCTTCATGTGTGAATTCTTTTCCTATTAAATAATGTACTCTCCTGATATTATCAAAACATGGTCATGGATAATTGTACTCTTCTAAGGGATATTGATCCCATTCACACTCAAAAGAAGGAATATCCTACTTCCATTTTACTTGAAAGGAATATCTCTGAGAGCTTCTTCCTTACCAACTAAGGATAAACAATATATGACCAAGCATTAGGATCCTGCATGCTGCTTCTCTCCATTACTCTTGTGGCTAACAAATACACCAAATATGATGTCATATATAATTTCTTTTATCCTTAACTGCTCCCAACTATTCACATAGATCTTCACTAAATGCAGTGGCCCAGTCAAGTGGCATCTTTGCCATCTTGATAGTCTCAATAAAATGTATCATGAAGAAATTTAGGTGTTTGATTACCGACAGGCCCATTAATCTACTCAAAAGTATGATTGAGTATCCAGTATCTTCTTTCATATATCCCCTTGTCATGTCTACTTTTCTGGCTATATTTCCTAGAGGAGTCCTCTCTATAAGATAAGAAGATTGGATGATCTCAGTAGCCTCTTTTAGGCATTCTCTATACCACCTTTCTGCTGCCTCATAAGTTAACCTAATAAATTGATCTACATGTGGAAGATGGAATACCCTCTCAATATTGTCAGGTCAAAGATCAAGGACAACTTCTCTAGTCACACCCTTCACCACCCTTTCCTTGGTGATGAAGTGCTATACAAGTGTCATGACAAGCTTTGAAGATTGTACTAACATTAGGTGAGATGTTGTGTTTACCAACACTAATCAAATTAATGCAAAAATCATAGTAGATCTCTTAGTGGGTTTGTTGTATATCTTTAGAAACTCCCCCAAATCAGTGTGCCCCAAGTTTATGTCTTTGATTTCTGAGTATCCATCTTGGAATCTTGATTTTGATGGAACTCCTTGGAACTTTAAGATCACCTATTTTAGAGCCATTTTCTTGCATGAAGGAGGTGAAGAAGATGCCATTATATCATTATCTAAATGAAAAGACATCCATTAGATTGGAGTTAACGAAGAAATAAATGAATTATCCCTTAAACTTATCTCACACAAAACCCCAAGAGTCAAATGCCTAGAAAAATAATAGAAAAACCTATTCTTTTAACAAAAACCTATTGGTACACTTAGTGCACTAGCTTAGGTGTGCCAAATGCACAATTTTTAAACCACATTCATATACACAAGGTGCACACTAGTGCACCAGAATAGGTGTGCTAGTGCACACCTATTTTCCCCTTTTGTGTTTTATGTTCTGATATGGGTGTGCACTAGTGCACCTAATCTAGGTGCACTAGTGCACACCTATCCTTGGTTTCTTATGCTTAGTTTTAAGTTTTTTGCATATGTAGGTGCACACGAGCACACCAATGTAGGTGTGCTAGTGCACACCCACACCTTATTTTATGTTTAGAGATATTTTAGTTTAGGGAGGGTTGTGTTTTATATGGAGGAAGTGTGCAGAAGTGCACCTAATTAGGTGCGCTACTATGTACCTTACACTAGTTTAACATTCACTTTGTCGCAAGTCGAAGAGAAAGGTGAAACAGGGGTAGAAGAAGACCGCACCTTAGTGAGTGTGGTGTTGTAGACTCAGAGAAGTGTGGGAGCTGCACAATGTAGAATGTAGATAGGTCACTAGGTGAGGAGGAAAGATAGCAAGGTAGGGATGAACTGAGCCCCTCCTCCCCCTATATAACTTGGGGACTTGGCACAACTACGCATGTGCACCAACTACACAGTTGCATGAAAACATATTTTCCCTATTTTAAATGCACTGGTGCACCTTGGGAGGTGTGCCTAGTGCACAAAAAATTATTATACCTAACTTTTTTTCTTGAATTCTCTCAAATTTATGACCTTTAGGTTTTTGGCAGGACCTATACACAACCTAGGGGATTGTGTGAGACCTTGAAATGGCTCAGATCCTAGATTTAGGAGTCCAAAAGCCAAAAGAAAAAGTATGGGGTCCCCATTTCTTTTAGGAAATGGGGTATGCATTGTGTAACAACAACAATTAATCCTCTACTGATCTCCTCAAACCCTTATTATAGGGCTAGTAGCCCTTGTATCCTAATTAGGCCTCCTAATTGGCTAATCCTACAATATTTCCCAAAACATCTTAACAAGGCCTCAAACAAGGTAGGTTTCTTGATACCCTTTTTGGAGGGATAACTTATTTTTCACAAATACCCCTATTTTAAAGGGTTTCGAAGGTTTATGAGAAATTTGTTTCTTCTATATATCAATGGGCATGCGAATGGTTTCAACTTCCAACCAAATATTGTCCTAAGATCCTTCACATAGCTGTCTACACATTTCCACTCATGATTGACACAAACCAATCTATCTACTCCTCTATTTAAGCTATGAAACCTTCCAAGCCCCTAGCTAGGTGCATTAGTACTCACCTAAGACTTGACCTTAAAAATTAAAAACCATCTCAAAATGACTCCAAAATTCATATTTACATTATATAGACATTTTCCTACTTGATTCCAAATTTTCATGGTGATCTAACTAGTAGAAATCAAATTAGAGGAAATATTTTGCTAGTTACTCTATATAGGATAGCCAACAAGTCACTGCGAAAAGATCAACCAAATGCCCATCAAAACTAATAATTGAAAAAAAAAATGCCACATCAAGAACCTATACAAGTAACTCTATCTAACCATGTTAGTAAGATTCCTAATTCAATCCATTATCATGTGGATACTTGACTTCCAAGGTGACTGAGAACAAGTTTGATGTTATTGTTGTTTACTCTAAATGAAAAATCCAAACACAATGATCACAAACCTTTTCCCCAAGTTTGAATGAGATTATATAGCTTTAGTGCACATGTAGCAATTTCATGTGTGGTCCTATAATTGATTCTTGGTAAGTTTCTTGTTTGTTGACAATGTTGTCCTAACAATTTGCAAAGTTACAAAGTTGCCATGAGTAACTTTTACATGTTTTTCATTCTAAGATATTTTAAAATCATGTTCACTCCTAATGATATAAGTTTGGTTAAAATCAATTGTTGAACACATTTGAGCATATTTTCACTCATGCTGGATTCAAAGTCAATGTTTGACCTCCTTTGATCAATCTAGACAATTATTGCAATAACAAGATTACCTTAGTAACTCCTTAGGAAAACTTGTACCAATGACCTATTAAAATCCTAAAAGACCTAGTCACACACCCTTAGCACTATTAACTAGCTGCTACTCACTCATGGCCTAGCTAGCACCACTATAAGACAAAATTGCACTAGAGTTTGATCGAGTCTCTAGGTGCTCTTGCACCACTTTTCTTCTACCTTCAAGGCATACTAATAAGCATCCTCAACTAAACCAATGCTCAACATACTTAGCTAATCTTGAATATTAAGTATTAGGCCATTTACATATCCTAAAAAGATTTTCTTAGAAGAATCATGATGCCCAAATTTAATTTGCATCTCATAAAACTCTTTAGTATACTCTTTAACTGATAAGTCTTTTTTCCTCAAACTCTATAACTTCTTAAACAATTAAAGTTCATATTATTTAAGTATGAAATTATCTTTAAGTTTATAGACAATAACTTCATGTCTATTGATCTTAAGTTCACCATTATCCTCTCTATCAATCTTTAATCCCTTCCACCATAAGGAACCATGAATATTCAACTTAGTCTATGTTAACCTAACTCTTTGTGGATCTCTAACATATTCCATCTAAAAATAATATTCAATTTCATTAATCAAATCAATTGATTCCTTAGGATGCAATGAAGTAGAGTAATTTGAAATATCTATTATATTACTCTTACCAACTTGTGACATGACTCACAATAATTTTTCCTCTTCTGTAAGGATCTCTACTCTAGGTACTTCAAGATATTTAATATCTTCTTTATATTCATCCTCTCTCTTAGGATTCCTTCTCAATCAATTCAAGATATTACAAATCTTAATTCTCATTTTATATTTGAATTCTTCATACATGTGCTCTAACGTACTATGATTCCTCCTTGTAGGTGGAATACTTAATCAATTCTAAGTGCAACTACATCAACTTTGGTGATTCATTCACCATCACAAATCTCAACAACTTAACTAGGTTTTTAATTGATTCAACAATCCACCTTTTGTAATTTCTCCACAATTGAGAGATAGAAACATGATTTTCACCTTACTGTTGGATTGTTTTAGAATAACTGAGAGGGGGGTGAAATAATTATCTAAGGTCTAGATGCACAAATAAAAATTTTCAATGCTTAGTATGCTTATATCCATAAAACCTTATCATGCATGCATCCATTAGATCATACAATACATAAACTTTATAGGTTACTATCCTAGGTCAAAACAACTTTACAGAAATGTAAACATGAAACATAACAGATTCAATAACACATTTGACACAAGGATTTTATTTGGAAACCCAATTTGGAAAAAACCACTAGTAATATGCTACTAATTCTCACTCTTCTGAAGTGATGACCCATGAAATGCCAACCCTATTAAAGGTTACAATACACACTGTTAAATGTGACCTAGTTAAAGGATTTCAATCATTTTGTTAGGAGTGAGCCTTGTTAGAGGACTTTAGAGCATTCTATTAGAATGTCACCCGGCTAAAGGATTTACAAATGACTATTAGGTCAAGCTTAACCCAAAGTATTTACCCTATACTGATACAATGATTAGAAAGTAATAGTAAGGCTTGATCTAATAAAAAATTACAACTCACTTGCATATTAAGGATCTTTGTTTCAGTCCTCCATTCTTCTTGGCATTCACACAATTCAACTTTGATAGCTTGTTCACCCTTCAAGCATTCACACTCTTAATCCTTCTTGCTTTGCATGCCAACTATAGTCACTTCTTTTCAACCATTGAATGAAGCAATACCCTAGACTCCTTGTCTTCCTTAGGTTCTTGCACATGACAACCTTTTCTTCTAACCACCTCTCTTTATAAATAGATAATTCAAATATTTTGTTGCTTAACCACAATCATCCATTTTAGGGTTTGGTAGGATACAATGAATCTACCCACTTTTTCATTTTGTTCCTTTAGAAACTTCTTCTACAATCTTCCTTGAATTTTTCTCAAAATGGTTTACCTTGAATTTTGTGCCACCTACTCATCATATTTATCTTCCACACACTTTACACAATTCAAGAAAGTAAAATAGTTAGCTCAGATTCATCAAATCTTTGATTTAACACTGTTTGTTATCACTCGACAACTATACTATTCTGTCACTTGGCCAACACTAGCTCACTCGAAAAACACTAAAGTTTATTGATACTTGGCACCAACAATCTTTACTCTGCATATATTAACAATCATTTGGCTTGCACTATTTTTCATCTTTTCTCGGCACCTCTTTATTTTCACTTGGCTTCCACTAATTTTTACTCAACTTGCACTAACTGCTAGTAAGGCTTGGCAAACACTTCTCATACTTAACCTTCTTCCAGTCTTAACTTGATTAATATTTCATTTCAAACTTTAAGTAGATAAACAATACACTATAGTATCAATGTCTTACTTGGTTTTAGTGTTTTTTTTACATACCAAATAACTCAACCTTTCTCTAGGTGCTATTGCAAATTGTTATCTCCTCTTTTCAAATCCTCTTCATCAATCAACTAAATGATATCTTTCAGAGAAAAAAGTAATTGTTTCACTAGTAGGTAGCAAGTTTGACATCATTGAAAAAATAATTATTGTTCCATTATAGATTCTTCACTACAAAACAATCTTATATCAACAATCTCCCTCTTAGGCATTAAAGGCAAACCAATACCAACAACAATACCAATAAGAAAATAAATCTTCAAAATTTCTCCCTCTATCAGTGCAGTGTATGTCCTTCCTTTGTGTAGGGTAATGTGAACTTTATCAAGTTCCTTTATAGATTTCTCTTTCTTATATCTCCCTCTTACTAGGTATATGTATATGTATTTCTCCTTTTGTCTTATTTCCCCCTCTCTGACAACAATGCTAGAGACTTGTCATCTCTATATTAGATATAATCAATTCCAAATTCTTTCTCTCCCTCTATCACCTTTCATATGGCTATAAATCTTCTAATTTAGCTCCTTCATTACTTTAGGTAGCTCCTAAAATAATATCTACTGCATCAAGTTGTAAGATACAACATTCATCTTAGTTGATGCAAGACACTACATAAGCTTCTTAAGTAGCTTTGGATAGGAGTATCACCCCCCTTTTACTCTTAGATACTCTATGAGCATTCTTAGGTAAAGATTTTGTGAAGATATCAACTATTTGTTCTTTTTTATTCACAAATTACATCCTCACTTCTATCTTGATCTAACTCTCTCAAGTAATAATACTTGATTGCAATGTGCTTAGACTTTGTGTGCATCATTGGGATCTTTGATATATTTATATCACTCGTATTATCACAATAAAGTACCACAAGTTCAATGATTTCCTCCTTCATATCTTTAAGTAGCTATTTGATCTATACCACATTTATACAATTTACTACATCAACCACATATTTAGCTTCAACAGTAGATTACGATATGGAATTTTGTTTCTTGTTGGTCCAGGTGACCAATCTCTTTCCTATGAAATATGCTCCACCACTTGTGATCTTTCTGTCATCAACGTTTCTGGTCCAATCAGCATTAGTGTAGGCTCTCAACTCAAATTTTTCATTTTTCTTGTAGTACAGACCATAGTCTTTTGTTCCTTTCAAATATCTCATAATTCTCTTAACAACTATCAAATGATTCTCCTTAGTATTTTTAGAGAATCCTGCAACAATCCCAATAAATAATGCAATTATAGGTCTCTTATGCACTACATATTGCAATTTTTCAATATACAATGTTTGATGCACATAAGAAAAATCATCATTCTTTGACAATTTGTGTCCTATCACCATAGTTGTGCTAACTAGTTTAGAACCTTCCAATCCAAAATTCTTCAATATTTCCTTTACACACTTAGACTAGGTGATGTATATACCATATTTTATCTAATATACTTGCGAACCAGTAAAGAACTTGATCTCTCCAAACATAGACATCTCAAATTCTTTGTTCATTTCATTTTCAAATTCTTTACATAATGTATCTTGACCTCCAAATATGATATCATCAAAAAAAAATTCAGCTAGTAAAATACCTTTACCTACTTTTGTCTTCAAGTATAGATTTTTGTTATGGTCAGTCTTCTCAAAACCAATCTTCACAAGATAATTGTGAAGCCTTTCATAACACGCTCTTGGGGCTTGATTTAAACCATATAAAGCTTTTTGTAGTCTACATATCATGCTCTTGTTGTTAGCATCAACAAATCCTTCTGGTTGTTCTATATAAACCTCTTCTTCTAATATACCATTAAGAAATGTTGACTTCACATTCATTTGATAAACTTTGAAACCTTTGTATGTAGAGTAAGCAAGTAGAGTTCTTACTCCTTCCAATCTTGCAATAGGGGAAAATGTTTCTCCATAGTCTATTCCTTCTTGTTGTGCATACACCTTGCAAACTAATCTTTTCTTATTCCTTGTGACTTCACCATTTTCATCTAACTTTTTTCTATACACCCACTTGGTTCCAATCACATTCTTGTCCTTTAGTCTAGGAACTAGAGTCCATGTCTTATTCTTCTCAATCTAATCAATATCTTCTCTCATGGCTTTACTCCAATCCTCCTTTTCTAAGGCATTTTTTATTGTCTTAGGCTCATGCATGCACAAAAAACATGTATCACTTCTCAACATGTTCCTTGTCATTGGTCTAGCATCTTTATCTCCAATAATTTGTTCAGCAGGGTGATGTATTTTGATATACTTTGACAATCTTGGTTCTGCTCTTCTCTCTTCATTGCATCTATCAACTTTAAAATCACTATGCACTTCTCTATCAAGTAATTGAACATCTCTTTCATGTACATTTATCTTTGAATCATAATGTGCCTCAACTTCTATCTACAACTTGACTCTTGAATGAAACTCAATGTTCATTATATGTGACTCGACACTCACTGAAACATTTTGTTACAACATCTTCATCAGTAGGAATACCTTCATAAAAATATACGAAATATTTGTACTCTTCAGTTTCCTTCATAGGTTCAGCTGTATGTACCTTGGTATATTTATCAAACTTCACATTTCACTTTCCACATATTTAAACACTTATAAGATTTACTTTGTATGGAATAACCAAGGAATATACCTTCTTCACTTTTAGCATCCAATTTTCCATTCTTGAAATCCTTAACAATGTAGCGCTTGCTTTCAAATACCTTAAAATATTTTACATTGGGTGAGTATCCAAACTATGATTCAAAAGGTGTTGAATGAGTACCTTTCTTGACTTCCACACTATTCAAGGTATAGATAGCTATGTTGTAATTCTTTAGAATAATTGAGAGGGGGGTGAATTAGTTATCCAAGGTCTAGATGTACAAATAAAACTTTTCACAATTTAGTGAACCCATGTCCATAAATCATTTTCATCATGCATGCATCCATTAGGTTATATAATCACTTAAACTTGTAGGTTACTGACAAATCAACTTTGCAAAAATGTAAACATGAAACATAATAGATTCAATAACACATTTGACACAATGATTTAATGTGAAAATCCAATTTGGAAAAAACCACCAGTAACATGCTACTCATTCTTACTCTTCTAAAGTGATGCCTTATGAAAGGCCAACCCTATTAAAGGTTATAATGCACACTATTAAATGTGACTTGGTTAAAGTATTTCAATCACCATATTAGGAATGAGCCTTGTTAGAGGACTTTAGATCATTCACTTGGAATGTCACTTGGTTGAAGGATTTACAAATAACTATTAGGTCAACCTTAATCGAAAGGATTTACCCTAGGATGGTACAATGATTAGAAAGTAATAGTAAGGTTTGATATGATAATAGCTTACAACTCCATTTTGTAGATTACATATCTCTATTTTTAGACCTCTATTCTTCTTGGCTTTCTCACACTTTAGCTCTGATAGCTTGTTCACCCTTCAAACATCCATACCCTTAAGCTTTCTTTCTTTGCTTGCCAATGTAGTCTCTTCTCTTAGGTCACTGAATGAAGCAATACCCTAGACTCCTTGTCTTTCTTAGGTTCTCGCACATGACAACCTTTGCTTCTAACTAGCCATATCTATAAACGGAGAATTAAGATCTTTTGTCATTCATCTTCCATCATCCATTTTAAGGTTAGATTAGATTAGGTACGATTTAATGAATATACCCATCATCTCATTTCATTCCCTTCTAGAAACTTCTCCTTCAAACTTATTTTAATTCATCTCAAAATGGTTCACCATGAATTCTGTGCCACCAGCTCATCAAACTTATCTTCCACACAATTCACACAATCAAAGAAATCAAACTTGTTGGCTCAAATTCATCAAATTCATTATCTTTCTCATAATGCTAACACTCGACATTAACTTGCTTTTGATGCTTAACACATACTTTTTTGTTCAACATCCACTATCAAAACACTCAATACAAACTAAAGTTTACTGGTGCTCAACATCAACTAAAATTTACTCAACATACATGGTATCACTCAATTTACACTAAAATTAAATTTTCTTGGCTCCAACTAATTTTTTGATTGGCTTACACTAACTTTTCTCAACACCTACTATGTAGATTGTTAACCTTGGTAGACATAATTCGGTGTATCCATTCTTTGCAACCTTATGTAGATTATCAATGCACTATAATATCACTATCTTAATTGATCCTTGTACTCCTTTTCAATATCATAACTCAACCTTTCCTCTAGGTGATATTGTTACCTCATTTGATCAAATCCTCTTCATTAATCAAACAAATGATAGTACTAAAAATCATCTAATCAATTTTCTTACCAGTAAGTGGTAGGTTTGACATCAATGACAAAACAATGATTAAAACACATTTTCATACTTGTATCAATCTATTTTCAACAAGATTTACTTACAACCTCTCTCCAGTATTTCAAAGCAACATTCTTCTCCATCATTTGTGTCCTAGCATAGTCCATTATAGATTTGTTCCTCATTTCAGCAATTCCATTTTGTAGAGGGTTTCTAGGTGCAGAAGTATGTCTTTTGATTCCACTATCATTATAGAACATTTCAAAATCATTTCATGTAAATTCTCCACCTCTGTCAGATCTTAGACATTTCAAGCTTTTTCCTATCTCATTCTCAACTCTAGTTAAGTAACCCTTAAACATTTTGAAAGCATTAGATTTCTATTTTAGAAACATAACTAACATCATCCTAGAATAATCATCAACAAATAGGATAATGTACTTGTCACCTTTGTAGCTTTGCACATTAATTGGTCCATACAAACTAGTATGAAAAATTTCCAAAATATCTTTGGAGCTGTGAGTCTTACTTTTAAAACTAGATTTTATCATCTTGCCTAATTGACATTGTTTTCATATCATATTGTTAGGTTTCTTTAGTTAAGGAAAACCTCTAACTCTTTTCATGTTATTGATACTTACCAAGTTATCAAAGTTAACATGACATAACCTCTTGTGTCATAAGCACACATCATCAAATTCTACATCAAGAAAAGTAGCATCATTCATATCAAGATAACATAGATTACCTCTAGTCTAATCACCTATCTCAATTAGTTTCTCATTAGTGTCATAGATATTTTATATCTTGTTCACAAACTCAACTGTGCAACCTGAACTATTCAGTTGTGACACACTCAACAAATTATAGTTAAGTCCTACATAATAACTATCATCACATATGATCTTTTTTATGAGTTTGATTGATCCTTTACCTTCTATTAGATAGGGTGCATCATTACTAAACCTTACACTATTTCCATCATAATAACCAAGGGTAATGAGCTTACTTTTATTTGTAGTCATGTGATGTGAACACCCACTATCAATGATTCATATATCACTCTTGTTCACATAAGATAGTAGTGCATTTTCCTCATCCTCATCAGAATCATCCTTCATTGCAAAATACACCACTTCATCATCATGGTCGTCAGATCCATCTTTGGTTATCTCTTCAGCAATGTAGCAAGACTTCTCACCTTTATTTGTGTAATCTTTATTTTTCTCATCTATTTTACTTCTATATTTGTCTCCACCTCTATTGTTCTTCTTCTCTAGACATCTAGTAGCAATATGACCAACCTCATTGCAATCAAAACACATGATAGGTAACTTACCTTTGAATTTTCCTTTGCCTCTATGAAATATCCTTTCTAGCAATGCTTCAAGTTATTCTACATCTTTCTCATTTGTATCATTGTCACTAGAAACATATTTGACCCTTTTCTTCTTCTCTTTAGATTATTTTAATGATAGTTTAGCTTTGAAAGTAGATTCAACATTCTCAGATTTGAAATTACAAAAATTGGAGAGTTCAAAAGTAGTGAGTCTACCTATCAATCCTTCAAGGGTCAGATCATTACCAGTTGTGCACCTCATTTCTTGTATGGCAAGGACTCTAATAGCATAGATGGGTAGCAAGGTTCTCATTACTTTTCTGATCACAATCTTATCTTCAATTTTACTAGTTGCTCCTCTAATAAAATTGACTACTTCTTTTATTCTGGCACAATATTGAACTATATTCTCCTTCTTGCATTTTTATATCATCAAACTTACCTCTTAAAATTTCAAATTTGGATCTTAGTACATTTTTGTATCCTCCATAGATCTTTTCTATATCATCCCACATTTTCTTAGTAGTATCAAATTCCTTGATGTCATCAAACTTAGTGTAACTTAGGGTAGGTGCAATCTCCAACATTGGTTGATTGCATTCTTTTTTCTTTTTTTTTTTCAGATCCTTGGTAGTTAGAGATCCAATGGGATCAACATGCTTAGTGGTGATTGTAGATTATGCATGGTCTCCAAGACCTCCTAGGTGTAGCTTCATCAAATTTTTTCATGTAAGAAAGTTCTCCTTGTTAATCTTGGGTACCTCTCTTTTGCACATCTTGATCTTTTTCCTCTAGTGCCTTCAAACTAGTCCTCTTAATCACTATGGCTCTGATACCAATTATTGGAATTCTTTAGAATAATGAGAGGGGGGGGGGGCGGGGGGGGGTGGGGGGCGGGGGCGGGCGTGTGTGAATTAGATATCCAAGGTTCAGATATACAAATAAAACTTTTCAATTCATAGAAGACCCATATCCATAAAACCTTATCATGCATGCATCTATTGGATCATACAATACATAAACTTTGTAGGTTACTTTCCTAGGTCAAAATAACTTTGCAAAAATGTAAACATTAAAACATAACACATTCAATAACACATTTGACACAAAGATTTTATGTGGAAACCCAATTTGGGAAAAATCACAAGTAACATGCTACTAATTCTCACTCTTCTGAAGTGATGCGTTGTGAAAGTCCAACCCTATTAAATGTTATAATACACACTATTAAATATGACTTGGTTAAAGGATTTCAATCACCCTATTAAGAGTGAGCCTTTCTAGAGGACTTTATACATTTCCATTAGAATGTCATATGGTTAAAGGATTTACAAATGACTCTTAGGTCAACCTTAATCCAAAGGATTTACCCTAGACTAATACAATGATAAGAAAGTAGTAGTAAGGCTTGATCTGATAACAAATTACAACTCACTTGTAGATTACATATCTTTATTTCAGTCCTCCATTCTTCTTGGCATTCACACACTTCAGCTTTGATAGCTTGTTCGCCCTTCAAGCATTCATACTCTTAAGCCTTCTTGCTTTACATGCCAATTGCAATCACTTTTTTTTGCCACTGAATGAAGAAATACCCTATACTCATCTTCCTTAGGTTCTCGCACATGAAAACCTTTTCTTTTGACCAATTATCTCTATAAATAGAGAATTCGTATTTTTTTCCACTTAACTGTAATCGTCCATTTTAGGGTTGGGTAGGATACAATGAATCTATCCACTTTTCCATTTGGTTCCTCTAGAAACTTCTTCTACAATCTTTCTTAAATTTTTCTCAAAATGGTTTACCTTGAATTCTGTGTCACCAACTCATCATAGTTATCTTCCACATGCTTCACACAATTCAAGAAAACAAAATAGACAACTTAGATTCATCAAATGTTCAATTTAACATTGTTTTCTGTCACTCTACAACTATACTATTTTGTCACTCAGCTAACACTAGTTCACTCAAAAAATGAGAAAGTTTACTAATGTTTGGCAACAACTAGACTTTACTCAGTATATACTAACAATCATTTGGCTTGCACTAATTTTTCATCTTTTCTTGACACCTCTTTATTTTTTCTCGACTTCCATTAATTTTTTCTTAGCTTGCACTGACATCTCAATAAGGTTTGGTAGACACTTTTTATACTTAACCTTCTTCTAGTCTTAACTTGAGTAATCTTTCATTTCAAAACTGAAGTAGATAAATACTACACTATAGTATCAATGTCTTACTTAGTCTTAGTGTTTCTTTTACATATCAAATAACTCAACCTTTCTCTATGTGCTATTGTTATCTCCTTTTTTCAAATCCTCTTCATCAATAAACTAAATGATAGCTTTCAAAACAAAAAACAATTGTCTCACTAGTAGGTAATAGGTTTGACATCATTGAAAAAATAATGATTGTTCCATTACAAATTCTTCACTTCAAAAAAATCTTATATCAAAACTTACAACCAAGAAATTCTTAATTTAAGATATAAATTTACAAGGATGGAAAATTCCAAAGGAGATGATGAAACCTCTAGGTAAGAGTCACACAATGAAAACTACTAGAGATATGATTGAAAATAACCTCTATGTTAATAGAAGATCAAATTACATCAAATGAACATCAAACTTGTCAAGTTGTAAGTAATTTTTAGTTATAGCCAATACAAATAATTTAAAGTATAGACTAACTATATCTACAAGCTCTTCCTGACAATCTCCATATTCTTCCTCATACTATCTTCATGCTTCTATCTCAACATACATCTTACATTACATAAATAAACATCAAGACATGCAAGTTTTCTCAAATATCACAATTTTTAAATTTGGGAATGTTTTACAAAATATAAAACTAGCCCCTTACAATTAGATGAGAAAGTATGCAATTAAGAATGAGGAAACCAATGACCACATATATAGGTCTACACATGATCCAATAACCCACAAGTGAACTAACAAAACCTTGTTGTTGAAGATAATAGTTGCATCAACAAATCACTATAGAACACCTAAGGAGCCAATAAAGGACATGTCATCTGATAAAACACAATTAGACCTCCATGATTACAACACATTAAGACATGTGACCTTTGGAAGATAATTCATGATAAGTCCTCATTAAGAAACATAGTTTTCATAAAATGAAACATGTGTTACAATGATTGCAATAAAAAACACTCAAACTAGAAATAGGAAAATAGAAAATAAAATAATATATTTTTGGATGATGCAAGGTTTTCAACAACTCAAGGATGTTCCTAGGTCATCAATCCTTCTCTTTAACCTTACTTAGTGCTAAATTTTTTAATCTGGTTATTTCCAATCCATGTCGTCCCTTTATGTGTAGGACACATTAATTATCTATTACCCCAAATTCTATACTCTATCAGAGAGAATTCCTTATAGGATGCTATTTATCATATTTATTTCTTGTATATACCATCTACAACATATCTTAGAATGGATAAGAAGGAAAGACCATAATAATGAACTTTATAATTGGTAGATATTGTCCCCTCTTCTACTTCCCTATTAGCAATCCAATCAGCTAAATTATTGCCCTCTATACATGTGTATTGTAACCTAAAGCAATTAAGTTTTTCAAAATATTATTTATTGTCAAAATCCACATTTGGAGTTTACAATTGGAGAACTAACTTTGGATATCTCGTTTATAACCATTTGTGAATCACCTTTGATAACCAATTTTATTAATCCTTTATCCTCATATAATTGCAATCCTTCTTTGATTCCTTTTTTTGTGCTTCATTATTCATTACAATACCATGAGGTCCTAATAGATCCTAAAGTAATCTCCCTTTATTATCTCTAATGATTGTCTTATATCCTTCCTTACTCTGATTTCCCTTACTAGCTTTGTCAAATTTTAATTTCACCCAAATAGCTAGAGGTCATTCCCAAATAACATTCTTTCTCTATATCTTCTTATTGAGAGTGATGATGTCACCCAAATCTCCCATTTTCTAATTTTTGTCCATGTCAAGATCTTTCAAGTTTCTTATAACTTCTTCCATGTTTAATGTCTCCTCTCCAAAAATCCTTTGATTCCTCTCTTCACATATGATACATAAGAATAGAAGGACCAATTACTCATATTTCCACCCATTTTTTAGTTTCTTCTATGAGTGGGCTAAGACAAAAGGATATACAAGTTCCTTATATTCCTAACATCCTTCTAATGTAGATTATATAGTAACCACGTGACATGTCCAACAAGATAATAAAAATGGGACACCACAACAAAAAATGGTTCCTAGTTTCATTGTTCACTTTATAGAAAACAAACCAAATTAGGCACAAAATGCCAATTGTTATCAATCTATCTCAAGTGATGATTTGAACATAAAATTAAATCCAAAGGAAATAGTATGATTTTGGATGAACTTTGTTCTTCTAGCATAGTATAGAAGACCACTTTAAATCCATTGTTTACTTTCTCTTCCTTGCATAATGCAGATTAACCTTGTACTTCCCTAAATTTTATGCACTCTATATAAAAGTATCATTTACTCTTGAGAGATATTCCATTGTGCTCCTAATAATATCCTCCATGATGTTCTATTTATTTTTGATAACAATCAAGATTCTCTTCTAGATAACTCACTCATTGATTTGTGAAGTGACATCTATGTAATCACACACCATACTTCCCATGCTTTCTTCCACAACCCTTATCTATTATTTCTTTGCAACAAGATCCACTAGAGCTTATCCTCCATTCCAAGAGTCCCACCAAAAATTTTGTTTCCTCCCATCACCTATTTTAAAAGATAAATTATTTGGGATTAGTATCATACTCTACCTCATATATAGATATCATGAAAAATATTTACAGATTTCTTGAGAAAAGGTACATGTAGTTTAGGATTCTACACCACAATATATTTGGATATCTATATCTTCCATGATAAGTCTATCCTAAATATAAGTTTTGAAGATCCATTTTTCTAAGCTCCTTGCCTCCCAAGTTAGGTCTCAATCAATGAGGGAAACCCTCTTTTATTCCTTAGATCCTTCTCACAAATATATCTTAAATATACTATCTAAAAAACATGCTACTATATTGGACAATATGAAGAAAGAGATGCATAAAATAGGAACCATCATGAAAACCACTTTAATCATCTAAATCCTACCTACCTATGATAACCAGTTATTCTTCCAAAGAGATATTTTTTCTTTACTTTTTTTATTTCTTTTTATATTCAAAACAACCAAAATGGGGGTTGGCCCAAAGAAAAAACTCAGCTAAAACTTAGTCGTAAGTCATTACCATCAAATTAACCTACTCCCTTCCTTAATATCAAAAACCCCATAGTTAACATATTTCTATATCTAAAAATACTATAGTCATAAATTAACATATTATCATAATTACATATAATCTTTGCCTAACTTAAATTTTTGGGCATAAATGAAGTCCAAAAAGCATAAACCAAAGGAACCCCATGGGAGAAATAGTAAACTGTAAACATCAAAACATAAAAAATTAAAAGATAAGGAGCTAGTTACTAACTCTCCTTCTTATGCTTATCCATATTCTCCAACAAGAGCCACAACCAATCATCCATAAGAAAACCATAGAGGGAGCAAGTAATCTCCATGCCCTTAGTATCATTAAGCTCCTCCTTACCAGTCTAAAGAAGATGAAGGGAACTGGGTACAAAATGCATGACACAAAACAAGAAATTCCTCATCCTATATTCAAACTTGTCCTCCACCCTCTTGTTCATCTTGATTAAGGTAGTGACAATTTCGTATAACCTATTACTAGCAGATGTATTTCAACTATTTCCTAAGGCACCAAATTATCCCCCTTCTATTTTTGTCCTCCCATGGGATCTTTCAGTTGAGTTTTTTGAACCTAAAGGAAATATTAGTATTGTCTATTACTATAACAACTTGGTCATTCATAAGGTAGAGTTGGTCATTCAACACTGTGACTGAGCCATAATGAAGGCTGAGCTACAAAGAGTAGAAGTGCACAAGTTCAATACATGTCAAGTAGTCAATAGACATTGAGCATATAGTGGTTATCAAACTATCTAGAAGTTAACATATGATATAAGTCAAGTGCTATATAATTTGAGCAATTCATAGAGAAGAACACTTAAGCCTAGTGTAGTATGTGTTGAGGAGGATAAGTAGGAAGAAATTAGCATGATTGGGCATCAAAAGCATATGTGCCAAGTTATGTAGTTTGAGTATATGAATTCTGAATGCCATAAATTCTTATGTAAACCATTTTTTGGATCATGAAACATGTTTCTTTGATTAAGGTGAAGATCAAGAAGATAATTGCGCCTATAATTTTGCATCACTAATCCCTATGCAATACAAAGAACCAATCAAAAAATTGGAAAGCTTAAGCAAGAAAAAGGATAAATGAGGATTGGTGATTCCATTCTATAAAATTCTTAAAATGGATGTTTAAGAAAAGTTTCAAGAAAAAATAATGTAGAGAGTGAGTTGTGAGTTTAAGTTATTCAAGTAAGTGAAGATGAAGGAGAATCAATGAGTTGTGAAGGACTAAGGCAATCAAGGAGAGCAGTGATGAGATATTGTAGATCAGTCATAGTCAGGTGATTAAATATTGGAAAGAGAAAATATGTTATCAATAATGAATGCAAACCAAAGGATCAAGGTGATGTTACATTCTAATCAGTGTATTAGTTGAATATCTTAATAGAGTGGTCCTAACAGGCCTATTGTAAATCTCCTAATAGTGTACTAACTTAATTATGAAGTTCAAATTCTTTTTAAAGGTAGAGTTAATAGTCTTGTATTATTTTAATAGAGTAAAAGCTTCACTAGAAGATCATCAAAAGAGATCAAATTGTATCCCTAATATGCACTTTGTTACTGAAGTAGTCAAGATCTTGTGGGTGTCATCCCCACTACAATTTCACCTTCACCTTGGAGGGTTTATATGTTACCAAATCTTGTGTCAAGTTTTATTTGCTTGTCTATGTATTTTATTCATGCTAGTAGATGTTAGATCTATTATTACAGAGTGGTGCATGATTAAGGTTAATGAGGAGTTGGTGAATTATGTCGAGGATAGATTATATTTGAATTGGTAAAAGTTTTAGACATCTTGATTAACCCCCTACCCCACCCTCTCTCTCTCTCTCTCTCAATTTCTCACTTTCTTATTAGATTTCCAACAATTGGTATCAAAGCTCAATTCTCTATGACTGAAGTCTAACCACTTGAGAGTCAAAGATCCTAGAGATGGAAGCCTACAAACTGGGAAAGGTAGATGAGAATGAAAATCTTGATTTGCATATTGCTTTGGAATAAGTTAAGGCTTTGAAGGAGGAACTGAGGAAATCCTTCAAAAGAAGGAAGGAGATGGAAATCCAAAAAAATCACATAGAATACTAGGAAGAAATAATTGAATACATATGTGATAAAGGAAAATCTAGCGAATCTAATGGAGCAATAAAAAATCTATTAGAGAAGATCAACAATCTAAATGAAGAAGTGAGACCACTAAAGAATGCACTCAATAAGACTATGTGAAGTCATGAAACAAAAGAGTAAAGCTTAAGATGATAAGGCAATGGTTGATGAAAATAAGAGACAAGTGGATACAAGACTTGATTGAAGGATCGCTAAAGTATAAAGGATGACACACAATCAATTTCACATGGTCAATCAGTTATTAAGTGCCAATCATGAAATTTATACCAAGATGGAAGAGATTGAAAACTTGAGATCATAAAATAATCAATGAAAAAATAGATTGAGACAGATTTTGAGAGGCCATGAGAAAGATTGATGGACGCTTAATAGTATAAAGAAGAGCTCATGATACTACTGGATTAGGATATACCAAGTTTATATAATCTATTGAGAAAGGTGAGTCATCAAATAATGAAGAACAAAGCAATGCAAAACCAAAGAGAAATAATCTTATATGTTATCATTGTGGAAAACTAGGTCATACAACAAATGTTTGCAAGATAAAAAATGGTAAGTCCAATCCTAGACCTAAGTTTAATGGTTATTTCTTTGATTACAAAAAGTATGGACACCAAGAATATGAGTGTAGATAAAAGAACAGTAAGAAACCAAATACATCTAGATTTGAAGGTTATCTCTATACATGATATAAGTATGGTCACAAGGCACAAGATTGCAGATCTAATGCAAAAAATAGTTGAACATCTAAAATTCAAGGCAATGAAACTAAGGAAGATAATGCAATAAATTATGATTGCAATACTTGGGTCACTTGTCAATTATGTGGAAGGTATGGACATGTTGCAAAAAATTGTGCAAGAACATATTTCAAAGGAAGATCTAGATATTGGATGAAATTTGGTCTAGTATACTTTCACTGTTAGAAGGTCAGTCACCTAAGCAAAGAATGTAGGAACTAAGCACCAACACCAAAAAATAAAGTGAACAATGGAAAAGAAAAGGTTAATATTGAAGAAGAAAGAAGCCAAATCAATTAAGCCTAGAAGAATAAATCTGAAGGAAGAAGTAGTTCAAATGAATTAGTTGTGATCAACCAATCTAATGGATTAGGTGATTCCAACACCTCAAACTAATATAGAGAGGTAAGTATGGAACTATATTTCAATTGTCATATTATACATTAGTTCCTAAGATTGTAAGCATGAAAGTCCAAATTAGCATTAGATTATATGCATAAGGACAGATTGATAATATTAATCAAGTGAATGTTTGGATACCGAGTTGTAAAATCAGTGATGATTGAGCATTAGTTTGAAGGATAAAAGGTATAAAGAAGCCAAATAAATTGTTAAGTGATCTAGTCATGGTTTTGGCTGAGTTCAAATTAAAGTTTGAAAAGTGTTACTGTTGAGTTTTGTAGTAGTGGTCAAGATAGCCTTTATTGCACCCACTATAGAAAGAATTGAAAATTAGAAATCTTTGTGCATTTTAAAGAAATTCTAAAATGATATTAGTGTGTTTTTCAGGATTGTAAAAATATTTGTGATGAAGCTAAGTAAAGAAGAGTTCTCTTGATCAAACCCTAGTCATGATTATGACATCCAACTCATCAATTGCAAGGAAGAAGATGGAATTGAAGGTATTAAAGGTTAGTAATTCTAAATTGATTAGAAATGAAGTATGTAAGCTACCAAAATTCAAGGCATATCATGAGATTTTAGCAAAGGGATATTCTTTTAGAGCTCTAACCTTGATCTCTTCAAGAGTTATTTTGATTCATGATGTGTGATCATGTTATATGTGCAAGATTGGTCAGGTTGGAGATTTTAAATTAAGAAGTGTGTATGAGAAGTTGTGTGTAAATGGAAGATTGAAGGATGAACATAAGAATATTACCAAGATAGGGCTTACTCATTCCTTTAACTTTCCTAAGGATTTTCAAGATAGAGTTAATTAAGATTTTGCTAAGCCAAGTTCATGATATGAAGTTATGGTTGGAAGGAGAACAAATTGAGATCACAAGGAAGATCATTCATTGAGTTACTAGCTATCCTATTACAAATAAGGTTTGAACCATTTATTTCCAAATCAAGAATCTTATTGAGGCAAATACATTTGTAGTATGGAACAAATGTGGAATGACAATTTCTACCATTAGGAGATGTCAAGGTTGATTTTTTTGTTAGGGTTATAGCACATAAATTTTATTAGTCTAGCCAACTAGACAATGTTCCCTACCTTGTTGTAGACATTGCATGAAAGATTGTGAAGAAAGATTATAGTTATGATATTGCCGACCTACAATTGAGGTGGTTAATTAAGAACCTAGTGAGCATTAGGAAGGTGAAGACCAATATGTGTAAATTTTTTTCTCTAATTGTTTGTATTTTATTTTATGTTCAAAACTATTTCCCCACCATAGGAAATGTTACCTATATTAAGAAGAAACCAGTCATACAACAAATCAACAAGTTTATCAATCAACTGGGTGTAAATTTTCAAAAATTCATGGATGGATATTTTGAGGAGTTTAAGAGGAAGATGAAGAACAAAAAAAAATCCCTAAATCCTTAGTAGAAAAATATTATGATGATATTTTTTACTTAGTTGATACAAACATAAAATAGGTACAGATAATTTTACCTAGAATTGCATGGTTAAGGCCATTAGCTTATGAAATTAACACAAGTGAGGCTACTCTAGAAATTACTACATTATTGGATTAACTTGTTGACAAATATGCCAAGCCACTAAATAGGTATGAGAATGCAAAAGTAAAGATCACTATCAAGATAAATTTCCATAGATTTATAAGAAGAGGAAAGACATAATAGAAAGCATGGAGAGAACTTTTGGTGAAGGAGCAGAACAAGATCAACCATTATAGATTAGTGAGGGTAAGGGAGAAGACTTATCTGGTGATGAAGAGAAAAGCAATGATGATGAAGAAGATGAAGGAAAGGGAAAAGAAAAATAGTGTCTGCTAAGTCATAGGAAAGAAAAAGCACAAAGGTCACAAAACCTCTCCCTACAACACAAAGAGTCACAAGGAAAAGGACAAGGGCATCTACTGTAGTAGTGGTCGAGCCTTAGAGTGAATTTACTAAGCTGACTAAGCTTGTTCTAGGAAAAATATTGACAAAAAGGAAAGATGATATAGGTGAGGCAAAGCCAAGAAAGGAAACCGAGAAGTAGAGGAGAAAGGAGATAATGCCAAAAGATGATGATGAAAAGACTAAGTCAAAAGACACAAGTCAATTCAGAATTATAGTGCATAAGCCACCCTAGACTATTGATGAATGTTGTAAGAATATCAGGGGGAGTGAAGGTATGGTAGGATTCAAGTTTATTATGTATGATAAATTAGATACAATAGATAAGGCTAAGGCTGAAGAAGCAGTAATGGATATGATGGAAAAATTCAAATATATGTCATTGGAATTAGGTAACCTCATACCTAATGAATTCTATGAGAAGATTGATGAAAGATGGAAGTATGCATTGAAGATTGAGAGACAGATTAGAGAAGCCACACTTGCTCATGTTATGCCTAAGCTATGTAGGAAATGAATTTCCAAAGCTATAAGTGAGTATAATAAAAAAATCCAAAGAGGAGCATTTTTGTTTTGAAAAGTAAAATAGAAAATGTAGTAGAACATAAAATCATATGGAAGAAAATCTATGCACTAATCGTTGATTATGAGAAGAAGGAAGAGAATGAGAAATATGAGCCTTAAAAGGTAGAATTTTTATAGTACAGAGGATATCTATGATGATCCAAGAGACACAATCCACAATTCGGTTTGACAAAGTGAAGTAAAACTGACACAATTGTAATTGAAGATGAACTGGAGGTCGCTCTAGTAAAGGATATGACAAGAGGAGAAAATGTCATGGTTGAACCTAAAAGAAAGAGTGAAGTTCATGTGCTAACCAATTCAGAGAAGAATGAGGAATCTCCAACATCCAGTTCATCTCATAAAATCTTGTTGAATCTAAACCCTATGCTAGAACAAGTGAAAGATTATCCAAATATTGATGCACAAGTGAGCACAAATAGGAAGATTAAATACTTATTATTTATACTATTACTATTATTTTACTTAGTCCATATGTTATTCAAGGCGATTAAAATGTTAGTCAAGACAAGAAACAAAGTCAATCAGCTAATGAGGGAGAAAACACCCAAATATAAGAATAGAAGAATGATGCCAAAGAGGAATAAAATAAGGAGAATATAGAGGGTGAGAAGATGGAAAATAATATTAGCCTTCTATTGGTGAAAGATCAATTTCCTCAGGACCTCTAAGTGAGGGAGATAAACAATTTGGATAACATAGTTCAACTAGTGAACTCAAAATTGATGATAAGGAGAAGAAAAATGAGTTTGTACAACAATCAAGTATTGAGTAGAATAAGACCAATGAAACTAAGAAATATATTTCGCCTCATAAGGCTAAGGAGACACAAATTCCAAATTTGGAAGTCCCCACACAAGAACAACAAATAATGTTGAGTTCCAACACTCTAGATTCCAAAGGATAGAGATTGAAGAAAAAGATGAAGCAGTCTCCACAGACCATTAATGGTAAACCAGTTACTTTTGATGAAGAGGTTATGATTCCTAATGGGGACACATCTAAATTAAGTATTGAGAAAATGAGGACACTTAGTGACTTTCTAGATAGGAATACCAAGCAAGAGGAGATGAGTAAAGAGCATCAACAAAGACATGTATTATATGATACTAAAGACATATTTATTGAGACTATTGTCGTGGATAACCTAGATGAAGAGGCCCACATCATTGAAGATCTGATCAATATTGTTGAGAAGCTTAATGAACCTGACGTACATACTTAACTTAAATATATGCAATGGTTAGAAAGGAAGTTTGAGAATAGAATATTATAGAAAGTTGCAAATGAAATTGCACTTAAGAAGGTTGAACTCTCCACTCTTGTTTTTGATTTGGTACAAGTAGTGAAAAAATAAAATACATTGTTTTCCAAAATATATGATATTCCACCATTTAAAAAATAAATTAGGGATAAGATGAACAATATTGATGAAGATCTAGAGAAGAGTGGTAATGATTTGAACATTTATCTAAGCTCCAATTTAGTATATCTTTCAAAGATCATATTTTTGCAAGGTAAGTAGTTAGAATTAGTGCACAAGGAATGCAACATTAGATTAGAGGTTGTGTCTATACAGACACTATTATTACCTCATTTGTAGGTGATGCAAAGACATTTATAGGTTTCTAGAGACCTTATGTAGAGTCAAAATTGTCTATAGCTAACAATATGGTAGATCTAGCTGCCATAATAGAGATAGAGAGACAAGTTCTTGAGATAGTCAAGAGTAATTGGGATAAAATAATAGCTATTGTCTTGAGATTACACCACCCATTTTTTAATAAATTTTGTATAATCCTCGGTCCATAATTGAATATCACTACTTGGCGTAAGTCACAAAAATAATGGGGAAATATGTATACTATTTTGAAGGGGGGAATAATTATGCTATGTATATTATGACTGAAAAACAATGGGAATGGAGTAATAAGGAGACAAAGTTGATTGATTTTATTGGTTTGATGTTTGACAAAAAGATTTTGGAAAATATTTTGAAAATGATTGAGCTATAGGTATGGAGTACACCTAAGGGGGATAAAGTTTTTTGAAGATTTTGTTATGCCAAATTGTTATCATGATAAGTGTTATTTTCCACTAATTCTAAAGGGGCATATTGTTGACCATAAAGGAAGTCTTAGTATTTTCTATTAGTGAAAAACACTTAGTCATTCACAAGGTAGAGTTGGTCATAAAACACTGTGATTGAGCCACAATGAAGGTTGATTTACAAAAAGTAGAAGTGCACAAGTTCAATATGTGTTGAGCAGTCAATAGTCATCAAGCATACATTGGTTTTTGAGTTATCAAGAAGGCAACATATGATATAATCTGAGTGCTATATAAGTCAATAAATTAATATAGAAAATAATGTAAGCCTAGCATATTATATGTCAAGTATCAACAAGAAAAAATAAGCATGACTTAGCATCAGAGGTTATATGTGTTGAGTTATGCAATTTGAGTATATGAGTTTGGGATGGCACAAACTCTTATGTAAACTATTTTTTTGAGCATTAAACATGTTTCTTCAATTGAGGTGAAGATCAAGGAGGGAATTACACATGTAATTATGCATCACTAATCCCTATACATTATGAGGAACCAATCAAAAAATTAGAAATCTTAAGTAGAAAAAAGGATGAATTAGGATCATTTATTTCATTCTAGAAACTTCTTAAGCTAGCTAGTTAAATCAAGCTTCAAACATAATCATGTATTGAGTGAGTCATGAGTTGAAGGTATTCATGTATGCAAAGCTGGAGGAGAATTAAAGAGTTTTGAAGGACTAAGGATACTGAGCAATATAGTGAGGAGATATTGCAGATCAGTCATAGTGAAGTGATTAAATATCGAAAGAGAAGATCCATTATCAATAATCAGTACAAACCAAAGGATCAAGCTATTGTTTCATTCTATTCAGTGTATCAATTGAATCTCTTAACAAAGTGGTCCAAATAGGCCTATTTTAAATCTCCTAACATAGTACCCACTTAATTAAAAAGTTCAAAATCCTTTTGTAAAGGTAGACTTAATAGTAACCACCAAAGTTTTAACTTTACCTTGAAGGGTTTTTGCATTACCAAATCTTGTATCAAGTGTTATTTACTTGTTTATGTATTTTATTCATGTAGGCAGATGTTAGATCTGATATTTCATGCTATTAAATGATGTTGCATGATTAAGGTTAATAAGGAGTTGATGAATTATGTTGAGCATGGATTGTGTTTAAATTGGTAAAAGGTTTAGAGATCCCAATTCATCCCACCCCCTTCTTAGCATCTCACTATCCCATAATATTTCCAACAAAGTCTCCAAATTATTTCCTATCCCTAGATTCTGAGGTTCCATGTTTAGGTTCCTAGTTGGGGAGGTGACCTTCCCCTGATCCTTGGTCTCATCCCCCACCTTAGACCCAGGGATATTCACTTCATTTTTAAAAGTTTCTAACACATAGAATGGAATAGGGCTTTCCTTACCACCAACAAGGGTATCATTAACTTTGTCTTCACTAGCCATCTCCTCATCATCATGTTCCCTGGAATTTTTCTTGATCACTTTCCTTTTGGGTCTAAGCTGGTTTTTATTCTTGGTATTCTCAGTAAAGTTTGAGCTAGCCAATCTCTCTTAGCCTAGTGGGGTAGAATTATTCTTTTGTCTCAGTCTCTTGGTAGTCTTAGGGATTTTCTTCTTACTAGTAGCTCCAACACTATCCACATCAAGAACCTCAATATTTTCCATCTTAATCTTCTTTATAGTAAAAAAGGGACCTTTATTTTTCATGGGTTGACCAGAAGAGGGAGATGCTCAGGGAGTAGCAATTTTTTTGGAGGGGTTAGGGCTAGAATTTGCACTTGAGAATTAATACCCTTGTAAAATTTAAAGAGGCAAAACATTAGTGCTTGGTAATAAATGGTATATGTCTTACCCTCATCTCTTTTCTTATGCACATTATATATGGAATCCTCTATTAAGTGTAATAATAGGTAAGGAAAAGTTATAATCTCCTTATTCCTAAAGTGGTTGAGTATGGGAAAGTCATAATAATATAAAACTTTAAACCTATCTTCAAGAGTAATTTACCTCATAATGGCATAGGAGACCATATCCCATGGCTGTGTAAGTTTCTCATGTACAAACCTACCATAGAAGCATTCAAGGGCCTCATATGGTCGAAAGAATTTCCTTAAACTTTATTTGTCCATGAACCTTGCCTATTTCCTTCAATAATTTCCTTCCAGGGAAAGACCAATGTGGTTCCCAATGAATTCCTCTATAATTTTAAATGATAGTCCATTAATAATTACCCATTAGTCCTTCCAAGAATTTATAAATTAACTGGAAACCCTTTCAACATGACCCTCTATACACTCCATAAAAGGAACTAAAATACCTTTGTATAGATAAGCATGGGGAATTGTATCCTTTCTAATATCTTTTTAAATTCTTGGTGGCTTGATATGGGCATTGTTACTCTCCATAGCTACTTCATCTCCAAGCTCCACCACCAAATCTTCCAAAATTTCTAACATACCCATAGCTAAACAACTAGAAACATAGAGGAAATTGAAAGAAAATTAAGAAGATCACCTTTTCTCAATTGACAACAAAACACAATGATATTAAGGGCCTTAATATTGTGGAAACACTTGGTTTTATCACATGCAAAAAAGGAATAAAATATATTCTGAACTTGCCACTTCCTAATTGTTGGAAGTCTAATGGGAAAGTAAGATAATGAGTGGGGGGTGGTGAATCAGGATCTTTAAACTTATACTCTTTCAAAAAAATATCAAATTGGATGATGTCACCACAAATCCTTATCTCAACAATATCATAAATCACATAAACATTTATTGCAATGATGTATTGGATCTAACAACTAATCACATCAATGAAAGATGTAAGAATATTATCAACACATAACACAAAGGTTTTGGTTACCCAGAAACCCTCCAAGGTGAAGGTAAAACTAGGGTGTGGATGACACCCACAAATTTTCACCACTACAACAATAAAGTTTTTTTATTAGGGCTACCCTTTTTTTATCACTTTTGATGATCTACCCTATGAAGGGTTTTTCCTATTAAGAGCTTACAAGATTTATATAGTATACCTTGATTAAAGGATTTAAAGCTTAAAACTAAGTAAGCACTCTATTTAGAGATTTAGAAAGGTCTATTAGGACCACTCTATTAAGAGATTTACCCTAAAACACTTGCTAGAATGTATCAATACCTGATCCTCTGGTTTGCACTTCAAATGTTGATAATGGATCTCCTCTTTACAATCTCTAATCCAATTTCTAATCTAATATATCTATATTCTGCCCTCTACTTCTTTGCTTAATCTCTCTATCTTGTGTTCCTTCACACTTTTCCTCTAGCATCCAAACTAGAAACCTCTCTTGCATGCATTATGAAATTTTGGTTTGGATCCTCTTCCTATAACCATCTATAGAAGTTTCTAGATAAAAATTAATGATTCAAATCCTTCACTTTTGATGCTTAGTCAATTCCATTTTTTAGATTAGCTGATCACCTTGCATAGGTATTAATTATCCATAAAAAAACATGTGATCACCTCTATAATTGACTCCTTGAACAAAAATATACACTCCAGACCAAAAAAAATGGTTTACCTTGATATTTATGTTATTCCAAACAATTATGTCAAAACTAGTTTACTTGGTACTTGAACATTCTGACACTTGGTCATAACTCTTCTACATGCTATTACTTGGTATTCACTTACCTGGCTTATACTATGTGACTTGACATCTATACACTCAACATAAACTATCTTCTGGATGACTCAACAACCATAGACTTTCTTGGGAGTCACTATTGCTCAGTGAGCTTTTCTTATCAAATGGATAAGTTTGCTTAAATATTTTATTATCAAATCGATGAGAGAACTTTTCTCTAAACTTAAACTTCAATTTAAAAGATTTATAAATTTGCTTAAAAAGAAACTGAGAAAATTGATAGATCCACTCATAAATAAGTTGAAAAATCAACGTATCAACTTTATAAGGTTTCTAAGAAACCTTATAAATGAAATTAGAGTGAATATATACAATTCTAGTTATAATGTCTTGCCTATAAAGGATGGCTTAGTCATAATGATGATTGACGGCCTCTGCCAAATATATGACTAAGTGTTTGACACTAATAAACAACATGACTTAGGGATAAAAAATCTCCCCATTTGACATTAGTAAAAAGAAACTTTGTCATGATCAAAAATTACATATCAATACAAAATGTACTCCCCCTTAGACTATAATCTAGAAATACTTTCACAAGTCTGACTTCTTATGACTCCAAAACTAATATTTACAACAAAAAATCTCGAAACTTACAAACATGATCAAATGTCTATACATATTTTTACACCATGATACCTTTGATCATGCAACTCAACTAATTCCCCCTTTCTTTTGTTGTAGATGTTATGACATGTAGTTGGGGTCCAAAACTTATTCCATATTTCTCCAAAAATATTTTTTGGAGTTAAGAATCATATGCGTTGTATTCTCCCAATTCTTTTTCAATTCATTAAGAATGTGACTTTGAATTTCTAATGTAGTTGTAAGATAAACCATATTGTCTCCAATATATTATAGATAATTGTTGATTGCACTGAATTAAATCTTTAGCCATCTTAATGTGCTTTGGTATGGCTTCTAAATATGGAGTTAGAAAATCTTGGATTCTTAGTAGCTTGGCTCATATTTTTCCATCTTCATGGAATAATTTTAACTACTTAGTCTGCAAAAATCTTACCTTAGAAAAATGAAAAGAATTTGTACTAGCATTGGAGGTCAAGGTACATGCACTTTGTTGCATGTCTACATTGATCTTATCCATCTATTCTCTTACCTCCTTGATAAATGATGGTACATAAAAAAAATTTCAAATAAAGAATTAATGCCATATGTTATCTTCTTAGCATTAGTAACTTTGTTAGATAGCTCAAACCATTTTTACAACTATCTCAAATGAGACTTTGTCCATCACTTTATTAGCATATCTCTTCTCAGCTCTCTCCATCATCTTTTGTTGAATATCAATAGAGTACTCATTGATCTTATCTATAATATGTACTAATTGATCAATAATGGGGGCATGTTTATCTAAATCATTAATAATAATGGTATCCAAAAGAATATCTTTTATTTCTAACAAAAAAATATTTCTTCTAATGCTCCCTTCTAACCTCAACTTTTCAAACTTTTCTTGCAAATAATTCACTCAAAATTATCACTTTCTTTTTTGTTAAAGTAGATTTATCCCAGTTAGGTGTGACAATATCCTCATCTAATGCAAATGGTTTACTTTTGATTCCCTGGGGTGAGTGTTGAACCTTTTTCTTCAACTTCTTTCCTTTGGAATTAGGAGTACTAGAACTCGGCAATGCTATCTATAAAGTGTGTGATGAGACATCCACACTTAGTCTATAAGTTGTCATAGGAGTAACCTCTTCCTCCTTCATCTCTTGTCTTTTTTCCTTAGTTCCTATGGTACTTGGTTGGATTGTCTCCTTTATTCCCTAACTAGGAGGTCCTAAGACTAGTGATTTGACTTCACCTGTAGTAGACTATTCTACTTGAGTGTTTTGGATAGATTTTTAAGCATGTTATTTCTCTTTCTTGGTCTTCCTAATATTTTCCAACTCCTCTTAAAAATTAGTCACATTTGACACTATATCTTTGGGTGACTCATCTTCAATTCTAATAGTCTTAGTTGGCTTCACAAATTCTTGTGCCATTTGTTGCACAATTTCTACAAGCTGCTTATCATCAAAGTAGATATATTTTTTATTATCTAGTTTAACTCTATCAACTTCCTTTTCTTCTCCCTCTTGAGTTGTAGCCATCAATCCAAAAAAAATCTTCCAAATTAACTTACTATCTTGCACTACATCCTCAATTTTGTTCCTCAAAATTTAATATGCCCTTGTCTTTGGCACAAATTTATTTGTGTAATATCTCAAAGCTATAGTCATTTGTCTTTTGCCTAAATCAGGCATAGTTTTGGCCAATGTATCTTCTCTTATATGTCTCTCAATGATTAGAGCCCATTCCCACTTTGTGTTGATTTTATTGTACAACTCTTCAAGAAATTATTTTCCTAAATTGATTGGTCTATACTTAAAATTCACCATCATATCAACTACTGCCTTCTCTACTTTTCTTTATCAACTTTATCTAAAGTTTCATATTTTACATGTTTAAAACCAGTTAAGCTGATGAACTTCTTATATTTTCACATACCTTTTTGATGTCTTGAGGTTATCTCCTTGGTATTATTTGATATTGACTCAATTCATCTGAATTGATCTTCTCAACCTCTTCTTCTTCTTCATCATTTAGCTTAAAAACTAGTTTTCTTCTAGGTCTCTTCTTCTCCTAACTTTGATTGGTCTTAGTAGCCTCTAATGTCCTCTTCTTAGAACTCTTACCTTTGACTATGTTCTTTATTTTCACCAATCCCTTTCTTACAGGCTTGGCAACTATAAGGGTTTCTTCTTTATATCTCTATCTTGTGACCCTTTGTAGTGTAGATGTGGACAGGGTTGCCATTTTCTTTAAGCTCTCTTTAAACTTAGGATCTGTTGTCACAAATTCTTAGCTTTGGTTGCATTTAGTTCAAGGACAAAAAGTTATTTCCTTTTTCCTTCTTATTCTTCTTCATCTTCATCTTCATCACTACTTCTATCTTCTCTTAGACCTTGAGTGATTTCTATGGGAGCTTCCATTTTATTTTCTTTGCCCAATTTTCCTTCCAAATCTTCAATCATCTTCTTTCTCCTCTTGTTCATAGGAGTAGTCTTTATTTACAATGTGATCTTGGTTTCCAAATGGCTTATCCTTTGAATCAACTTTTTTGCCAACAATGCAATGATGATGACGATCACTTCATCTATATTGATCTCATAAGGCAATGGTCTCAACCATGCTACCCTAGGTGTTGCTGCCTAAAAATGTTTATTATCAATATCAACTATAAGGTATACATCATCATAATACTTTTCAACTAGTGACTTAGGTATCTTTGTCCTCTTTTTCATCTTTTGTTTGAAATACTTAAAATAATTCTCCATTACACTCTCAAAATTCTCACCAATTTATCAAATGAAACCACATATCTACCTTGTCATTGGTTTTCCTTGTTCCCATACCACATCACCAATTATAGGGAAATAATTTTGAACATAAAATAATATATATACAATAAGTGATATAAACTTACACATAATTTTTTTCCTTGTGAATAGAAACTAGATTCTTAGCTAATTATGTTTATTGTAGCTCAGAAAGGTTATATTCATGGTCCTTCTTGACAATTTTCCATTCTTGGCCAACTACTACATCGGACACACTATTCAGTTGGCTATACTGATAAAACTTGTGCACAATCACTTGAATGAAGAAATCAACAAGGGGGTCTTCAATGGTTGTAATAATCAATCGTCTTCCATTCCATACTACCTTTGTGTTGTCCTCTATTACCTCTTTTCTTTGACATTGCATTGTCTTCATTCGATCACACATGGGGTATCCAATCATGGCATGAATTATTTTGTTTGTAATCTTCACTGGTCTAATCTCCAACTACAACTACATATCATAAATTTGGCTAAGCACAACTTTAGTCCACTCAACTTTGAAATTCTTTAGGAAATCCATGGAAAAAGTTAAGCTTTTCTTGGCAATGATTTTGAATTCATCCTTTGAAACTCCTTCTTCACATAGCTTCTCATAAGTGATTCTTATCTCATTATCTCCCACTTCAATGATTTTGCATGTATAACAAGAGTGTACATCATGTATCATTATAACTTTGGGTGGAATCAATGACAAGGCACATATAGAGTCTCCCTTCATTACAATTTTAGGTAGAACCTTATACTTTGGAGGTGGATAAGCACCATTCTTAACTCATTTCACATTGCTAACCTTAATTTCTTGCTTCTTTATGTTTATAGATGAAGTGGTTTCCATTTTTTCATTTTAGGGTTTGATTGTAAGCTTCTGTGAAACTCAACAACTACAATCTTATGTGCCTTAATTCACTTGGTCAATCACACAGACTAAGATCTTTATAATCTTTGCACAAATTGCTCTACAATAGCCTTGGTATCACTTTGAACAGTTTTAATCATTGGGTGAATGAAAAGTGAACCACAAAATTTTTATATAGGTTCAAATAGTTAAATTAGGTCTTTCATTAATTCTCTATACTTAGGTAGGTGTAATATAGTTATTTTGGTAATCACCAAACAACTTGGGCACTATTCTCCACTTTACTCATTCAATCAACACCTTGAATTAGTCATAAATGCACTTCTATTCTCGATCTCAGCTCTATCAATCATATTAGCTTGATCAATATGGGGGCTCGATCTATCCTATAAGTCAGTCACAACTAACATTAATACTAATGCTCGGTACCAAGTGTGCTCCAACTTTGTTCAAGTATCATTTTTCTTGGTTCATACTTTACATCTGTCCTAATACAACTCATCTCATGCAGATATGGACTTTACTACATCATATATTAGGAATTGACACAAGATATATCATTAAAAGTACAGTTTGTTACATACCTTCTTTACTTAGTTTGAAATTGTGTGATCACTTGATCCATTAGATTGGGTGATCTTATCATCATTAGCCTTATTGTTGTTACCTACTTCCTTCTTCCTCCAACTTTGATTTGTCTGGTCTCTTTTTGTTCTACATTGATAGTGCCTTTACATTTTTGTATCTTCATTACTAGGTGTTGGTGCTCAAGTTTTGATATTTCTTCTCAAATGTCCAATTGTATGCCAGTTACAATAGACTAAACTCTCATTCATCCAGCTTTTGGGTTTGTTCCTAAAATGTGTCCTTATACACTTTTCAACAACATGAGCTTATTCACCATATAGATAACAATTGTACCATGTATTTTAGTTCCAATTGATTGTGTTACATTTCTTAGGTGCATTTCCTTACTTCTTGGGTGATTAGATAAGTTTTTATTTTGATCTACATTCTTGTGCACTATTTCTATACTTTTGACGATTAGCAATATCCTTTAAATCTAGGTGCAATTTTTGTATTAGTATCTTTTGATCTAAACTCATATTCTTGATGTCCTTTCTTCTTACAATTATAACAATATCCATTGAATTTAGGCTTAGGGTTTTTCTTACAAATCCTTCTTTTGCAAATATTTTTTCTGCGGCCTAGTTTTCCATAGTGATAACATGTAGGTTTGTTATTCTTTGACATTTTATTCCTTTGTTCTTCACTATTTGATGATTCCCTTTCCTCGATAGATGATACTGGCTCAATATACCATAGTCCAGAGGTCTCATGGGGTCTTCTTTGTGATCTCATTATCTCTTCATAGTATCTCACAACTTTTTGGGGTTTGTTCATCCTTTCAATGAATTCTTTTTCAGATCTCAATTCATTCCTTAGATTCTCATTCTAAAATTTGAAATTTGCAATCTACACATCCTTCCTATTAAGTTCTTGATTTACACTTAGTAGTTGGTTGAGCATATCAAATTTATTGTGTGTGAGCTTTTGCACATCAGGTGTCCTTTCATCAAGTCTTGTGGTCATTTGTCTCTTGTCATCATTAACCATTATCTTGTCTTCCTCATCTTTCTTTTTCTATTTCGTCACATCAAACAGTCTTACTGATTGGATTTTATGTTCTTTCTTTAATCCTTTTATCTCTTCATTCAATGTATTGTTCCTCTCCAATGGATTTGTTATTGTTGCATCACTTTCAATAGAATTTTCATCGTCAAATAGACCATTAGTATCTTCTTCTTGAGATTGTGTGTCATTTTGCAGGATTTCTATCTCCTTCCTTCTCTTTAAGGATTTCTTCAATTCCTCTCTTGCTTCATGAAGATGTTGTAGTGTAAGTTGTATATCAGGAATTTGGTTTTCAATGATCTTTCCCAATTTATAGGCCTCCATCTCCAAGATCTTGACTCTAAAGTGATTAGACTTCTTCTAAGAGAACTTGGGCTCTAATACCAATTGTTGGAAGTTTAATGGGAAAGTAAGATACTAAGAGGGGGTGAATTAGGATTCATCTATAGACTCCATCTAATGATTATACATCAATGATTGAAGGTTTATTTTATAACAAACATCTTGAATGAACCTCAACCTTTTTCAAGTCTCTAAAATGGTGATATGTCTCCTTCCACCTTATACTACTTGTAGTGGACATTAAATAGATTCCTTTTCATTGTCATTAACTTTCCCTCTTCTATTGGCTCTGCACACATTACATCATTTTTGGTACTAGTCTACATTTATGAGAAATATTTTCAAAGATGTAATCATTTAAGATAATTAAAATGAAAGTCAAAAGGACAAATGGTTAGGGACAAATTTACACTTATTTATAGGCAATTGAGTTTCTTTATTCATGATTTCTCATCTCATTTTTGGTAGTCACTAGTTTGTGTTAGAATTATTTAGAATAACTGAGAGGGGAGTGAATCAGTTATTCAAGGTCTTGTAATGTCCAATTCAAACTTTCTAGAAAAACAAGAGTGAATCAAAAGTACTATCCTTTTTACTTTCGTATCATGCATGCAATTAAATATTAAACAATCATGAAAAGTAAACATGAATCACCACATAACACAAAGGATTTTGATGACCCAGAAACCCTCTAGGAATAAGAAGGTAAAACTGGGGTGGGGATGATACCCACAAAATAACTGTGCAATTGATTTCAACCACTTTTGATGGTCTGCCCTATTAAAGGCCTGACCTGTTAAAGGCTTTACACACTGTAAGATGTGACCCTGTTAAAGGATTTCTACACCCTGTTAGGAGTGTGACCTATTAGAGGACTTAATAACATTCAACTTAGAATTTCACCCTATTAAAGGATTTACATAGAGCTGTTAGGCTCACCCAAGTCCATGGGATTTACAGTTACCTTCTCAAAAGAATCTTTTATCCCTCTCTAAGGATCTCCTATCCTCCTCCTAAGGATCTCCTATCCTTCTCCTAAGGATCTCTTTATCCTTCTCCTAGGGATATTCTATCCTTTTCCTAAGGCTTATCCACCTAGCTGTTAAGCTAACCTAGCAATGTAGGATTTTAATATCTAATACAATGGTAAGAAAGTATTAGAAGGGTTTTGACTTTATAAAGATTGCAACCCTAACCTTGCAAATTTTAGATCACTCTTCAGTTCCTTTGTTTGCTTGGATTTTCTCCCTTGCAGTGTTGACAACTTATTCACCCTTCAAGATCTGTCTCCTTAAGTTCTTCCACTCGTAATGCCAATGCACTCTTATGGTCACTTGATCAACTCAGAGTCTTGATGCTCTATACTTACTCCTCACCGTGTCCTCTTCTTGACACTTCACACTAACCTTCTCTTGGATTCTTCACATGATCACACTTATGACCAACTCCCTCATGTACATACTTGATCTTTGACCTGTAACTCCTTATAAAGAAGTTCTATTCTTCATTTCCCGCTCAAATCTTGATTTGATCTGAGAAAATAATATTTTTTCCCTCCAAATTGCTTCTTCTAGAAACTTCATGATAAGTCCACCAGCATTCGCCTTGAATTGGTTTGCATGGTTTACATAGAATTATGTGACATCTACTAATCATCCTTATCATCCAACTAATTCACAAAATTCAATGTAACAAATTTATCATTATTGATCTGGCAAATCTTTTGACTTAACAAATAATGCAGCAACTCAAAATCATTGGTTTACTGATGCTCGACTCTTTTTGTGTTACTCAGGTTCTACTGCATTTACTGATGCTCGGCACCTGAAGAAATTTTCTCCACATCCATTACCTTTTTCTGATGCTCGACACCTGAAGGATTGCTCAGTACACACTGAAGTTGAACTTGCTCGGCTTCAACTATGAATTCACTCGGCCCTAACTAGCTTGCTCGGCTCTCTCAAATAACTTAGTTAAACCTTACATCTTTCATATGTCTTAGTGTGTCCATTCTGTGTGTCTTAGAGTATGTCATCAATACACTATTTCATCAATGGCTTAGCTGATCCTTATACTTCTTTTCAACATCATAACTTCAACCTTTCTCTAGGTGCCCTAGTTACATCTTATTGATTGTCTCCTCCTTTTCAATCAATCAATTGATAGTATTTGGATCACTCAAGCAATTGTCATTCCTACAAGTAGAAAGTTTGACATCAATGAAAAAATAATGATTGAAAACATTCATTACCAGTTCTATTATTCTTCACTCATGATCTTTTTCAATCATTTTCAACAATCTCCCTCTTTGGCATTGATGGCAAACCAAACTAATCAATTGATTGAGTTGATCAACTTAGTTACCACCAAAATTAGATACCAAACAGAAAACTTGTTGTCATTACATATCTTCCTCTTGACTGCTGCATCCTTACTATTGAGCTCATACATCTCCATATCTTTACCTTTCATTGATAAGTTTCTCATAAATCTCCCTCTTTGACATAAATGCCAAAGATATAGCATCTTCAACATGTTAAATATAAGCTTTGCATCTTCATGTTTTCTCCCTCTGTCACCATGCTTGTGATTGATCTAGAATTTCTATTCTTGTTGTCATTCTCTACATCATTCTTCTGATATTTCAATGATCTACTCTTGTTGATGCAAGGCAACTTCTTTGTTCCTTTAGATTGCTTGAGTTAGGGGCATTACCCTCAACTTGCCTCTAAGATATTCTTAAGTATCCTTGGGCAATGGTTTGGTGAAGATATCTTCCTTTTGTTCCTTTGTGTGAATGTACTCCATCTTCACTTGTTTTTCTTCCACCAATTTTCTTACATAGTGATACTTGATTGCAATATGCTTAGTTTTTGCATGCATTACTAGATTCTTGGATATGTTTATAGCACTTGTATTATCACAATACAGTATCACAAGTTTGATTACCTCTTCTTTCATTCCTTTCAATAGATATTTAAGCAATACAATGTTTGTGCAAGTGACTGTTGTTGCCACATATTCTGCTTCTACAGTGGACTGAGATGTGCATGTTTGTTTCTTGCTAGTCCAAGTAACTAGCCTTTTACCTAAGAATAATGCTCCTCCACTTGTGCTTTTCCTATCATCAATATTGCCTCCCCAATCTATGTCTGTATATGGATTGAGCTCAAACCTCTCATTCTTTTTTTAATATAGGCCAAAATCATCAGTTCCTTTGAGATACCTCATTATCCTTTTTGTTGCCACGAGATGATTTTCTTTAGGATTAGCAGAGAATCTAGCCACTATTTCAACTACTAGTGCTATGTTTGGTCTGCTATGTACAACATATTGTAGTTTTCCAATCATGGATCTGTACATTGTTTGATTGACTTCAGCTGAATCATTATTTTTGGATAGCTTATGTCCTATTGCCATTGGTGTGCTGACTAGTTTGGAGTCTTCCAATCCAAACATTCTAAGTATCTCTTTGATGTACTTTGATTGTGTCATGAATATACCATGTTTTAGATGATGTACTTGCAATCCAACAAAGAACTTGATTTCTCCAAACATAGACATTTCAAACTCATGTTTCATTTTGTCAACAAAACTTTTGCAAAGTGCTTCCTTTCCTCCAAAAACTATGTCATCCACAAAGATTTTAGTTACAAAGATATCCTTACCTTCTTCTGATTTGATGTACATGCTATTGTTATCATCAATTCTTTCAAATCCTATTTGCATTAGATACTTGTGAAGTCTCTCATACCATGCTCTAGGGGCTTGCTTTAATCCATATAGAGCCTTATGCAATTTGCATACCTTTTTTTGTTATTTTCATCAACAAATCCTTCTGGTTGCTCTATGTAGACTTCCTCTTCAAGTATACCATTTAGAAATGTGGACTTGACATCCATTTGGTAGACTTTAAATCCTTTGAAGGTTATATATGCCAGTAAGGTCCTTACTCCTTCCATTCTGGCAACTGGAGAAAAAATTTCTCCATAGCCTGGTCCTTCTTCTTGTGCATTCCCTTTACAGACTAGTCTTGCCTTGTTCCTTGTGATTTCACCATTCTCATCTAACTTGTTTCTAAACACCCACTTGGTTCTAATTACATTCTTGTTAGTTGGTCTTGAGACTAAGGTCCATGTCTTGTTCTTTTCAATTTGTTCAATTTCTTATTTCATAGCATTGTACCAGTCACCATCTTTAATGGCTTCACTTACTATTTTTGGTTCCATTTTTCTGAGTAGACATGTCTCACTTCTGAGTCTATTCCTTGTCATTGGTCTTGGCTCTTTGTTTCCAATAATTTGATCTGCAAGATGATGTCTTCTTACATACTTTTCCAATACTAGTTCTTTCCTTGTTTGGATGTTGTCTCTTTCAAAATTTGAACCTTCATGTGTATTTTCATTAGATATTTCTTCATTTTCTTCTTGTTGATAGTTCTTAGAATCTAAATGAACATTCTCTATATTTTGTAGCTTGGCTTCTAAATGTGTCTATTGCTTGGCATTCACTGTCTGTGACTCGGCAAATGCTAGATTTTGTTGTTGATTGTCATTCTGAGTTGCAACTTCACCATTATTAGGTATACCTTCATAAAAGTATACAAAGGTCTTGTATTCTTTTTCTTTCTTGGTGTTCTCAACACTTTGAACTTTTGCAAGCTCATCAAATTTCACATTTGTGCTTTCTACTACTTTGTTAGTATTAATATTCAAGCACTTATAAGCTTTGATTCTAGGAGAATAACCAAGAAATGTGCCTTCCTCACTCTTTGCATCAAACTTTCAATTTTTAGACTCTTTATATATATAGCATTTGCATCCAAATATTTTGAAATGTTTTACATTAGGAGAATGCCCATACCATAATTCAAAAGGTGTTGCATTTGTACCTTTCTTGACTTGAACTCTGTTGAGTGTGTAGACTGCAGTACTTACAGCTTCTCTCCAGTACTTGAGTGCAACATTTTTCTCCATCATTAAGGTCCATGCATAGTCAATAACTAATCTATTCCTTCTTTCTACTATACCATTCTAAGGTGGACTCCTAGGTGCTGATGTCTACCTTTTGATTCCTCTTTCATTGTAAATTTTTCAAATTCTCTTGATGTGAATTCACCTCCTCTATCAAATCTGAGACATTTTAGGCTCTTACCAGTCTCTTCTCAACTTTGGCCAAGTACCATTTGAACATTTGGAATGCATCTAATTTTTGTTTTAGGAACATGACTGTCATCATCCTTGAATAGTCATCTACAAATGGAATTATGTATCTGTCACCTCTGTAGCTTTGCACTTCAATAGGACCACACAAGTCAGTATGAACTAGCTCTAATACTTCATTAGAAGTATAAGTTTTTATTTTGAAAGTTGACTTGATCATCTTCCCTAGTTGGCATTGTTTGCACATGGTGTTATCAGGCTTTTTCAACTTTGGTAGACCTTTGACTTTCTTCATTTTGTTGATGCTTATCAGATTGTCAAAATTTACATGATATAGCCTCTTGTGCCATAACCATACATCATCAGTTTGAACAATGAGACAATAAGCATCTTCCATGTCTAGGTAAAACAAATTACTCCTAGATTGGTCACCTTTTACTATTAGACTTCCTTGAAAATCATAAATCTTAGCAACTCCTTTTTCAAATTCAACCTTGCATCCTATGTTGCCTAACTGTGAGACACTTAACAAGTTCTAATTCAGGCCTTCAACATAGTATGCATTATCACATGATGTCTTTTTTAGTAAGCTTGATACTACATTTCCCTTTGATCTGACATGGTGTATTGTTACCAAATCTAACACTATTTCCTTCATATTGAGTAAAGGAAATGAACTTACTTTTATCTCCAATCATGTAATGAGAGCATCCACTGTCTATGATCCATTTGTTATTCTTGTTCATGCAGGTTACTAGGGAAGTTTCTTCATCTTCATCTGATTCATCTTTCATAGCCACATAGACTACTTCAATATCATTCCCATCAGAGTCTTCTTCAACAATGTAGCATCTTTTTCCTTTACCTATGTAAAAATTTGGCTTAGGCCAGAATTCACCCAAGAACTAAAGAACTCAACACAAGTACAGAATAGACCAAAATAGACAAAGTATGATTAGAATGACGATATTCATTCAATAATTGGATTCAAGAGTACACTAGGAGTGCCTGAATATAAAGGCCTCAGGAGAGCTTCTAGAATGCATAGAAGGCAACATCATGATATGTCATACAACCAGGTACATGTCCACCAGATATGGATTATCCTCCATTAAGTATTGGATTAAGTGTGATGATGTGAGGATAAGCCTACAATGGTGTAGCACACAAATTAGTGGTGTAGACAACATGTGCTAAATGAGGAGTGATGATAACTGTGTTGTCATCATAAAAACTTAGTGAATGATGCATACTCTTGTGTTGTAGACACCATGTGCATAATTAGAGTTGCATACCTCAATGAGAGTTCACAAACTCCTAAGTGTCTCACCTAAAATAATAATAAAATAATGCAAAATAATTAAATAATGCATTAACCTAAGTAAAACTTAAGTAAGTGTAATAAGTAAATACTTATTTACACCAACAACCTCTATAGTCCTTGTTGTCCTCCTTTTTGTTCTTGAAGTTGCCTCCATCCTTGTAATTTTTCTTTTGTGTGCATTTGGCTGCAATGTGACCAACTTCATTACAATTGAAACAAATGATTGGTAGCTTACCTGTGAATTTTCTTCTTCCTTTGTGAAATCTTCTTGCTAGTAATGCCTCCAATTGGTCTACATCATCTTCATCAATGATGCTATCACTAGATACATACTTTCCTTTTCCAGTCTTTTCCTTTGTTTACACTTCCTCGTTGTCTTTTATTGTCATCTTGGCTTTGAATGCAAATTCAAAGTTTTCTGGCTTGTAGTTGTCGAAGTTGGATAGCTCAAAGGTAGTGAGTCTTCCAATTATTCCTTCAAATGACAATGTGTTGCCTGGTACACACCTTAGCTCTTGGATGGCTGATACTCTTATAGCATAGATAGGAAGCAAAGTTCTCAGGTATTTGCTACATACTGTTTCTTCTTCTAATTGTCCTCCTAGGCTTCTTATGGCACTCACCACTTCCTTCATCCTTGCACCATATTGAGCAGCATTCTCTCCTTCTTCCATTTTCATGTCATCAAACTTTCCTCTTAGGCTCTCTCTTTTTCCTCTCTTGACATTATCATCTCCTGCATATATTCTTGATATTGTTTCCCACATTTGATGTGCAATACCATATTCTTTGATGTCATCATACTCGACATAGCTTAGTGTTGAAGCAATATCTAACATCGCTTGATTGTGCTCCTTCTTCTTCCTCATGTCATCTACAGTGAGGGGTCCTGTAGGGTCTACATGATCAACTGTGATTGAGCTCTATGCATAGTCACCTATTGATCTAAGGTGTAGCTTCATCAGACTTTTCCATGCAACAAAGTTGTCTTTTCTTAGCTTGGGAACTTCTCTTTTGGATATCTTGATCTTCTTGCTGCTAGTACCTTGAAACAAATCAGCAGTAGGCTCTGATACCAATTGTTAGAATTCTTTAGAATAACTGAGAGGGGGGTGAATCAGTTATTCAAGGTCTTGTAATGTCCAATTCAAACTTTCTAGTAAAATAGGAGTGAATCAGAAGTACTATCCTTTTTACTTTCTTATCATGCATGCAATTAAACATTAAAAAATCATGAAAAGTAAACATGCATCATCACATAACACAAAGAATTTTGATGACCTAGAAACCCTCTAGGAATAAGAAGGTAAAACTAGGGTGGGGATGATACCCACAAAATAACTGTGCAATTGATTTCAACCACTTCTGATGGTCTGTCCTGTTAAAGGCTTGCCTTGTTAAAGGCTTTACACATTGTAAGATGTGACCCTATTAAAGGATTTCTACACCCTGTTAGGAGTGTGCCCTGTTAGAGGACTTAAGAACATTCAAATTAGAATGCCACCTTATTAAAGGATTTACATAGAGCTATTAGGCTCACCGAAGTCCATGGGATTTACAGTTACCTTCTCAAAAGAATCTTTAATCCCTCTCTAAGGATCTCCTATCCTCCTCCTAAGGATCTCCTATCCTTCTCCTAAGGATCTCTTTATCCTTCTCCTAAGGATCTCTTTATCCTTCTCTTGGGGATCTTCTATCCTTTTCCCAAGGCTTATCCACCTAGTTGTTAAGCTAACCTAGCAATGTAGGATTTCAATATCTAATACAATGGTAAGAAAGTATTAGAAGGGTTTTGACTTGATAAAGATTGCAACCCTAACCTTGCAGATTTTAGATCACTCTTCAGTTCCTTTGTTTGCTTGGATTTTCTCCCTTGCAATGCTGAAAGCTTATTCACCCTTCAATATTTGTCTCCTTGAGTGCTTCCACTCATAATGCCAATGCACTCTTATGGTCACTTGATCAACTCAGAGTCTTCATGCTCTGTACTTACTCCTCATAGTGTCCTCTTCTTGACACTTCACACTAGCCTTCTCTTGGCTTCTTTGCATGATCACACTTATGACCGACTCCCTCGTGCACATACTTGATCTTTGACCTGTAACTCCTTATAAAGAAGTTTTGTTCTTCATTTCCCACTCAAATCTTGATTTGATCTAAGAAAATGATATTGTTTTCCCTCCAAATTACTTCTTCTAAAAACTTGATGATAAGTCCACCAGCATTCACCTTGAATTGGTTTGCATGGTTTACATAGAATTCTGTGACATCTACTCATCATCCTTATCATCTAACTAATTCAAAAAATTCAATGTAACAAACTTATTGTTACTAATCTAGTGAATCTTTTGACTTAACAAATAATGCAGCAACTTAAAATCATTGGTTTACTAATGCTTGGCTCCTTTTGTTTTACTCAGCTTCTATTGCATTTACTAATGCTCGACACTTAAAAAAAATTTCTCGACATCCATTACCTTTTTTCTAATGCTCGGAACCTAAAGGATTGCTTGGAAAACACTGAAGTTGAACTTGCTTGGCTTCAACTATGAATTCGCTCAGCTCTAACTAGCTTGCTTGGCTCTCTCAAATAACTTATTTAAACCTTACATATTTGATGTGTCTTAGTGTGTCCATTCTTTGTGTCTTAGAGTATGTCATCAATACACTATTTCATCAATGGCTTAGCTGATCCTTATACTTCTTTTCAACATCATAACTTCAACCTTTCTCTAGGTGCCCTAGTTACATCTTATTGATTTCCTCCTCCTTGTCAATCAATCAATTGATAGTATTTGGATCACTTAAGAAATTGTCATTCTTGAAAGTAGCAAGTTTGACATCAATGACAAAAAAATATTGAAAATATTCTTTACCAGTTCCATTATTCTTCATTCATGATCTTTTTCAATCATTTTCAATAGTTTGATAGTGGTAATGCTCAGTAAATTCTCGTCTCATTTGCCTAGTTAGTATGGTGGACTGGTAGACATTGCTCAGTAGCCTATAGCTAATGACATTTTCAACCAATTAGTTAATTGGTATGGTAGTCATTTTTATGTAGTTAATTATTTCTTGAATCATCCTATTTATGTAAATTTTGAATCAATATGGACACTCTAATTGTTCTAACATGCAAATTGGCAGAGAACTAGAAGGCCTTTTTAGGAGAAATCCCTGATGAAAACTCCTATCAATTTGTAATGAGGTTGTGTCCATTGTGGATTTCATCATTCATGTTGTAAAAATAATTTTGGGGCACTAGTTTCTAGAGAATGAGAATAGGCACTGTGCTAACTCAGACATTACATCCTATTTTGTAGCCTCTTTGCTCAACCTCAAAGAAGAAAGGGTTAATATTCTCAGTGCTTCACCTCCATGAGAATCAACTAGATCAAAAAAGTTCTAAGTGTTCCATTTATTCTAATAAGATATGGATTCATTTTGAATCACTAATCATGAAATATGGGTCAATGAATTTGACTAAAAAACTACACAATTAAATCCTGATAGCAATATCAGAATTTGACTTGATGTGGAAATTGTCTCCTACTTATCAACTAATGAGTATAAAGGGGTTTTATAATGAATGGTTAATAAGGCACAAAATTTGGTGAAGGTTAAAAATGGGGTTGCAAGATGAGTGATTTTAATCATGGAGGAAACTTTGTAGTTAAGTGTGCTCAAGTTGGAGTAATACTAGGATGGGTGACCTCTCGGGAAGTCTCGTTGCTTCACCTCTATGAGAATTGCCTAGATCCAATGAGTTCTAAGTGTTCCATTTATTATTATGAGATATGGATTCATTTTTAATCATTACTCATAAAATATGGGTTAATGTGTTTGACTCAAAAACTACACAATTCAATACTGATAGCAATATCACAAATTGACTTGTTGTGGAAATTATCTCCTACTTATCAATTGATAAGCTTAAGAAGATTTATAATGAATGTTTAATAAGGCATAAAAATTTGTGAAGGTCTTCCAAATGGGGTTGCAAGTAGAGTGGGTTTAACCATGGGGGAAACTTTGTAGTTAAGCGCGCTCAAGCTACAGTAGTATTGGGATGGGTGACCTCTCGAGAAGTCCCCATGCTTCTCCTCTATGAGAATCACATACATCCAATGAGTGCTAAGTGTTTCATTTATTATCATGAGATATGGATTCATTTTATATCACTACTCATGAAATATGGGTCAATGAGTTTGACTTAAACTACATAATTGAATCTTGATAGCAATATCACAATTGGACTTGATGTGGAAGTTATCTCCTACTTATCAATTGATAAGCTTAAGGGAATCTATAATTAATTTTTCATAAGGAAAAAAAATTGTGAAATTTTTTGAAATGGGGTTTCAAGAAGAGTGGGTCTAACCATGGAGGAACCTTTATAGTTAAGCATACTCAAGTTGGAGGTAGTACTAGAATGGGTGACCTCCCAAGAAGTCATGGTCCTTCACCTCTATGAGTATCACCTAGATCCAATGAGTGCTAAGTGTTATATTTATTATCATGAGAGATGGATTCATTTTGAATCACTACTCATAAAATATGGGTTAATGAGTTTGACTCAAAACTTACACAATTAAATCTTGATAGTAATATCATGATTTGACTTGTAGTGGAAATTATCTCCTACATATCAATTGATGAGCTTAAGGGGATTTATAATTAATTTTTCATAAGGAAAAACACTTGTTTAAGGTTTTAAAAATGGGGTTACAAGAAGAGTGTGTTTACCATGGAGGAAACTCTGTAGTTAAGTGCTCTCAAGTTGGAGTAGTAGTGGGAATTGTGATCTCCTGGGAAGTCCTGATGCTTTACCTCTATGAACATCACCTATATCCAATGAGTGATAATTGTTCCATTTATTCTCATGAGAGAAATATTCATATTGAATCACTAATCATGAAATATGGGTCAAAGAGTTTGACTAAAAAATTGCATAGTTAAATCTTGATAGCAATATCACAATTTGACTTATTGTGGAAATTATCTACTACTTATCAATTGATGAGATTAAGGGAATTTATAATGAATGGTTCATAAGACAAAAAAAAATTTCAAGGTTTTGAAAATGGGGTTGCAATAAAATTAGGTTTAACCATGAAGGAAACTCTATAGTTATGTACACTCAAGTTGGAGTGGTACTAGGATGGGTAACCTCCTCGAAAGTCTCAATGCTTCACCTCTATGAGTATCACCTAGATCAAATGAGTGTTAAGTGTTCCATTTATTCTCATTAGAGATGAATTAATTTTGAATCACTACTCATAAAAAATGTGGGTCAATGATTTTGACTCAAAAGCAACACAACTAAATCCTAATAGTAATATCACAATTTGACTTGTTATGGAAATTATCTCCTACCTATCAATTGATGAGCTTAAGGGGATTTATAATGAATGGTTCATAAGACAAAAAACTTGGTGAGAATTTTGAAAATGAGGTTGCAGGAAGAGTGGGTTTAACCATGGAGGAAACTCTTTAGTTAAGCACACTCAAGTTGGAGTAGTATTGGGATGGGTGACATCCAGTGAAGTTTCAGTACTTCACCTCTATGAATATCACCTATATCCAATGAGTGCTAATTGTTCTATTTATTCTCATGAGAGATATATTCTTTTTTAATCACTACTCATGAAGTGTTGGTCAATGAGTTTGTCTTAAAAACTACATAGTTGAATCTTAATAGCAATATCACAATTTGACTTGTTGTGGAGGTTATCTCCTACTTATCAATTAATGAGCTTAAGGGGATTTATAATAAATTTTTCATAAGGAAAAAAAATTTGAAGCTTTTGAAAATGGGCTTACAAGAAGATTGTCTCTAACCATGGAGGAACCTATATAGTTAAGTGTACTCAAGCTAGAGTAGTATCGAGATGGGTGAGCTCTAGGAAGTCCTGATGCTTCACCTCTATGAGCATCACCTAGATCCAATGAGTCTTAAGTGTTCTATTTATTCTCATGATAGATGGATTCATTTTTAATCACTACTCATGAAATATGGGTCAATTAATTTGACTCAAAAATTACATAGTTAAATCTTGATAGCAATATCACAATTTGACTAGTTGCTGTGGAAATTATCTCCTACATATCAATTGATGAGCTTAAGGGGATTTGTAATGAATTTTTCACAAGTAACAACACTTGGTGAAATTTTTCCAAATAATGTTACAAGAAGAGTGTGTTTAACCATGGAGGAAACTCTATAATTAAGTGCACTCAAGCTAGAGTAGTAGTGGGTTTGTGACTTCCTAGGAAGTCTCGATGCTTTACCTCTATGAGAATCACATAGATCTAATGACTGCTAAGTGTTCTATTTATTCTCATGAGAGACATATTCATTTTGAATCACTACTCATGAAATATGGGTCAATTAATTTGACTAAAAAACTACACAATTAAATTTTGATAGCAATATCACAATTTGACTTTTGTGTAAATTATCTACTACTTGTCAATTGATGATCTTAAAGGGGATTTATAATGAATATTTCATAAGGAAAAAAACTTGGTGAATATTTTTAAAATATGGTTACAAGAAGAGTGGGTTTAACCATTGAGGAAACTCTATAGATATGCGCACTCAAGTTGGAGTAGTACTAGGATGGGTGACCCCCTAGGAAGTCTTGGTGCTTCACCTCTATGAGTATCACCTAGATCCAATGAATGTTGAGCATTCCATTTATTCTCATGAGAGATGGATTCATTTTGAATCACTACTCATAAAATATGGGTCAATCATTTTGACTCAAAAACCACACAACAAAATCCTAATAGCAATATCACAATTTGACTTATTATGAAAATTATCTCCTACTTATCAATTAGTAAGCTTAAGGGGATTTGTAATGAATTTTTCATAAGGAAAAACACTTGGTGAGGGTTTTTAAAATGGGTTTGCAAGAAGTTAACCATGGAAAAAACTCTTTAGTTAAGCATACTCAAGTTGGAGTAGTACTGGGATGGGTAACCTCTCATGAAGTCTCGGTGCTTCACCTCTATGAATATCACCTAGATCCAATGAGTGCTATATGTTCCATTTATTCTCATGAGAGATAGATTCATTTCTAATCACTACTCATGAAATGTGGGTCAATGAGTTTGACTCAAAAAATACACAGTTAAACTATGATAGCAATATCACAATTTGACTTGTTGTGGAAATTATCTCCTACTTATCAATTCATGAGCTTAAGGGGATTTCTAATGAATGGTCCATAAGGCACAACACTTTGTGAAGGTTTTGTAAATGAGGTTACAAGAAGAGTGGGTTTAATGATGGAGGAAACTCTATACTTAAGCATGCTCAAGTTGGAGTAGTACTGGGATGGGTGACCTTCTGGGATATCTTAGTGCTTCACTTTTGTAAGAATCACCTAGATCTAGTGAGTACTAAGTGTCATATTTATTATCATGAGATATGGATTAATTTTGAATCACTACTCATGAAATATGGGTCAATGAGTTTGACTCAAAAACTACACAATTAAATCTTGATAGCAATGTCACAATTTTAATGCTCCTAAGGAAGTTTTTAAGCAGAATACTTGGGTGATGACATTGACATTGTTTCTCATGCAATATTAAGGGTAGAAATCCCTTGGACAAGTGAAATCCACAAGATTATAGAACCTAGCCAAAATGTGGCCTTGCAACCATTTATGTTGGGCCTAACTATTGGACAGTTGAAGTGCCCTAAGAAATGGGCACAAATCGACATAGATTTTCTCTTAAAATGGTATAATATGGATGAAGTGGTAGAGGAAAATTGGTGGCTTCAATAATTCACAAATTTAGTTGGGTCTCATGCTTTTTACACAGACTAGTATAGCAGTACTAGGGTTTTCCCATGTTGACATTTTCATCTAAATTTTATTTTGTTTTATCAAATTATAATCATTGTACAAGAGTCTCCCTATAGATTGTAATTTTCAAGAAATATCAATGAATTTTTTTTATTTTTATCTAAAATTATGTTTTATTGTTCTACTAACTTCTACAATATTTATTCTATAAATTTGTAAGAAACAAAACATAATTTTTAACTTTGAAATAAAATTAACAAATTGGGGTTTAACATTTATTTCATAGAGTAATTAAATTTATCCTAATAGTAGCATCATATCACTTTGATCAATGACTCAAGATGACTTTGGAGAAAATTTGGGGAATTCTCAACCATTTTTATAAATCTAACCCAAAACGAAGACACATGTCACATGTCAACTCTAATAACTAGTATTGTAATTGACTTTATATTATAAAAGTTTATCCAACAAATTTTGTGTAATTATATCTATGAACTATTTATTAAGAAAGTAAGAGAACAATATAATCCATATAATGAGAATGTACTAGTACATAATATGTGTAACATAGATTATATCTACTTTTATCAGCTACTAATATATTAAATTTTTAATTAATTTAAATTTGATATGTATTTTTTGGGAACTATCAAGTATAAGATTAGTAAATGAAAATATATAATTACTACTATACAAGTTTCTAGTATGATTTCTTGAATTTATCTTATGTTACCTCTCTTACTATGTGCATTAACAATTATTAATAATAATATTCAAATTTCAATGAAAATTATATATGTAAAAATTAGATTTCTTCTAGTGCGGCCAATTCAAGTAAATAAATGCAAATGAAATCTGACATTGAAACTTATTTCAGGCCAAACATCTTGAAAGAAGCTCGACCTTTTTCAAGTCTCTGAAATGGTGATACGTCTCCTTCCACCCTATACTACTTGCAGTAGACATTAAATAGATGCCTTGTTATTGTTAGCGACATTCCCTCTTCCATTAGCTCCACACACATTACATCATTTTTAAACACTAACCTGCATTTATGAGGAATATTTCCAAAGATTTAATAATTTAAGACAATTAAAATGGAAGTCAAAAGCACAAATGGTTACCTCTCTTATTATGTGCATTAACAATTAATAATAATAATATTTAAATTTCAATGATAATTATATTAGTGTGGCCAATTCAAGTGTGTATATGCGAATGAAATTTGACATTCAAATGTATTTCTCTATTAGATGGGTTTAAAATGAATCATCGAAATGCTTATTAAGGTTCTCTAAATTCATTTTTAGTGTTGAAAGTATCATTGAAAAATTATTTTATTTTAAAAATTAGAAATATTCTAATGGATTTATGAACTACTCTATATTATATTTATTATTTTTAAAATAACATAGAACTATGAAGATGTAACATGTTATTGTCATTTAATCTTAAAAAATTTAAAGGCTTACATTTATAAGGGTTATTTTTTGTTTTAATAAATTTAGTTTAAAATATGATAATTAATATTCTAAATTTGCCAAAAATATTATAAATATTTATAATATTATTTATGATTGTATCTTATGAATAATGACATTTATACTTGTAGCTTACTAACTACAAGTACAAGTGATGTTTCTTTATATATCTAATTATTAGCAACAATAACTTAGAAGTTTGTATCCAATTCCTAATCAATGAAACGATCTAATTAAATTTCAATAATTTAGAGCTTTATGAAATATAATTTTGTTATTATAATAATAATAATTAATAGTATAATTGTTATAATGTCACAAGTAATAATATTATAAAGGGGATGCCTCAACTATTGTTTGATGAACAAATATCAACGGTTCTAGTTGTATTTTAGGTTGATTTGGGCAGTAGTCAATTTATTTTCCCAAATGACCCCAAAAATAAGACTCATGGCATACATGTAACATGTGTAACTAATCATTATTCATTTAAATGTGGTAAATATCATAATGACACGTGGTGACAAGGCATTGGCATCATTAACATTGTACCAAAAAGGGGACTCACCAAATACCATTCAATCAATAGATATCAATGGCTATAAATATATTTCAGGTTGATTCCAGTAATAGTGGGTTTGTTTTCCCAAATGCCCATAGAAAGAAGACGTGTGGCATACACGTATCAAGTGTGAAATCACTATTTATAATTTTTTTATGGCATGGTGTGGTGATGCAACATCTATAGAGGTGACAATTGACACATTGACCACCATTAGATCATCAAAGATCAATAGCTATAGATGTATTTTGAGATTATTTTGGAAATAGATAATTTGTTTACCCAAATGCCCACAAAAATAAGACGTGTGACATACATGTATCAAGTGTGAAATCCTTGATCATAATTTTTTTATAATGTGGTGTAGTGATATGGCATCTATAGAGGTGATGGTTGATGCACAGAACACCATTAGATCATCAAGGATCAACAACTCAAGATTTGTTTCAAGTCAATTTTGGAAACACTCATCTTTTTTTCAAAATTTCCCCAAAAAAAGTCTTCATAAATAAGTCTCTAACTCTTCAAGAATTAGCAATAATTAGTAAAGATAATCATGAATTATAATGTAACATTGCACATTGTACAAGGTTTCGAAGGAGGAGCTGGATGAGGAGAAACTGAGAAAAAGACAGAAGAGGGAGGGAGAGAGCATGGAGCGCTCCAGTAGTCAGGGAAAGGATTCTCTGCCCATTCCCCTCTCCCCTATACATCCTCAGCCTCCTTTGGAGGAAAATGATAACTCTGGACAGATTGAGGGGGAAGTGCAAGTTAATAACAGAAGGAAGGCTTGGAAGAACTTCAATGTGAGAACGGCCACTATGGGAATCTACAGAGAGGCGATGAACCCCCAACTCCTGGTGGATGACCTCGAGAAGCCTAGACTCAATGAGCTAATTGACCCGGCTATGGTGGCTATTTCTGATAATGCAAGAGAAACGGGCATGAATCTGTTGAACAATGTCCGCAATAGCATGATCGACAACTTCAGATCAATTAAATGGCTTTTCCATGAGCTTGAGGATGTCAGAGATAGGGTTTCCCAAATGGAAAAAATCAAGAGCAAGATAGGTGCAGAAAGCCAAGGCGACCGGAACAGCTGGGAGACTCTGATGGAGAGGAGAGTAAAAAATATTGAGAACTACAATCACAACCTGGCAAGTCAAATGATCTCCCTCCTCGCTTCGATCAATGACAACATCCTCTCTCTCTTGGAAAATCTCAAAGACAGGAACCAGATGGAGGAAGATGATAAACAGAACAGAGACAAAGATAGGCTGGATGTGGATAAAGCCAAGGACAATACTATGGAGCAGGATTTGACGAACACCCAAGATCATAAGGAAGAAGAGCAACAAGAGTGCGCCGAAGCTGCCCAGACCATGCTCGAGATGGAGAAGTAGTCTGCTAGGTTGGGTCTCTGTCCTTTGGTTTTTGTTTCTCCTGGCTTTGGCTTTTTGTCTGGTCTCTATTTTTCTGGTTGGTTCTCTAGCCTTTTTTGTGGGCAGTTGTTTCGGGCTGGGCCTTTGGGCTTATTTTCAACTGTAAGGATTATGTTTTGGCTAGGCATTTTTTCGCTTATTTTCAGCCTTTCTTGTTGTTAAACTTATGGGTTTCAAGACCCCTTAAAACCTGTTTACCTTATCAAAAACAAAAATTGATATCAAACATAGTCTTCACTCTACTAGTTCTACAGTTTGTAGAATTCACTTTTGTGTAGACTTGTAAGGTTTTGTTTTCATTGTTCAATCTTTGATCTCTGCACAAACTACAAAGATTCGGTAAAAGCATTGGAGCATCATTGATCTGAAAGGGGTTACTATTTGCAAGTTGTAATAAAGTCTTAGTCTTCTAACACAACTCATAGATTATAGTTATCAATTTGAGATTCAACTTTCCTAGTAAAATCCTAAACACATTTTTGTTACCATATTTTTTACTAGAATTGTATTATTAGTTATAAAATTTAAGGTTAATTTTTAATCAGTTGTGCATTCTAAACCTAAATTATTTACATTCTAGCAACTAGCTAAATTCCAAAGTAAAATAATAGAATTACAATTTAGGGTTTAACTTTAATTGCACCTATAAATTATAATTTTTGACTATGTATACTTCTTTAAATTTTTCAATGATAATGAAAATATACAAGAGAAGTGACACTGGCTGTGGAAGTGAATTTGCAACCCAAAATAAGTTACAAGGGACCAAGAAATTGATTTTAGACTTGCACTAAATGTGAGGCCTCACCTTGGCCCATCATAGCATAGCATAGCAATTTATTTGCATTGCAGATACTTTGTTTTTTTTGAGACCTTGTTATATGTTGGACTATGTTGGATTGTTATTCAAACTATTTGATACCACGGGAAACTTTATTATTATCATGATTATATATGATGTTAGAAATTATTAATGATGCTTGATGATTAGTTACATTCATGTTCTTGGTTGGTTATTTTATAGAGTATGAAATTATGTTTGAATGAAAAGGTTAGATGGATCATATATTTGAAAATCATGAAATGTTGCAAATGGCCATATCATGCTTAGGTTATTTCGGTAATATTATATATGCATAGTGGTTTAGAAATGGAAAAATGTTATGTGAAATTCAATTGAGATATATTTTATGCTTTGATTCAATTATGAATACAAAATTGATGTAGGATTTATATATGCATATGATTTATATATCTTGGACTACCGATATGTGGTTTGAGTGTGTAGGAAATGAGTGTGTCGGAAATAACTATGGTAAAATGGAGAACCAAGACTATACCTTTGTATTAATTGAAATTGCCAAGGTTAGATCTAATGAAGAGATCTTAACCTCATTGTTAAGTATTTTACTTTGTGAATGTAATGTGAATGGATGTTTTAAATTAAATATTTTTTTTGTGAAAATCGATTTTCCACTCGTAATGTTAAATGTATATTTTATAGTGTCACTTGACACTTGTGTTGTTATGTGTTTAAGTGACAAGTCAGGTTGAGATATTGGCAAAAGACACCCAATCTTATTCCTAACCAGTTAGAAATGTTTAATTTTTCATCCCCTTGCATAAAAATATCTTATGAAGGTTTTAATTAAATTAAATTTCGGATTTCAAGTTTAGGATGACTTTAGAGGGCTTTGTTTGAGTCTTAGAGTGTTCTTTTAGTGAAATTAAATTACCTACATGTTAGTACTATATGTTAGGGCTTTAATTTTGGCTTTACTAGAGTTAAAATATCTTTTCTAACACTTTTAAAATCTCATTCCTTAAGTATTGCGAAAATGGAAGAAAACTTACCCAAAAAATTCCCACCCTATCTCCAGTGAGTTGATAAGGGAAACTTAGGTTGAGTTAAAGGATTGTTCTCTTTCATGATGGAGAAAAATTAGGAATGTTCTTCTTTTAGAGGGAAATTGGAAAATAGAGTTGGAATTCACCCTCTCTCTAGTTTTAGAGATTTTTTTGGTTTTGGAAATTAGATTAGGAAAGGATAGAGGGCTTTTCTCAAATCGGGTCATTTACCATAGCTTGGAGAAAGGTTGGGCTATGTTTTGGAAATTATGTGTTGTAGTGTTTTTCTAAATAATAGATGTGTAATTTTTTCTACATATGCATATGAGTGTTATTTATTGTTCTTGTTGTATTGTTGGGTGTGGATGAATTTCTTTTGCCTTATTTTCATTTGATTTTGAGAGTGTGATGTTATGGGTGTGGAAGGACATCACTCACCCTTGAGAGGGAAGAAGTGACCTTCGAGTGAAGAGGTTAGTTGGGCCTATCCCTTGAGTGCAGAGTCTCTTCCCTGGAAGGAAGAGGGATAAGCATGTAGTAAGGGTTGCATGTGCTAATACTTTGTTATGAACTTTGGGGGTGATAAGGGGAGAAATAAATGAGAGTTGGTATTTATTTTGTATGCCTTGTGAAGGTAGATTTGGTTTTCTATATTTGGCTTCTCCTCGGGGTTTTAGGCACACCTTCACCCATTTTATTGGTTCCTTGCGTAACCTACTGTGTAAGCTCAAAAGGGTGTTAAATGTTGTATCTTGTATTGTTGATTTATATGTGTGTGATTGATTATTGCCTGGTTGGTCTTAGTTCTCCAAGCTCGGTGGGTGGTCTCTTAGAGACCTAGGCTGGGAGGTGAGCTCTCCATGGTTTACAGGGTTGTCTTCTATGGTTTTTCTAGATGGATATGTGTTGAAGCAAATCTTGGAAGATTTTCACTTTCTTTTGGAGATTTGAAGATGTTTTGTTATGAACATTTGTAAAAGTTATGTTTTGTAAAAAAATCAGAAGTAGAACTTCTTGTAATTTGTAAATTGATGTAAGGATCCAATTATGATTGTAACATTGAAAAGACTTTTCAAAACTATGAATATATTTTAGTTTAATTATTTATTAAGTTGTTTCCAAGAAATAAAATTGAATGTTATTAGTATTGTTTGTGTGTGTGTGTGTGTATGTGTGTGTCTTGTTCAAGAAAATTTGGGCATAATACAAAATGGTTAAAATGTCAAGTTTCACTAATGAATTCCATGATATTTGTGATCTCTTTATCTATGGAAGGAGTATGAAGGAAATCAAATATGCAATTGAAAATAAGTGGAATGATCCACAAAAGGAGTCAAAATATATAAAAATGAACATGATAGGGTCCTTTGTAAATACATTTGTAATGTGGATTGTAGGAACGACTTGCTTGGGGTTACCTCCAGTATTCCCTTGTCCATAATTTTTGATGGTCTATGCCAAAAAGTATGATGAAAATGGAAAACCAATTGTCAAGAAAAAATGTACAGGAGGTAATTATTTTGATAATAGAGAGTGAATTTTCTAGTCTATTGGCCACAAGTATGAATCACAAAACCCAACCCGCATTGACTTAGAAAAACTGACAAAAATATATGAGAACTTACCACTAGATAATAAAAAACATTTGTATATCAAAGGATAATCCTACAAATTCAATATGTCTCATGATCATAAACCAGCTTATGAATTTGATAGCAATGGGTCTAAAATAGTATATCCTTACTATCAATGTGTTTGAATTTGGAAAGTAATGAGAAAGTGGGTGTGAACATTCTAGAAATGTTTTTCAATATTCATTATCTAAAACAACTAGTAAGATATAATTTTATTGAACACGGTGTTCATTTCATGCAAGAACAAATGTCATCGATAAAAAGAGGTTCACATAAGACATTTAGATAAACAACCTACTTGTGATATCTTATTTTATTAAAGCACGGTCAAATATTTGAAACAAACAAGCTCTATCTTGATTTTTGCTAAAACAATACATGAATGGACACCTATAATAAGGATGGGTGATATACAAGAGGAATACAACCACTTTGTAGACTTCTTTTTGGCACCCCTATATGATAAAATTTAGGCACTTCAATCCCTAGATTGTCTGCATCTTGTAAACAATGCATTTAATTGGGAAGTGAAATTCAATTGGTTGACTTGTACTTTATGGAAGAGTACATTATATTAAGGTTTATGGTTCCATGGTAGAACCCTACAAACTTTTGATACATGTGATGGATATTTCATTAGCATTGGAATATGTACGAAAGATGCACTCTTTCATGGTCAACAAAATAAATCATATTTCCTTCCTTTCCTTTTGGATGCAAAGGGTTCACATTTGAGAGAAAAGCATTCAATGTGGCATAGGATTATTTTATAGTATTTAAATTTGATATTACCAGGCACTGGCAGTATGATCCACTAAACATAATTGGTACAAAGTTTGTATATAATATGAACTCCACAAGAAAATGTCAACATGAGACATTGATTGAAAATTTTAAAAACATGGAATCTTAGGAAGTAGTCAAAACAAAGATGGAGAAATGAACTAGTGAAAATAATATTTCAATAGAGGAATTGTTAGCACAAATTAAATGATTACACAATTAGAAAGAAAAAGTGTAGCCTATGACATCCTACAATTTCTACCAGAAAGTGGATGATCCAAGTAAAATAACTATTCTAGATGTCATAAATAAAGATTGTGCAACTGCACATTGGCCTTAAGGAAAATTTATTACTTTTTGGGAAAGAAGGAAGAATCTTGGTGACCCTAAGACCTCTACAAATTTTGAAGACTTTCCCTAGGATGAAATATTTAAAAAATTATGGGATAATGAGCATCAATATGCAATAGTTGCACAACATGATGTTGATGATGAAGACAATCAGTATGAGGTTTCTAAGGATCCTACATCCATAGCCACCAACATTGGTTCCACTAAATCTACTACCTAAACTACTACTATTAGTACATTTCTAGATCCTAAACCTAGACCATAAGTTGTACTCAATAAGAAGATAAGGGAAACTTATGGTAGAGGGGCAACGATTTTAGAAAAATGGGTTATTTGGGTGATGGTGAGCTAGGCCCAATAGGTCAAGGATCTTGGTATCCACTTCCCATAGCAGAGTTACCATAACCTAGTTATAAACTAGTCATTGGAGATGACTCATCGAGTTCATCAAAAAAAGGAGAACCCAATGCAACATTGTTCATCCCAACTTCAATTCCAACTGCCACTAATGGGGGTGATGTGGGTAGTTCTAGTGGTCCAAAAAGGACATTACAACTACACTTTGATGCAAATACTATAGTTGATAGTAACCAAGAAAGTAGTGCAAAAAAGAAAAATATTATGGATACTCATATTCATAAAACATTAGTCATGATTCCCTTAGTACAAAACCCTAAGAATAGTCTGAAAACTCCACTTGTTAGTGGTAGCAGACTATGATTAGGAAGGGGTGAGGTCATTAGTAATCATCATAATGTAATTATTACAACCTTGGACATTGGTGGAGACAAGTACAATGTTCTAAGTTCTCTTTCCCCTTTCAAACATCGTATTGTGTCATCAGACCCAAATTTTGAATTCAATAATTTTGTAAAAAAAATTGAACAAACCTAGAAAATGAATAGAAAAATTAATGAGGCATTCAAGAAGGATGTACTTGTTGTGGTTCATTTTCAAGAACCTACATCAAGTAGGATATTTCCAACATATAACACAAATAAAGAAATGGAGTTCATGATTTTTTTGCCACCCATAGCTAGATAATAATCAACCAAAGAGTGAGATAAATCAACTAATTTTCCATGTTAGCACCCTATCAATGGATTTATCCAAAGTAAAAATGTGGAAAAATCAATGTGTCAAAAAAGACCTACTATGTGGTCTATTGTTCATTATTCAAGATGGGGAGAGAGAAAAAAGGGTTGGAGAAAGTAATCAAAAAATTACAAGAAGACCTAGAAAATGCAAAGGCAAAGGAAAAAATAGTGAATAAAAGGTGAAAAAAATAGAGAAAATGATAAAAAATGCTTCCCCTCAAGAAGCAACTACACAACCAAAATATATGGAGGTAGAAATAAAAACTTTAAAGGAAAAATTGGAAGAAATATACAAAAAGCTAACTATTACAAATATGGAGAGAGAAGTAGAACTCAAGAAGTTAAAGGAACAATTTGAAGAAAGCAACATTAAACTTAGTGATAGTCATGTTAATATCGATGTAGATGTAAAATTCAAAGAACTTAGGGAAAATTTGCAAGAACATAATAAACAACTTGAGAAATGAAAGAGCATCTTTACTAGATATTTTCAAAAAGTTGGAGTCTAGTGGGCATACAGTCAATAACTTAAATAAGAAATTGGAGAGTAGGAGGGGAGAGAAAAATAGTCAGAAGAAAAAGTAGAGAAAATAAAGAAACAAAGAGAAAATGATGTGTCACAAATGGTACAAGAGGTACAGAAGGTAAATAAAACAATCACAACCTACAAAAATAGCTTGAAATAGACAAATGCCAAAATTAACAATTTAGTCAAGCAAATCAACAAAAAAAGTTGGGGGGGAATTATAGAAATTTCTAATAGGTCATGTGATTGGTTTGAATTGCATCAAAGTGTTTGAGCTATTTATGGGAGAATCAAAGAATAGGTTGAGAAGAAAAGAGACATCTTTAAGCTTCAGAAGAATTCAAGATATCAACTATCATTCAAAATTGAAAGAGTATAAGGGAAGAAGAGGAATATTTGAACTCATTTGGGAGAAAGCTCATGAAGATGAATGAAAAATAGAAGTTAATGATAATTCATGGCTTGCCTAATCCTTTCCCTAGTAACTCATCAAATAAATTCATTGGAAGGGAAGATTACCAAAAATAGTTGGAAACCAAAATGAGTTATGAAGTAGTCAAGTTTCCTTAGGATACAACTCTTGATGGCATTGTGAATTTCATCAAGTCATTGGAAAATCAAAATGCACTATCAGATGTAGCATTTCTTTCTGGTAAATCTTCAAAATATAGATGTCTAAAAAAGTTGTAGGTCATCTACTATAATATAACAAGTGTCTAGATTCCAAATGAAATAGATGTGAACATCCTTAAAAAGCTAACCCAATCTTCAATCATCTCATAAGACATCAATCAGAGTATATATTTATACTTGGAAAGTACTTTTAGTCATCTTTATAGTATTTATCTAATTTATATTTCTAATACTTTGAAGTGACTTTAAAGTTTGAACTTTGTTTCTTAAATAGGATAAATGTAGCAAATTCTAGATACTATAATGGGATTTTGTTGAACAAGCATGTCAAATGCAAATAAAAAATAATGTTTTTGAAACTAAATTTTATGTTACTCTTCTCATGAAGAAAATGAATTTAAAGTTGTTGTTTCTTCCTTATTTATATAAAACGGAATTTAGGGTAATTTTCTAAATCTAATGTTTATAAACTTAATTCTTATAACTCATGATTATGAAATTGGGTATTGAAATTTAACTTTTGCAAAATGATTTCATTGAATTGTATCAATTATCATGTGTAAATAAAGTAATGAGAATCAATATGAATTCAACAAGGATTGTACCATAAAAATATGTCATATGAGCATAATAATGTAAATTAAAATCAATAGTAATGGTAATTGTTGAAAGATTGATGGCATCATCTAATATACAATGTACATGTTTGATTGACATTAGATATTTAGCAAATGATATAAATTATTATGCATGATAGATGATGAGATAAAAAAGAAGTATCCAGAATCCATAAAGTACTTTGTTTGACATTAGATGTTTTACAATTAAAATATAACTTTTTATGCATATAGATGATGAGATACAAATAATAGTGTCCATAATCTAAAATGTAGGTTGTATTAATTACTAATAAGTAATAAAATCAAAGTTTCCACATCATACCATAAATGCTAGTCTTTACTACATCTCATCATCTGAATCTTTAGATTCCTCACCATCAAAATGAAATCGTCCTTCATTATGCTCCATATTTTCTCTAATCTTCATGCCTCTGCTTTCTTGATCCTCAACTTTTTTCTTCAACATCAACTATACCAATACCATTAATTTAGTTACTCATCTCATTGTTTGAATTTTTTCTCGACCCTCTTCTTTGGCATTTCTTCCTCTCCATAATTTGAGCTCCTTTACATAAGGAAAATTATTGACTTCATATCTGGATGTATACAGCCTCAAGTAATTTTCCAAATTCTTGTATAGTTTATTTCTTACCCTTGACTTTAAGAACTCCAAAGCACTAAAAAATATCGCATCCTCCTTAGGCCCCAATATCATGGTAAAAAATAATTCAACAAGCTTGAAATATTCTTTTATTGAATCCCTCAATACTTCACTCTGAGCCAGATTTCTCCAAAGTTTGGTTACCAGTCCTTCTTTGGGATTTTGCATAAGATCATATTATTCCTTCATTTTCTTTATGAAATTATGTGATTTCTCTCTCAAATGAGATTCATCTAAATTCTATTTATAGTTACCCCATTGATTTCTTTGATTTTGTGAAATTTATCTATCCAAGCCTTTAACTTATCTCTAATATCTTTTTGACTTCTAAAAATCTAATAATTGGGAAACACAATACACATTGCTTCAAGTAATTTGTGTCAAGGAAATTTTTGTCTAATTTATGAGGAAAGATTATAATAAATTTCCTTCACATAATTAGTTACAAACTCAATAATCTCATCAAACAATCCCTTTGTAACAATTAATTTTGACTATGTGGGTTTCTTTCATTTTCTCGTAGGTACAAGCCTTTCATAGTAGTGCATTAGTATCTCAAACACCTTGTATATTGGAACCTAACTCCTCATTTGAATTAAACTTCAAAAAAATTATCAGTGATATCCAAATCTATTATTCTAATCCACCGTGAAAGTTTTTCATTCATAGAAAATTAATCTAGATTCGCATGTCATTTTATGCAGCGTATTATATTCTATAATAAACATAAATATTTGTAGGATTTTCTTCATCATATTCCTCCTTTCCTCTAGCATGGGGAGAATGACTACTAACATTAAGAGTGTCTCTACATTACTTAAACTTCCAAGTAGCTCACCAAATTTTTGTTGGCCACCCTTGTTGCAAGTTGACTCCATTATACCAAGAAATGATTGATATTAAAAAAAAAACATAGATGAGATGGTCTATCTAGAGAGATCCATCTAGTATCATTATCTTGAAGAAGCTTGCTCACATTAGTTAATCCTTCAAAAAAAAATTGAAATTCCCTAAATCATTTAGGAATTTAGCAAAAGTGTGTATAGATATCTTTGATTAAAACTTCAACTTTGTATAACAATTACAAAATCTAAATTCATTCTATGGGTCATGCAATGAATTCTAACAAAAAAAGGTACATGAAATTTATTTAACTTTGTGATAAGACCATTCTTGTGGCCTTGCATTACTGAAGCTACATCTTCTCCAACACATACCAACTTTTGGACAATCGTCATTTCATCTATACCTCCATATTCAATTGGATAAATCTTTACTAGTTCAAATATGTTTTTCATAATTAAATTATTCTTCATTTTAACAATAGTTAGTAGATTAGATTGATGGACAAAAGTGTGTACAGTATAGATATGAATGCATACCCACAAAGTATTGTCTATTGTTGTCACCTCGTCTAAAGGTTATGTAATAAAATTTGACACTTTGATTTTTTCCTTGATATTTTCCTTTTCAACCTCAACAAGAAAACTTTCCCATTCTCATCTTCTATTTATTGATTAGTAAGTCCTAGGATAGTTTTAAAAACTTCTGGAAAGTGTAATAAAGAACTCAATGGTGGGTAGTATGTCATGGTATGCCCTTTTCTCAAAATATAAAAGAAAACATGTAACTAAAGAGATTTACCCATTTATTCAATTTCTTTTTCTTTTCAAGAAGAGATTCCACTGAGTCTTTTACTTCAATAGGCTTCATTTGTATTTTCTCCTAAAATTCAAACATTTTTGCATTCTTAACATGTTGAAATTCCTCCTTAGTTTTCCATCTTCTAATAGATTTTTCCACTTCATCTATGATTTTCTTCTCATAAACTTTACACATACTTTTCTATGGTGTCAATTTTTAGCTACAACCTCTTTTCCTTTTTATTTATCCTTGTGCATATGATACATTTGCATTCTACTAGAGGCTCACCTTTAATTGGATTGTGCACAGACTTAATGAATGGATACTTTGAGACCAATTCTATTTGAAAAATCCTAACCAATAGATCCCAGTTCTAGTTTTTTTTGGATTTTCCATCATTTTTTGCCTTCTATTTCATTTTCCCTTTCCTAGATGTGCACCATCACTATCTTTGGAATTCTCATCCAAGTCAATTATATTAATCAAGCTACTTTGGGTATTGACCTAAAGATCTTGTCTACTCTAGGTATTTACCTAAAGATCTTCTTCAAGTTCATCATAATTAGAGATATTAGCTTCACCAACTTCTTCAATATGTGTCAGTGGCATTGGCGGTGTTTGAGAATCTTGTAAATGTACTTTTGATGTTGTAGCTTCCTAATTTTGGCCACTAAATATGATGAAAAGGTTATGTGAGTGTGTTTGGGTGAATTTTCTTGGCTTCCACCACATGTATGACTCTGTAGTGCCTGCCCTAGTTTACATTTTTTTTCTAGATACATTGTTGCTATCATTGTCGAACTCTGTTAGGCCAGTTTTATGTTGATGGTTAGTAGCATTTTTTTGAGACTATTAGATATTGTGTTATAGATTCAATTGATATATGATGAGATTACTTAGACTCTGCATTTCATGTATGCATGGTGATTATTACATTATTCTCAGTTATTGATGATGTTTAGCTAAATGGATTATTATATGTATTGACTTATGGATACTTACCCCATACTGCATGTGTACGGTGTGCATGTTTGTTCTCCTTATGTATGGCATTTCTGATGTGGTTAAGGGAGTCACAATCACCTACTAGTCAGGATCTACATGATGCACCACTTCCTGCCATTACTTGTTTAGCTTAGCATATATATATATATATATATATAGTATGTACATTCATGAAATTTTATGCAGGTTGTAGGTACTAGGTATCAACTTCCCTGAATTGTCAGGATTTGCATACCCTATCACACTATCTCAATGGTAAGAGAGGGGAGCTAAATTCTCAAGTCCAAATCCTAAACCCTTAAACCATTTGTCCTAGAAAGGTAGGACAAGTATCTAAGATGTTTTACCTTCTGAATGCATTGGATGACGTGATTCGTGATTTTAACCCCTTAGACTGATTTTGTATGGATTGTTCTATGATGGGTTTTCATATTTTATTTTGGAGGTCTTTGGTGAATTTTCTATTAATTAAGTCTTAAATTAAAAGATTTAATTAATGATTTAATTATTTTGGAAAAAATTAATATAATATCATGATACTTTGATATCTTGTTAAACGGGAAATTAATTGAGTAAAAGAATTAAATAAAATAAGTTAAAATTAATAATAATAATAATAATAATAATAAAATAATAAATTAATAATAACAATAATAAAAGAATTAAAATAAAAGTCATAAGTCTATCTAGGAGTAAGTGCACCCCTTGAATGCACATGTCTACAATGCAGGAGTTAGCGCACAAATTAAGCACATGGTGTCTACAACCTTGTGACTCATCTAGAAGGTTGGAAAAGGCTCGTGCTTAGTTGTCAATGCTTTACCTTATCTTCTAGTTGTTTCTAGAGACATTCTAGGTGCTTCCTGAGAGTTCCTTATATTCAGGCACTCCTAGTAGCTCGGAGAGCATGTTTGGGTGGATTCGCAAATGCTGGAGAAGAAAGGAGCTTGCTCTATAGTTTCTGAGGAGAAGTGATTTAGCATCAATGTCCAGGTAGACACTTGTGATTTTGCATATGTTATTTCCACTTCTTCCACTTCCTGTCTTCATTGTGTCTTCTAAATGCTTTCTAAGAATTTCGTGCATTGAATATTTTATGAGGAAACTGCACCATGCATAGATCTAAGTAATTTAATGGGCTAGGTTTTAAAAGATAGATAGATTAAGGAAACTACACTATATTCCTTCATCTAAATAATTTGTGCACATCCTTCAGAATTACACCTGATATATATATATATACATATACATATACATATACATATACATATACACATATACATATACATATACATATATATACATATATATATACATATATATATACATATACATATATATATATGTATATATATATGTATATGTATATGTATATGTGTATATGTATATGTATATGTATATGTATATGTATATATATATATGTATATATGTATATATATATAGATAGATATATATACATATATATATACATATGTATATGTATATACATATATATGTATATGTATATACATATACATGTATATGTATATACATATACATATACATATATATGTATATGTATATACATATATATGTATATGTATATACATATACACATATATATATATATATGTATATATATGTACATATATATACATATACATATACATATACATAGATATATACATATACATATAGACATATATGTACATATATGTTTGGCTTTGAAAATATTATCATATATTAAACTGTCGATATTAATTTGGATATATTGTAAACGTTTATGTTGAAAACGTTTATTTGAAAACATTTTACAAATTATAAAAAAATCATGGGCTTTTTTTTTTTTTTTAAATAATAATTAAATTTTTGGTGAGGGCAGGTAGTCACATCCTACCCCCATCAGCTGTCACTATCCACGACAATGGACCAGCTGGTAGCCATTAAAGGCTGCATGGCGGTCACTACTACGGCAGGCCTCCTATATGGATGGCTTTGCGATCGCAGCCTGCAAATTATAAATTCGCAAGTACTGTGTACCGCGACAAAGGTAAGTCACATTTGTTTTTTTTTGTTATGTTTTTTTTTTTAAATTATGTTAATGTGATATGTGTATCAATTATTAATATTTTGATTATATTATTATTATATTGTTATTAAGAATTAACATTATTAAATATTAATTATTATATATTTTTTAATTATTAATTATTATATTTATTATAAATAAAATTTTATTAATAGTTTTCTACTTTTAATAATTAAATATCTTATAGTAATTTAATTGTTAGATTATCAATAGAAATTTGATTTAATTGTTTAATCGAATTTAATCTATTCTAGAATGATGGATGGATAATAATAAGGAGAAATTCATAATCGCTCATATTACATTTTTAATGTGTCCTATTGAAACATGATGGGGGTTAATGTTTAAATACGTATTTATTCTTTGGGCACTTTAGAAATTGTTTTAAATGAGTTAAGGGGGGAATAATCTTTAACCTATTGAACTAATACATGGGTTAGTTATAAGGAAGATGAACAATGTTCCTTCACTCAATATCTTAATCTGAAATGAAAAATGAAACCCCACACTTAATTCAACTATGTGATTTTAATAAACCAAGAACCAGTGCTTACATTTTGTGTTTTCTCTATGCTATCTATTTTGGGTTTTTGGGTTGACTAGATTGTTGACTAGTTATAGGACATCTACCAGAGGCTTAGGAATTATGATTTGTGATGTCATGATGATGTCTTTTGATCTCGATCTTTTTAAACCCAACCATGGTTATGAGGTGGCATGCTCTATGGTGTGTGTGGTTTACTAATTGATATTGTTTCCAGTCTTTTTGTGTAAGCTGTGATTAATGTAACCATTTATGAGTTATCGATCAGTTGTGTTTGGATTACATTCCAGTTGCCTTGATGGGACTAAAGTGTTTATCTGATCTTGATGGTGTCATGTTGAGACATGTATGACTTGACCATTTTGAAAAATTTTGAACAGTGTTATTATGAGATATTTTTTGGTTGCTCGATGAGAACCGATGAACATTGTGACTTGTCATTGATGTTTTTTAGTTGCTTGTAGAGAGTTGATATGTTATTATGATCTTTATGATGCCTTCCAGTTGCTTTTATAGGACTGAGGTAATTCTGTGATTTTGTGATTTCATGAGCTTAGGGTAGGCTATCTACATGTAGTGTCGGGAAGTGGCTTGCAATGGGGTCGGGGCCCTAAGTGGCTACCAGGGTAACTCATTGTAAGTTGTTTAATGAGTTAAAACATTACAGTTAATATTGACTTAAATGAACCTAATAAGATAATTGTTTGTTCTCACCCATGCCTCGAGTGCTAGTATAGACTAGGATGGGAGTAGAGAGAATGCTTGGCTGCAACCTTGCATTCTGTAGCATGCCTTGTCAGTATGATAGAATACTAGTGGCCACATAGGGATCACTAGGGGGTCAAGGTCTATAGAGAGACTACCAGGGTAACTCTAGCATGATCTGTACGATGACACTTTCCCGCTTACATAGTAGGTTCCTACGTGTCTTGTGTGCCTCTGGGATTAGATGTAGGTTTATGTTGGAACCTTTGAGTTAGTATACTTTTAGGATTCTTGGACTTAGAGAGTTTTTGTGTTATATGATTGGATATCCTATTTGGGACTTGAGATTATCTCCTCAGCGCGGTGGGAGTGGGCCATTTAGGTTCCACATGGTCGGGTGGTAGTAATTTTTCACTCTTACCATTTGAGATCCGTCTGAGACACCGTGGTTGAAGCATTCTTTGATGGCATCTATCTTCATTTGGTTCTTGGATTATGATGATGTACATGTATCATTATATTGATGATTAGCATATGATAGATGTTGTTATTTACTTATCTAATGTTTTAATTTGCACGATTAGATTTCTTATGTATATGTTGTAGCATGTTAGATTTCTTTCTGCATATGATGTAGTATGGTTTAGGAGTGATATTCCTATTATGATAATACCAATGATCTCTTTGATGACTTGGGATGTTACACATGGAGGGATGGCTAGGGCCCACGATGGTCTAATGATGTTATTTATGGTTGGGAGGAACCGTGCACTTAGATAATTATGTGTTGTGATTTTTGGTTATCTGTTACGATGGATGTTTATATCTTCTATGATGATGTATCATGTATGACATGTGGTTTCATTTACTTTACTGCACTTGCATCATGGATTTAGAATAGGATGATGTACTTTATTTTCACACATGTATATTCTTTTATGTCTTTCATACCCTGTGACATGTATAGTGGATGATTGAGCTTTCTAATAACTAATTTATTAAGGAACATTTGGAACAAAAGTATATTGTTTTAAGAATGTTGGACTTTTCATTATTATTCATATGGATGTGGTATTAGATGGAATCAATACTAGTTAATTTGAATATGTTTCAATGTTAAGGGATCCTTAAGGAATGTAACCTGTTATGTATGTTTATGTATACTTTCAATGGAATGTTGTTAATGCTTCCGCTACTATATGTATGTGGTGAATGGTTTAACTTTCATATTTCAAAAAAAAAAAAAAAAAAGCTACCAAACTTAGTGAAACTTTAGGTTAATTCTTTTGGATCCCTTGGTGGGGCATTACATTTGGTATAAGAGCCTAAGTTTCTACATTGGGAGCTCTCGGTATTATGGAACAAAACAAGGACTTTGAACTATTATGTGTACCTCTTTCAAACTTGAAACTAGGTGAACTAAAACAGAATTTAAAAAATGTTACTTGCATATGTTTCACACTACAACACTTAGCTTTGAAAAATTGAAAATTCTACTTAAACTTAAACATAGACAAAATTGAAATTGAACTTAGTCTATTTGTAAAAACATGTGCCTTTTATGCTATACAGTAGCATATATTATGGTTGTAATAGTATTTTGTATCTTGGATATTGTTCCAGGATGGTATCGGGGATGAGGTCTTCTATTAGAGGTCGTGGAAGAGGCCATGGTCATGGCAGAGCTATCAGTGTCCACGAGTTTGTCTACAAAGGGCTTGCTCAAGAAGAGAGTGGGGGACAACATGTTAGGGAGCAGTAGGAAGAGAGCCTTAGAGGGGACCAAGCAAAGTCTGAGGAGGTTAACTTGAGATAGATGATGCAGACCATTCTTGATTGTCTACCCCCTATTCATGATCAACATAGAGCACATCGGTCAGAAGATGAGCATAGATCCATGTCTAGGAGCCCTCAGAGGGATCGACATAGATCCATTGTATCTACTCAGATGAAGGACCTTTCAAGATCCAAGGTAAAGCCCTTTAATGTGAAGGGTTTTAGATATGTGGCTGAACAGTGGCTTATTGCCCTTGATAGGATTTTTGCCATCCAGGACTTTGATAGTAATGTTAAAGTGAGATTTTCTATTACCAATGTAGAGAATTTTGGGGCCACTTGGTGGACAATTGAGGAAAAGAAGCTAGGCATAGATATGAATAGTGTCACTTGGGAGCTTTTCTTAGAAATTTTTTGTGAGCGATTTCCACTAGAGGAATGGAAGCAACAAAGAGCAGATGAGTTTCATAACCTTAGGCAGTATTCTATGATTGTAACAGAGTATGAGCACAAATTCTACGAGCTCATGTCCTTTTCAAGATTCAGCGACAACTCAGCTCAGTTGACACAAAACTTTATTAGAGGTTTGAACAACCGTATAATTGGGGGTGTCAAGGTATTTAAGCCTAAGACCCTCAAGGATGCAATATGATGAGCCATCCTTGTAGAAAAAAGTTTCAACCTTGGACAAGGAGGTTATATGGGAGTGCCTGTAGCATCAGGATCTAAGGGAAACCACAACTCAAGTGGAAACAAGAAGCCTCCTTTTCCTAAGGGGAAATAGTATCAGCAGCAGTCTCAGTAGACACAACATCAGAAGAGATCGTATCCTTAGGCTCAAGGTGGTGGTGGAGGTTTTAATTCCAAAAAAAACTACAATGCTCGACACAATAAATGAAATCAACACAACTAGCCCACTCAAAGTATTCAATCTTTTGTTACCAAGGATAGCCACTAGTAGTCAAATGCACCACCTATAGGGAGAGGATTTGGCAGAAGTATAGGGTGTTTTACATGTGAGCAGGCTGGAAATTTTGTAGCACACTATCCACAGTGAGCACCTTAGTATTCAAGTCCTAGGCCAACAGCATCAAAGCTCACAGTTGGAGATGCAAGTAGAGCTCATAGAGTGTTTGCAGCGGTAGATCACCTTCAGGTAGACCATCAGGGGACAGTGGTTGAAACCATAGTAGCTATTCGAGGTACACCTCTTTCAGTGTTGTTTAATTCAAGTGCTACAGATTATTTTATTTCTCCATCTCTAGTTGCTAAGTGTAATCTGGAAGCAATGAAGCAAGATCATGGTTGGCAAGTGGAACTAGCCTCAGGCATTAAGGTCTCCATAGATTTTGTCATTCATAAGTGTGGGCTTAGCATAGGAGGATTTGATACTGTAGTTGACCTTAAGGTTATACCTCTTGGTTCCTATGATGTGGTTTTAGGAATGGATTGGCTTGGCTCTCATAGAGCCAGAATAGACTACAAGAAGAAGATTATTATGTGTCAAGATGACCAAGGGAAGGATGTGAAGATTGTTGGAATACCGAGGCCTATATCTCTATGGATGATTTTTGCTATGCAATTGAAGAAGAGTTTTCATAAGGGATGCCAGATATTTGCAGCTATGGTAAATGAGCTTGATGAGGAAGATCTTGTGAGGAAGACTCTAGATCATCCAATTTTATAGGAGTATGCAGATGATTTTTCAAGTGAGATTCCAGGCATGCCCCCGAAGAGGGACATCGATTTCAGCATTGATCTTATTCCAGGAGCGGAGCCTATCTCTAAAGCTCCTTATCATATGACTACATAGGAATCGGGTGAGTTGCATCTTTAGCTAGAGGAACTTTTGGCCAAAGGGAGCATTTGACCTAGTGTGTCACCATGGGGAGCTCCGGTGCTCTTTGTGAAAAAGAAAGATGGTTATTTGTGTCTTTGTATTGATTACAGACAACTGAATAAGGTGACAATAAAGAACAAGTATCCTCTACCAAGGATCGATGACTTATTTGATCAGATCAAGGGAGCTACAGTATTCTCCAAGATCAACCTTAAGTCAGGATACCATCAACTACACATAAAGGAAGTTGACATTCACAAGACCGCCTTTCGAACTCGCTATGAGCACTATGAGTTCATAGTGGTACCTTTTGGGCTGACTAATGCTCCATCAATTTTCATGAGCTTGATGAATGGGGTGTTTTGATCTTATCTTGATAGGTTTGTACTTGTGTTCCTTGATGATATATTGATATATATTAAGACTCAGAAGGAGCATGAGGAACACTTGCGATTGGTTTTATATTGCTTGAGAGAAAATCAACTTTATGCCAATTCAGCTAAGTGTGAATTCTTCAAATCAGAGATTCAGTATTTAGGGCACGTCATATTAGGTGATGGTATTTTTATAGACCCTGCAAAGATCCAAGCAATAGTAGATTGGCCTACACCTACTAATGTGTCAGAGATTCATAGTTTCATGGGTCTAGCTAGTTATTATTGCAGATTTGTCCAAAACTTCTCTAGAATAGCACATCCTATCACTTCCCTTTAGAGGAAAGGAAAGAAATTTCTATGGATAGAGAAATGTGAGGAAGCATTTCAGAAGCTCAAGGAGCTTTTGACCAGTGCACCAATCTTCGCAGTACCTGATTTGGAAGATGATTTCATGGTATGTACAAATGCTTCCCTTGAAGGGATTAGAGAGTTTTTGATGCAGAATGGATGGGTGATTGCGTATGAATCATGCAAGCTCAAGGATCATGAGCTAAATTATCCTACACATGATCTTGAGTTAGCAACGGTAGTTCAAGCTTTGACAAGGTGGAGACATTTCTTGTTGGGGCACATATTCGAATTACATAGTGAACATCGCAGTGTTCAGTACATTTTCTCTCAACCTAATTTGAATGCTCACCAGAGGCAATGGATGGAATTTCTATGTGAGTATGACTTCAAAGTAAACTACATTCAAGGAAAGGAGAATGTGGTGGTAGATGCTTTAAGTCGCAGGAGACATGTGATATCATCTATGACTCTTAGTGTTGATTTGAGGAATCAGATTCTTCAAGCACTTCCTATAGATTCTTGGTACCAGGAGGTGTGTAGACAAATAGATTCAGGAAGACCTTTGGAGGGTAAGTTTTTAGGCTATGTCCTAGAGTTAGACGATCTTTTGAGACATTCAGGAAGAATTTATGTGCCACTACTAGATGAGCTTCGCACCTTGATTCTAGCAGAGGCCCATCATGCACCCTACTCGGCACATCTAGGTGTCAAGAAGATGCATGTTGATTTGCAACATTTATTCTATTGGTTCGGGATGAAGCATGACATTGCTGATTATGTGGTTAGGTGTCTTGAGTTTTAGAGAGTCAAGGCAAAACACTAGCATCTGACAGGACTTTTGCAACCAAATCTCATTCCTTCATGGAAGTGGGACATCATCTCTATGGACTTCATAGTAGGATTACCTATGACTACTCGTCGTCATGATGCTATCATGGCCACCATTGATTAGTTGACTAAGGTAGCACATTTTTCACCAATTAGGTCATCCTACATGGCATCTTCTGTAGCTAATGTCTTCATGTGTGATATTGTGAGACTACATGGTATTCCTTGAAAAATCATTTCAAATAGGGACCCTATATTCACATCCATATTTTGGACATCGTTGCAACATGAGCTTGGAGTACAATTGAATTTTAGTTTAGCATATCACCCAAAGATAGATGGTCAAATAGAGAGAGTGAATCAGGTTCTAGAAGATATATTAAGGATGTATGTGGTGGATAGGAAAACACATTGGGAGGACTATCTCTACCTAGTGGAGTTTGCTTACAACAATGAGTATCACAGTTCTCTTGGCATGGCACCATTCCAAGCTTTATATGGACATCCTTGTCATACACCTTTGAGTTGTGATAGTCTTGAGGATCACATCCTATTGGGTTCTGAGATGCTTCGTGATATGGAGCAATAGGTAGTGCGTATCCGCGAGCACTTGACTATGGCACAAGATAGGCAGAAAAAGTATGCTGATGCTCATAGGATAGAAAAGAAGTTTGCTATGGGAGATAAGGTTTTCTTGAGAGTGCATCTACGGAAGAGTTTGATCTGATATGAAAAGGCTTTGAAGCTAGCACCTCACTTTGTGGGACCATTCGAGATTCTTGAGAGGATTGGCCCAGTTGCTTATCACCTTGCTTTACCGCCTAGCCTAGCTTGCATTCATGATGTTTTCCATGTTTCAATACTTAGGTAGTATATCACTGATGTAGCACATGTTCCTGATTGGAATGTGGTGCAGGTAGAGGACGGGCAGCTGGCTTTAGAGCTAGTTCGTATTCTAGAGTAGCAGGAGTTGACCCTCAGGGGTTGAACCATAGAGTAGGTAAGGGTCCAATGGGACACTACTGATGACTCTTCAGCTACATGGGAGGATGCAGCTAGATTACGGAAGTTATATCCCTACTTATTTGTAGGCTTTTAGGAGTAAGCCTAATCCTAGGGGGGGCTGGATGTAGTACGTGCCCTAGTTTACATTTTTTTTCTAGATACATTGTTGCTATAATTGCCGAACTCTATTAGGCCAATTTTATGTTGATGGTTAGTAGCATTGTTTTGAGATTATCAGATATTGTGTTATAGATTCAATTGATATATGATGAGATTACTTAGACTCTGTATTTCATATATGCATGGTGATTATGACATTATTCTCAGTTATTGATGATGTTTAGCTAAATGGATTGTTATATGTGTTGACTTACGGATACTTACCCCATACTGCATGTGTATGGTGTGTGTGTGTTTGTTCTCCTTATGTATGGAATTTCTGATGTGGTTAAGGAAGGGAGTCGTAGTCACCTACTAGTCAGGATCTACACGATGCACCACTTCCTACCATTACTTGTTTAGCTTAGCATATATATATATATATATATATATATAGTATGTACATGCATGGATTTTATGCAAGTTGTAGGTACTGGGTATCGACTTTCCTGAATTGTCAGGATGAGTGTACCCTATCGCACTATCTTAATGGTAAGAGAGGGGAGATAAATTCTCAAGTCCAAATCCTAAACCCTTAAACCATTTTTCCTAGAAAGTTAGGACAAGTATCAAAGATGTTTTACCTTCTAAATGAATCGGATTACGTAATTCGTGATTTTAACCCCTTAGACTCATTTTGTATGGATTGTTCTATGATGGGTTTTGATATTTTATTTTGGAGGTCTTTGGTGAATTTTCTATTAATTAAGTCTTAAATTAAAAGATTTAATTAATGATTTAATTATTTTGGAAAAAATTAATATAATATCATGATATTTTGATATCTTGTTAAATGGGAAATTAATTGAGTAAAAGAATTAAATAAAAGAAATTAAAATTAATAATAATAATAAAAATAATAATAATAATAAAAGAATTAAAATAAAAGTCATAAGTCTATCTCGGAGTAAGTGCACCCCTTGAATGCACATATGTCTACAACGTAGGAGTTAGCGCACAAATTAAGCACATGGTGTCTACAACCTTGTGACTCATCCAGAAGGTTGCAAAAAGCTCGTGCTTAGTTGTCAATGCTTTATCTTATCTTCTGGTTGTTTCTAGAGACATTCTAGGTGCTTCCTAAGAGTTCCTTATATTCAGGCACTCCTAGTAGCTCAGAGAGTGTGTTTGGGTGGATCCACGAACGCTGGAGAAGGAAGGAGCTTTCTCTATAGTTTCTGAGGAGAAGTGATTTAGCATCAGTTTCCAGGTAGACACTTGTGATTTTGCATGTGTTATTTCCACTTCTTCCATTTTTTGTCTTCATTGTGTCTTCTGAATACTTTCAGGGAATTTCATGTGTTCAATATTTTATGAGGAAACTGCACCATATTTAGATCTAAGTAATTTAATGGGCTAGGTTTTAAAAGATAGATAGATTAAGGAAAATACACTGTATTCCTTCATTTGAATAATTTGTGCACATCCTTCAGAATTACACCTGAAATATATATATATATATATATATATATATATACATGTATATATATATATATACATGTATACATATATATGTATACATGTATATATATATATACATGTATACATATATATATATACATGTACATGTATACATATGTATATATATATATATAGATATGTATGTATACATGTATACATATGTATATATACATATATACATATATATATGTATACATGTATACATATGTATATATACATGTATACATATATGTATATATATATATATGTATACATGTATACATGTATATATATATGTATACATGTATATATATATATGTATACATGTATACATGTATACATGTATATATACATATGTATACATGTATACATGTATACATATGTATATACATGTATACATGTATACATATGTATATATACATGTATACATGTATACATGTATACATATATATATATACATGTATACATATATATATACATGTATACATGTATACATATATATATATATATATATATACATGTATACATATATATATATATATATATATATATATATATATACATACATATATATTTAGCTCTGTAAATATTATCATATATTAAACTGTCAATATTAAATCAGATATATTGTAAACATTTATTTTGAAAACATTTTACAAATTATAAAAAAAAATTCCACCCCCACCAGTGGTCACTATCCACAACAGTGAACCCGCCGGCACCCATTAAAGATTGCACGGTAGTTAGTGCCGCAGCAGGCCTCCCGAATGGGATGGCTCTGCAACCGCAGCTTGCAAATTATAAATTCGCAAGTGCTACGTACTGTGACAAAGGTAAGTTGTGTTTTTTTTTTTTGTTAATTTTTTTTTTTTTTTAAATTATGTTAATGTGATATGTGTATCGGTTATTAATATTTCGATTATATTATTATTATTATATTGTTATTAAGAATTAACATTATTAAATATTAATAATTTTTAAATATTAATTATTATATGTTTTTTAATTATTAACTATTATATTTATTATAAATAAAATTTTATTAATAGTTTTCTACTTTTAATAATTAAATATCTTATAGTAATTTAATTGTTAGATTATCAATATAAATTTGATTTAATTGTTTAATCGAATTTAATCTGTTCTAGAATGATGGATGGATAATAATAAGGAGAAATTCATAATTGCTCATAATAAATTTGTAATGTGTCCTATTGAAACACGATGGGGGTTGATGTTTAAATACGTATTTATTCTTTGGGCACTTTAGAAATTGATTTAAATGAGTTAAGGTGGGAATAATCTTTAACCTATTGAACTAATACATGGGTAAGTTATAAGGAAGATGAACAATGTTCCTTCACTCAATATCTTAATCTGAAATGAAAACTGAAACCCCACACTTAATTCAACTATGTGATTTTAATAAACCAAGAACCAGTGCTTGCATTTTGTGTTTTCTCTATGCTATTTGTTTTGGGTTTTTGGGTTGACTAGATTGTTGACCAGTTATAGGACATCTACCAGAGGCTCAAGGAATTATGATTTGTGATGTCATGATGATGTCTTTTGATCTCGATCTTTAAACCCAACCATAGTTATGAGATGGCATGCTCTATGGTGTGTGTGGTTTACTAATTGATATTGTTTCCAATCTTTGTGCGTAAGCTGTGATTAATGTAACCATTTATGAGTTATCAATTAGTTGTGTTTGGATTACATTTCAGTTGCCTTGATGGGACTAAAGTGTTTATTTGATCTTGATGGTTTCATGTTGAGACATGTATGACTTGACCATTTTGGAAATTTTTGAACAGTGTTATTATGAGATATTTTTTGGTTGCTCAATGAGAACCGATGAACACTGTGACTTGTCATTGATGTTTTTTAGTTGCTCATAGAGAACTGATATGTTATTATGATCTTTATGATGCCTTCTAATCACTTGTATAGGACTGAGGTAATTCTGTGATTTTGTGATTTCATGAGCTTAGGGTAGGATATCTACATGTAGCATCGGGAAGTGGCTTGCAATGGGGGCCGGGGTCCTAAGTGGCTACCAGGGTAACTCATTGTAAGTTTTTTAATAAGTGAAAACATTACACTTAATACTGACTTAAATGAACCTAATAAGATAATTTTTTGTTCTCAACCATGCCTCGAGTGCTAGTAAAGAATAGGATGGGAGTAGAGAGAATGCTTGGTTGTGACCTTGCATTCCGTAGTATGCCTTGCTAGTATGAGAGGATACTAGTGGCCGCATAGGGATCACTAGGGGGCTGGGGTCTATAGAGAGACTACCAGGGTAACTCTAGCGTGATCTGTGTGATGACACTTTCCCGCTTACATAGTAGGTTCCTACGTGTCTTGTGTGCCTCTGGGATTAGATGTCGGTTTATGTTGGAACCTTTGAGTTAGTATACTTTTAGGATTCCTGGACTTAGAGAGTTTTTGTGTTATATTATTGGATATCCTATTTGGGACTTGAGATTATCTCCACAGCGCGGTGGGAGTGGGCCATTTAGGTTCCACGCGATCAGGTGGTAGTGCTTTTTCACTCTTACCATTTGAGATCCGTCAGAGACACTATGGCTAAAGCATTCTTTGATGGCATCTATCTTCATTTAGTTCTTGGATTATGATGATGGACATGTATGCTTATATTGATGATTAGCATATGATAGATGTTGTTATTTACTTATCTTATTTTTTAATTTGCATGATTAGATTTCTTATGTATATGTTGTAGCATGTTAGATTTCTTTCTGCATATGATGTAGTATGTTTTAGGAGTGACATTCCTACTGTGATAATACTGATGATCTCTTTGGTGACTTGGGATGTTACACACGGAGGGATGGCTAGGGACCATGATGGTCTACTGATGCTATTTACGGTTGGGAGGAACCGTGCACTTAAATAATTATGTGTTGTGATTTTTGGTTATCTGTTACGATGGATGTTTATATCTTCTATGATGATGTATCATGTATGACATGTGGTTTCATTTACTTTACTTTACTTACATCATGGATTTAGAATAGGATTATGTACTTTATTTTCACACATGTATATTCTTTTATGTCTTTCATACCCTGTGACATGTATAGTGGATGATTGAGCTTTCTGATAACTAATTTATTAAGGGACATTTGGAACAAAAGTATATTGTTTTAAGAACGTTGGACTGTTCATTATTATTTCATATGGATGTGGTATTAGATGGAATCAATACTGGTTAATTTGAATATGTTTCAATGGTAAGGGGTCCTTAAGGAATGTAACCTATTATGTATGTTTATGTATACTTTCAGTGGAATATTGTTAATGCTTCCGCTACTATATGTATGTGGTGAATGGTTTAACTTTCATATTTCAAAAAAAAAAATTTAAAAATGCTACCAAACTTAGTGAAACTTTAGGTTAATTCTTTTGGATCCCTTGGCGGGGTGTTACAAACTCTTACTCATGTTTATGTTTGACATCTCTGATTCTCCAAAGAAATATAGGTTGCCAAATAAATCAACTTGTTGGAAAAGTGAAAGTTGACTATTGCGTATATTAATCTAAATAGTATTCACTGGTTTTACAACCTACACTATAAAATATAGATGTCTTAGGTCTCCTTGGTTATTGGATGACTCAATAGTCATTATTCCTAAGTAAATACTTACCACTAATGGTCTAACTTGTACCTACTAAAGAAGAACAAATTAAAATTGTAGAGTTTAGACAAATAGGGGTTTGAATTACTCATCTTTGCCTAAATTTTAGTCGTCACTCTCCAATTCTCTTAAATATTTTAGAAATTGAGACTTAGCTATCAATTGAAATGGAGATAGCCTACTGATCTATGAATGTATTTAGACCAATCCTTTTTCAAGAATTATGCAAGAATATAATGGTGTACACAAAATATTTGGCAAAGCTTGTGTAATAAAAATATAACTAATATAATTTCCAAGTTGATTATGGTATGTTCAATGTATAGCCATGCATAATAGAGTTGGAAAAATTGAATTAGTGTGGTACATGTTCCCTCGTATTTATGGGGCAAATAGCATCCCTCTCCCAAAAAAAAATTTAAAACTATGGGAAAATTTAGGTCATCCAAAAAGTTCCCTTCAAAAACCATAGGTGAATGTGTTTAATTTTTTGTGTGCAAAAAATAATTTTTATTGACTATATCATGTGAAAATGAGAGCCAATGGCATGAATCTTGCAACGATGGGATCAGGGGTGAGACCCATTTTTTGGTAAAGTTGGGGTGACACACCCTACCACATATGTGGAAAAAATAAATCCAAATCAAGGTAGGCTAATGTGTGAAATTCACCAATTGGAAAATATTCACCACTAAAGTAAACCATGGATAGAACCTTGTAATGACCAGATTTAGATTAAGGAAATTGATATGGAGCTAAATTGGATTGATAAGAATCATACATGTGATCTTATTATAATATCAAAAGGAAAGAATATTATTGGAGCTAAATGCATTTTCAAGAACAAGTAGGTTTAACTATGTAGGAAACTTTGTACTTAAGTGTGTTTGAGCTAGAGTAGTACTAGAATGAGTGACATCCTAGGAAGTCTTAGTGCTTCACCCCTATGAGCATCACCTAGATGAAATTAGTGTTAAGTTTTCCATTCATTACTAGTATAGATGGGTTCATGTGAATCACTACTCATGAGACACAAATCAATGACTTTGAATAAATAAAAACTACACAATTGAATCTTGATACCAATATCACAATTTGACTAATTGTGGAAAATATCTCCTAATTGGAAATTGATGAGATTAAGGGGATTTCTAATGAATTTTTCATAAGGAAAAATACTAGGTGATTCATGTAGAGTGACTTTAACCTTGGAGGAAACTATGTAGTTAAGTGTGCTTGAGATGGAGTGGTATTGGGATGGGTGACCTCCTGGGAAGTCTTAGTGCTTCACCTTTGTGAGAATCACCTATATCCAATGAGTGATAAGTGCTCCATTAATTTTCATGAGAGATAGGCTCATGTGAACCACTAATCATAAATACAAGTTAATGAGTTTGACTCAAAAAAATTACACAATTGAATCTTAATATCAATATCACAATCTGACTAGCTATGGAAAATATCTCCTACTTACCAATTGATCAATGCTATCAAAGATATGTGATTGAGATTTTACTATACCATCATACAATCCTTTTTCATTTTTAAAAGGATGATTATAATCATACAAGAACATGGTGCACTTAGAAAACCTAGATGCAAGTGGAGAGAATGGGGACATGATGTCAATTTATTGGTGAATGAATATTTCTTTATGTGGAAAATCAAGGTAGATTGTAGGATGGGTACAAGAACCATAAATAAAGTAGAAAATTTGATAGGAATTAATATTAGTGAAACCCAAAAAATGTCCTTCTCAAAATTTATATGTGTCAACTTATATTTTATATCTAGGGACTTTGATTAATGTGGGTTAATTTTATGAAGCTTAATTAACCAACTCTTTCTGCACAAAATCTTGAGGTTAATTAACCTCTCCAAAATGCGTGAAAGTGAGTTAGTTATTAACCTTGGGTTGAAGGTGGCCATTTTGGGAAACCTATTAAATATGAGGCACTTTGTAATGTAAGGGGGGGCTTTATGAAAGGGAATCTCAGTAGGGAATTTGTGGAGAAACTTTGAACTTCAATGTTCAATATTTGTATCTAAAGGGCTCTTGAACTTGTACATTTTCAAAGCAATAATAAGGAAGATATTTTTTTTGTATGAATTTATTATGTTTCTAAAGTTATTATCATCAATTTCTCATATGTTAAATTGATCACCTCTTCAAGTACTTTGGGTATATGAAACTGATGAAACATATTAACACCTTGGTATCTTGGTTAGAAAATGTTGAGGCTACATGTTTCCTTGTATGCGAAAACATGTCTCCTTTCTTTCTATTGATTTTAAATGTCCATATCATCTTGTACTTTTCTAACCATTTTTTTTTCTTGGCTTATTTGAATTTTTGCAAGTGTCAAAACTCCTAGAAAAATCTCAAACTCTAAACTTCAATCTTTTTCTCTTGTTCATGTTCAAGGATTAAAAGTTGCCTCCTACTTCATGACAAGTTTTCCCAAGCTATTTTGTCTTTCTACAATAATATTAAGTATGAACCTTGAATAAATGAACTAACTGGTTCAAGGTTTGGAGTTTGAAATGGTGTTCTTGTATACTAAGTGTAAAGTTGCACAAGATGAATTCTTGTGTTGAATAGAAGACTTAGGTGCTCCTCATTGAAATTGAGATTTGTACCTCATATCCTGATGGTTCAATTTTAGAACTCAATATTATTGAGTAAAATCAAGTTGTAATGAGTTTAGGTATCATAAGAACCCCATCCCAAAATATTCTAGTAGTTGAACTGAAACTTTTGAATTGATTATATCACTATTCAAAGTCCAAATTTATTAGGCTTAAATCGATTACCTATAGAAATGTAGCAATGTGTAAGCCTAGAATACCTCACATAAAAGATGTAAGGACATGCATTAAATGATGATTAGAAAAGGTAGTGGAAGTGTAGATTTTCTATATGCGAGGGATAAACTATTCATTGAATATTATGGCATGTCATTAAATCAATACTTTCCCTAGCATTTGGCAAAGCATGTCACTCGGGTCAGATTTTAAAAAAGTCTTTCCCTTTTAATTAGCCATGATCACCTGCATGCACTAAATTGTCTATAATTTCTCCTAGGGTGAAAAAGGAAAGATAGCAAAGTAAAATTTCTTCTTAGAGTTTTCTCAAGAGCTGAAGCATGAGTGAGTCTGAAATCCTTACCTGAATTTCATGTTTTTGTTTTCTCTTTTCTACAATTAGAAACTTTTCAGGTTCTTCCTCTCTATACATTTTTTTGTGAATTACAAGTTTGAACCCTAAAATACTCTCATGGCTTCTTCCCACCCTAAATTTCTTCAAGAGAAGAAACATGTGCCTTTAATAAGCTTCCTTCTAAAACTAGAGGATACAACATTGGTTGATGAAAACATTGAGAAAGTGATTACAAGATTTGAGAAGGCTTTACCTGGGTCCATTGTAGAAGAGTGTCTAAGAGTGGTTTAGCACAAGTTGGTAGTTTCCTTGAAGCCATATTGTGTCCAAAGCTAGTTCTTGAGTGCCAAGATAAGTATGATGCCACAGATATGTATTAGGACCCACGATGGTAAAATCTTGGTTTATGTCAATTTTATTACTATCATGGGTGCTGTTAGGATTTTGCTAAAATAGGTCTATGAAGGCTAGACTATAAGCCTCTCCTACTCCCAATTCACTACCAATGCCAAGGATTTCAATAGTACCATTGCTAAGAATTGGCTATTAAAACCTAACAAAGGAAGTTCTTACCTGCCATGTCCCCTAACCAGAAAACACATGATCTTTGAAATAAGAGATGTCATTATTTTGTTGATTAGGGTGAAAAGAAACCAACACACATTCTCATGGGATAATTGAAAGTACTTTTTCATATGGATCATCCTAGATAAAGGAAAATATATTGATTAGGTAAAACTTATCGCAAAAAGGATTCATGAAGAACTCTCACAAGTATTTAGGACTACTGGTTTCTACAAGTCCTCCTATTTGTTCTACATCTTATCTTGTTGCAAATACTAGTATGGGTTGCCACACCAGATTTGGGTTCGAAATATGGTCATTTATGATTATTATCCTTTGTTGCAAAAGAAGGAAAACCTTAAGGATTTCACAAGGGTGCAGGATATGTTCCTAGCAAGGCTCATTTTTGAATTTTAAGGAAAATAAAGTAAGATATTGTTAGAAGAAGCCATTTAGTTGCTCAAAATTTATGGTATCTTTTTAATTCAATTTCCTAAGTTCACCTATCTGAGAATTAGGGGTTTTAGGGAAGACCTTTGAAATTACCTAGATATTGCTTGGATAGGTGTGTGTTAATTGAAATATGCAGACAACTTGCTGATGTAGATAAAAACTACAAGGCCAAGATAGGTGTTGGGTATACTTTTCCCATCAAACTAGGTCACTACTATTATAAAAGTTTCTAGGATGCCTTCAAGATAGAACCTAAGATAAAAGCCATGAAATTTAAGCCTTATCAAGCTAGGACCAAGTTTGACACCACATGTTTTGCTCAAACCCAATTTCAATTAGGTTCTACATTCACATGCGAAACCCAAATGGAGGACTATTATGTTGATTGTGGACATGACTATGAAGTGAGAGAGAAATAGTGGTCAAGATTCACCTTGAAGAAAATCCTTGACCTTAATCTATGAATGGATGTCTCTAGAATTGAAGAGATTGAAGGAGAGGAGGTAGTTGACCAAAAATTTATAGCACAAATTGAAGCTTTTCCCATATCCAAAATTGACAAGAGAAAGAAAGAGGAAGATGACCTCCATATAAGGACTCTTAGTATTATAGATAAGAAAGAGGAATGGCTAAGGGAAAAGAGGATGCTAAGAATGAAACAAGTGGGAAAAAATACCCAAGTAGACTCAACAAATTCTAGTTCAACATTACCCCCTATGCATACTGATAAAATTGTGCAATTTCCTTCTATAGATAACTCAGAACTTGAAATTAAAGTTGAACTTCTTGTATAGAAACACATTCAAGCTAAGGTTCAATCATCAACAAGGATCACTCAAGAGTCAAAGTAACAAGGCATAAGAATTGGTCATACAGAAGAAGAAGACAAGAGAATGGGTTATACTAAACTTGGATATGTAATACCCCAAAATTGGCATATTGCCATGCTAAACCAATTTCAATCTGTTAATCAATCTTAAGTCCTATTGTACTAGGCAATTTTGATTTTGACAATCTCTACTTGACATAACTGTCAAATGCAGAAAATCCCTAATCTACATTAATTACATAATCTATTTAATTCTTAAGTCTAATCAAATTAGCAAAGGTAAACCTATTAATCAATTTAATTTAATTATAAGTCATGGCACTTTAATTATATTAAATTTGCCCCTTTTCCTAATATACATTAAAGAATTAAATATATTTGATTTAATTAAAAATATCCTCATTCTAATTATTGGGATTAATTATTCAATTAATTAAGATTATTCATTTATGAGGTCATATTCAATACTATTAAATCAAATATACTCTCCAAATTCTCTCTTCAATTTAGAATTGGAAACACTGAGTGAACTAGAATTGGAAAAGGAATTGAAATAGCTAAATGTCCATTACACTCAAAATTGAATCAATTAACTTCATTTGCACAAGGAAATTTCTATTCTAACTGAATCTCATTTCCAATCTCTACCATTCTTTCTATTTGATCTTTGATCATTGATCAAATTTTGGGATTCTATTTAAGAAGCCCTCAATCTCTTATTTTAGAAAAGGGATGCACATGAATAGTATCGAACTAGAGCCAAATTGGTGGCTCATTTGCATTCATAGCTTATTACTTTCACACTTAAAATTTCATATAGTTTAAAATGCATATATCTAGATTAATTTTTCTTATTTAATTCTTAGATTAATATGCTTTTCATATATTTTAATCTTGCATCTCATATAGCTTAAATTCCTTTGTACTAATGGTCTAGTTGTTGATCTCTCAACTCTGAGAGTGGACAACAAAATCCAATTAGTTAGAAGGCAACATATCAATTTGTTGGATCATTTTGGATGAATAATCTCATGTTCATTTTAGGATGTTTCTAACATATAAGGATCATGTTGAAGTCTGTAGTTAGTTCTGAGGCCCACAATTAGCACATACATTTGTGGTGCCCACTGTGGGGATTGAAAGCCTCATTCTTCTTGTTTTGCATTTAATTTTTGTTTATATCTTGTTTGTGTAGGTTTGAATTGTTGCAAGTTTGAAGATGCTTCAAGAATAGACTCAACAATCAGTAAAAATCTTTGGAAGACACTTCAAGACTACTACAAACAACTTCTTCTTCTCCTTCTACTTTCTTCTCATGTTTTCCTTCCTATTAATCTTCGTGGAGGGTTTTTTTGGATTTTTTTTATCTTCATGAAAATTAATGGTTGATTGATGTTTATGTATCTAACTTTAAAAAAAAAAACAAATTAGATTTTTATCAAAATTCTATTTTATTAATATTTTAATGCTTTTTCATAAAAATTAGAAAAAGTAAACCAAATCAATGAATTTTGATCTAAATTTTTTATTGAAGGTTATGGACAATAGCTAGAGATCACAGAAAAAAAATTGGATTTTTCCAATAAAATTCCTATTTTATATAAAAAGTTTAATGATTTTTTATATATAAATTTTTTTATGCCACAAATCATTGTATTTTGCTCCAAAATTGTTTTTCCAAGTTTTTGATAATGGCTGGAGATTACAATAAAAAAATTAGATTTTTCCGATCGAAATTTTATTTTTAATATTTTTTAATGATTTTTTATTAAAAATTCATTTATCACCCAAAGCACAAAATTTTGATCTAGAAATTTTATTGAAGAATTGGGACACTTTCAGGAGATTCCAATAAAATTTTCAGATTTGTCTAATCAAACGTCTATTTTTCATGATAAATTTCTTTTATGATTTTTCATAATAAAAAATTAATTTATGACACAAACCACATAATTTTAATTTGAAAATTTTGTTGTAGGTTTGGGACACTATCAAGAGCTCACAGTGAAAAAAAATCAGATTTTTATGTTCCAAATTCTATTTTTAATAATTTTTTTAATATAGTTTCATAAAAAAATTAACTCGTGACCCAAATCTTTGAGTCTTAATCAAAAACATTTATTGCAGGTTTGTGGAAAGCGGCAAGGAAGCATACATGGGAGGACTTTAAATTAGGAAGGAATGAAGTTGAATGATTGATCATTTGTCTTTGAATGAATGCTGTAATTAAATTTAAAATCCAAACACACTCTTGAATGCCTTCAAACTTGAAACAATCAAATTCAATCTTGGGTGTCTTAATAAACTAACAAATCTTGAATTCCATGAACTAAAATGTAATTTTTTCATTGGAATGCATGCTAAAACACAATCTTGAATGCTTAAAGGAAATTTACCTTCTTTCATTGGAATGAATATTTAACACTCAAGTTTGGTGCTTAAAAAGAACACTCATTCAATCTTGAATGCATAAAGGAATTGGCTCATTTCCCTATCGATTTCTTATGTTGACAATGCTTGATTTACTTTTGTTGATGAACTCTCAATTTATTATGTTAACGATGTTGTACTTGGAAAGAACTTTGCATGTTAAACATGTGTGTCTTCAAGAGTAGATTAAAAAATCTAAAAATTCATTGGGAAAGAATAAGTGTCTTTTAAACTCCAAAGCCACTTATGTATTCACTTCTCTTGCACCTTTGGGTGATCTTGAGTGCATAAGAAATAAGTGGACTTGTTTTATTTTTAGGAGGCCTACTTGAGGATTTTATCATCCCTTGGGATGACCTCAACTCCTGCGTTTTGGCAAAATATAAGTATCAGGAGGTGAATCGAAAGACACCTCTCTTTGAAGTATAATCATGTCACTCTTGGCTAAGCCCCAAATAACTTTATACCTTTCGAAAGTGAAGGTGGAGATTTGGGTTACCTTCTCCTCCTGACTATGTGGCATTATTTTCTTTGATCTATAGATTTGGACCTCACGTACCTTATGTATATCGAGGACACCCTATAGTTGATCTTTATATATCCTAGTTGAAAACCTTGATAGGAATGTTGATGTGTTTAGTGTGCTTGAATATTCAAATCTAAAATCGACATAAACATCAAACAAGTCAAAATTAGTGAAAGGTCAATTAAACATTTGATGAGAAACTGCTTGAAAATGATAACTCTACTATCTGCTTGAATCTTCACTAGTCTATGTTAAGAAAACTCCATACACAACTCTATTTGCAACTATCTAAAACTAAACTATCTTGGTTGAACACATTTGACCCTCATTTGAACTAGTCTCTTTGCTGCACTATTCTACTTGTTCTATTGTGTTATTATCTATTATTGTCATGATACTCAATCTCTTAGTTGTTCTAGCCACTCTTTCGACTATTCATATCTTGGAAAACATCACTCTTGCTATAACTTACACCTACTTTGAGATGACATTTTAAGTGTGTTCTTAGTCTAAATCTATCCAATGTTTTTGTCTAGTTGTTCACATCAACCTAGGATATCACAATGTCTAACAACATTTGCACTAAATCCAATATTCCTAGTGAGGAAGAAGAGATACTTATTGCAAACGTGAAGAAACAAATCCAATCAATGAGCACTTGACTTCAAAGAATGAAGGAGGAAGATGACACATCATCTAACAAATTTTTCTTGTGAGATTATTTACCTTCCTATAATGTTGAGTCCAATCCATTTCAAAAAAATCCACAAACACCCAAGAAATCTAGAAATATCTTTGAAGAAAAAACTTGTTAACCTAAACCAAAGCGTGATTCCACTCCTTTGGAAAGATCTTATGAATCAACTTTGAAAGAACTTCTTCAAAAGAAACTCATTATTTTACCTAAAGTCACTTTGGCTAGAGTCTTCTTTATGAGTAATTATTGTGCCTATCATAGACATAATCTACATGAAACTTCACATGACATGGAGTTGAAAAATAAAATCCAAGATGTATTCGATGTTGGCATAATTCAAAAACTTAAGAACTTATCTATCAAAGATGCTACTCTCAAGCTTGATCAACCTCGTGAAACCATGTCTAGTAATTGTTCAAATGAAACTTCTACTTCTTCCAACATACCATCACCTAACAAAGCACCTAGTGATTTTTCTATTGACTATGTGTACCCTCAATGGCTGCCTCTAAAAGAAACCCAAGCTAAGCTTGACTTAGCTGCAAAAATCTCCCATAATACTCAAACTAAAGATCCAAAACCTTCTTTTATTGCTACTCCTATTATTCCCACTCCAATTAGCCCTTCACTATCCCTTCAAGATCCTACCATGCAAACTCCACATTCTATCTTGTCCTTAGAAGTGGATCCATATCAAGAGGATTTTAAAGAATCTAAAGATCAAGATCAAGAACCTTCTCATATCCCTCAACATGTCATCCCTCCATCTCAAGAGCGACATATTCCTCCATCTCTCATATCATGCCTCTCTACTAGGAAAAATTGTGATATTCCTTCCACCATCCCTAACAAGATTACTAAAGATCATGAGAAAAATACCTTTCCTATGCTATCCAAAAATCCTTGTCAAGATCAAAGTATCCCCTCTTGTTCTATTTCTCCACATCCACTTCAAAATTATAGTCAAGATTTAAGTTTTCCTATCAAAGGTGTTCTTCCTATTAAATTTAGTCACAAGTCTATTAATTGCCTAGGTCATGTTGCTCACTCTAAGGATTTTTATATCCCTATCCACTATCCATTTGTATCTTCTAAATCTATTCTCAGTCCTTATCCATCTAAGCTAAAGCCGTCAAACCTTCCATCTATTTTGGGACCTTATGTTCCTCCATCTCCTAATTTCACTATTAACTCATTATCTACTTCTCCTACCCTATCTCAAGATCAACAAAGGCACAAATCCTTGAGTCCTTCACATAAAGCTTTCCATCAAAACCTTCCATATCAACCTTCTTCATCTACAAATCCCAAGCCTTTTGGAAGAAATTTGGATGATAAATTTAAAAATAAACATGAGAATACATTTAAAAATGATCACAATGTCTACTCTAATCAACATGTGAATCCAAAAATAGAATTATATATTCAAGGGACCACAAAGGTCCACTAGCAAAAGAACAAAATCGAAGAAAATATGGGTTCCTAAATCCATCATTGAAGAAATATGCTCTAAAGCATCCAAAAGTGAAGAAAACTCTAAATCCATATGAATTCCCAAGTCTCCCTTGAAAGACTTGAATATTGAAAAAATCAAAGTTGACATTCCATCTTCCAAAGGATTTCACTTCATCTTCTTCCAGACATCTTCCTTAAAATATTCTAAAGCCTTCCACTCCATCTTCCTCCAAAATTATTCTACCACCTCATACATCTAAACCTCAAGCTATTTTTTTTCCTCCATCATTCCACTACCCTTCAAGGTGTGTTTCAATGTTGATCTTTCCCACTTTTTATTCTACCCTTGCACATCCCTTTCAATACCATATCCACTCCACCTTTTATCCTTCCATCCCATTTATCTCATCCATAGCCTAAAACCTTAACCTCTGTATATATTTTCTACCATCTCCCTTGCATTACCCTATCAACATCTTTGAGCATACCTTTATATGGTCTTGGCTTATCATAACTTCTCCTTCCAATAGCAGTACTAGTACTCAAATTGACAAAAGGTTGGAATTCTTTCCAAAAAATTTAAAAATCAAAACAAAAAAAATGTGCCTTGGTGAAAACCTAGAAATAGGTGCCTTGGTAGCAAAATTAAAAATAAATAAATTCATCCTATGGTGAAAACCACTTCTCATGGAACCTTGGACAATAAACATGATGGAAATGAAGAAAACATGTGTCATGCACAATTCTTACATAATCCATCCATTCCATCTTTCTTCTTTGATCTTGATTCTTTTAAGTTATTTGTGAGCATGGGTTATCTTCTTATCCACCAAGCTTCCTATCACCATCCTCCTTATCCCAAGTCACTCAGTCATAGCCTCCATTATCCTTAATTATAATTGTGTTCTCCTATCACTAGCCTATCCACTTGACCCCTTAGTCTTGATCAAAAGAAAAAGAAGAGAAAAAGGTTCTTAGAGGCCTCTCAACATGTCTACTCTTTTGGATTACTTGCTTTCATGACATCATGCTATCTCACTCATTAACTTTTATTGATTATCCAAAACCCACTTCATATGGCTATCTTACATTTTCCCTAGCTTGGGTACTCTTGAAGAGCCAGTTCTTGAGGATTACTTTCACTCGCTTCATACTCCTTGCCTATCCATCTCTACTTATCCACCAACTTTCTACTACATCTTGTCCTATACCTTGCTAGAAACTGGAAAAAAAATGATATGATCCTTCTTGAGAGCTAGTAATCTCCTAAAAAGTTTAAATTTTTTGAAAATGTCCTCAAAAAGTCTAAAAATTGCAAAAAGTCCTGAAAAAAATCATTATCTTGATGAAAACCTAGCAATAGGAACCTTGGTAATACCAAAAATAAAAAGTGAAAAATACAAAATACAAAAAAAAAAAAACAAAAAGAACAAAAATATTGAAAAACAAAAAAGTGTCATTGATGAAAACTTGGCAAACAAGCATCATGGTAGCAAAAAAAAAAAAAGAATCTCTTCCAAGAAGGTGAAAACCTAGTAAACAAACACCTCTTGTTTCAAATGTTACATCATGTAGTGCATCTTCTATCTCTTGCACAATTGCTTTTCTACTTTAATTTTTTTCTTGTGTTCATGCATCCATGGAGAACACCCATAGTGTCATAGGAATCCCTTTTGTGTTAGTCACTAGTTGTTCTAACTATGTCTATCTATTATCACTTGCTTCACTATAGAGATTCTTCTCAAAGAAAATCATTTTGGTGTTAGTCACCAATTGTTCTAATTGCATATGTTTATTGTCGCTTGCTTCACCAAAGAGATTCCTCTCATGAAAGATCTCTTTCGCATTAGTCACGAGTTGTTCTAACTACATCTGCCTACTATCACTTGGTTTCTTGCTAATGTTTTTCTCAACAAAGATTACTCTTTGACATCAGTCACCAGTTTTCCTAACTACGTATGTCTTATTTCATCCTCCTACTGAAGAGATTTCTTACACATATGTTCTAAAAATTAGCACTTGACATCAATCCAATGACATTGAAACTTAAATACAAATGCTGACACTATTTGAGCTATGATGATCTTTTCTTTCTTTGTTTTTATTTTTGTTTTATCATTTCCCTTTGAGCAACTCAAGGATGTCTCTTTTGACTAGAGAAGTGAGGACTAGGGCCATGATTTTTTGTTTTCTTGATGTTTGATGATTTAGTTCCAATGATCTAAAGCATCCATATAAAAGGGGTGTCCACTATACGAGCCTCTATCTCATATTGGATGGTCATGTGCACCTCAACTCATTTTATAGGGATTCTTCAATGAGGTTGGTTCTTTTCCTTTCTTGTTTGAGTGAATTCTCTATGCTATAGTAAATACTAATACTCTTGTTAAGTGAACATATGGGTCACTACGAGTATACTTAACATAGTTATGTCTCAAGTTACGAACACAAGGGTTGTTATGGACATAATTTTTAATGAATACTTAGCATAAGAAGGATCTCTTATATGTCTGGTGTATTTTCACACAAGAAATTATGGTAATCCTAGCATTTATGCTCTAATTCTTATGTTAGCTTGTCACATTAAAAGGGACAAATGTTCTGGTCATTTTGGCTTCTTGTGCCTTAATGCTTACATTTAATTTCGACAAAACTAAGACACATGTCATATTCATATTCTCATGATTGCAATGTCAATTTGAATTGTATGATATTTGTGAGTTTGACTAAACACTCGATGATGATAATTTTATGAGTCAGTAACCAAACCTAGGGATACATCTAGCATAGGGTTGCATTTCATACCTCGCTTGCATAAGAGTATATTCCGATGACTACTTTACTTTCATCTTTCAGCATGAGAGTTTGTTAGTTTCTTCAAAGTATCATGTTTCTTTACAACTATAGAAACAATCAATTAATCAACCTCTTGGATAATTTGGGTGCTTTGAACCCATTTTCGGGATCAAATTCAAAATCTGACACACTTAAACAGCTCAAAATTGCATTTTAAAATTTTGGGACTAATGCAATCGAACGCTTGTGCAATCTATTTTTTTGATATTTTATGAATCTTGGAATATTTTGAAATCACATTTTCTTCAAATTTTCCAATTTTTTTGGAAAAATTCAACTCTAGTCAACTTTGGTCAAATATAGTCAACTTTGGTCAAACTTGGTCTTTTGGACCTTGAAATCACTTCAAATTAATTCCAAAATTTCTTCAAACTCTTCTGATATGTTCTACATTCTTCTAAATCTATGATTCCTTCAGTATCTCTCAATCTACTACTCTCCATCACTATTCTGGTGTGTCATCTTTTAATTTCACTCCTGAGGGGGCAAGATGATTACATCATTGAATCTTTTAAAAATGGCTTCAACTCAATATGCATCTTATGTCCTTATTACATGGGATATCCCATCATTTGGGGTATCTTTTTCCCCTCTATCTGGCATTATATGTCATCTATCTTATCTTTTGATCAACTAATCGATCTTATAATAGTTCTTGTCAAAGTTTGATGGACAAGTATTGGGATAGTCCAACCCTGACTCTTGGGGATCAAGCCTTGTTCTAGGAATGATTCTATGACTTGTAATAGGTCCTGTTATCTCTTCCATGGACCAGTATTTAGGTGTTCTATCTAGACTCGAGGGGATTAAGCTTCATTTTGGAGATAATTCCAAATTCTTGTTGAGGGTTAAGCCTTGTTCTAGAGATAATTCTATATTATTGCTTTCAATCACTATTTAATGGATAGGTATTAGGATAGTCTAACCTTGACTCTTGAGGATTAAACCTCATTCTAGGGATAATTCTATAAATCGTGATTAATCTTATCATCTTCTAATGGACAAGTATCAAGGCAATTTAACCTTAACTCCTAAAAATTGAGTCTCATTTTGGGAACAATTGTATGAAGTTTGATAATCTTTGTTCTTTCACATCAGTATCTAGGTGTTCTATCTAGATTCCCTAAGGTTAAGCTTTGTTCTAGAGATAACCTTAAAAAGCTTATCAATTGGTCTTTGTATCATCAATTTCAGAACCAATCTCATTTTTTGATCTATGCTTCATACTTTTGATTACTTTGAGTCAAATGTGTTTCTCGTACATTCATTGAAAGAGGGGCAAATGTAATACCCCAAAATTAGCACATTACCATGCTATACCAATTTAAATCTATTAATCAATCTTAAGTCCTATTGTACGAGAAATTCTAATTTTGATAATCTCTACTTGACCTAAGTGTCAAATGAAGAAAAACCCTAATCTGCATTAATTACATACATTATTTAATTCCTAAGTCTAATTGAATTAGCAAAGATAAACCTATTAATCATTTAATTATGAGTCATGGCACTTTAATTAAATTAAAATTACCCCTTTTGCTAATATACATTAAGGAATTAAATATGTTTGATTTAATTAAATATATCCTCATTCTAATTATTGGGTTTAATTATTCAATTAATTAAGATTATTCATTTATGAGGTCATATTTAATTCTATTAAATCAAATACATTCTCCAAATTCTCTGTTCAGTTCAGAATTGGAAACTCTAAGTGAACTAGAATTGGAAAAGGAATTGAAATAGTTAACTCTCTATTACACCTAGAATTGAATCAATTAACTCCATTTGCATCTAGGGAAATTTCTATTCTAACTGAATCTCATTTCCAATCTTGGTCATTCATTCTATTTGATCTTGACCATTGATCAAATTCTAGGATTCTATTTAAGAAGACCTCAATCTCTCATTTCAAAAAAGGGATGCACATGAATAGTATCGAACTAATGCCAAATTGTTGACTCAGTCATTTACATTCATAGCTTATTTCTTTCACATTTGCAATTTCATATAGTTTAAAATGTATATATCTAGATTAATTTGCTTATTTAATTCTTAGATTAATATATTTTTTGTATAGTTTAATCTTGCATCTGATATAGCTTAAAATCATTCATACTAGTGGTCTAGTTGTTGATCTCTCAACTCTGAGAGTGGAAAACAAAATCCAATTAGTTAGAAGGTAACATATTCATTTTTTGAATCATTTTGGATGAACAATCCCATGTTCATTTCAAGATTTTTTTAACATATAAGGATTGTGTTGAAGTGTGTGGTTAATTCTGAGGCCCACAATTATCACATATAAGATGTAGTGCAAGAGGTTGGTAAACCTTCAGTTGAATCTATCATGGATAGTTCAACAAGAACCATGCAACAAGGAGAAATGAAGGTAATGGATAGTGCTAATATTCATGATTCGCTAGTAATTAGCAATCCTACAAACTTTCAAACCCCACAAAAAAAAGGTAACCCCAATGCCCCAAATTGGTTTGATCTTTCTATCATTAAGAAACACCACATCATACCTATAATTATCCCTATGGAAGATATGATTAGAAAATGTCTAGGAAAGACACCTAAGAATAAGAAGCCAAAGGTCAAAGTCATGTTTGAAGTGAATGAGAAAAATGGACATTGGATTGCTTATGTATATAATTCAACTACTAAAAAGGGATGAGATGAGATTATGCCTCAAGATTATGTTAATGAAAGAACCAACCTTGGATTAGTAACCAAGGAGGCTGAGATGAAGATTTTTAATGCTAGCAACTAGAAAATTGCTAACCAAATATGTAAAGACTCAAGTATGGGATTTCATCACTAGTTAGGTCAATATGTGTGCTTCTTCCCAATTATATTCATTTAAGTCATAAATTGTTGCTATAGGTAGTGATTCATCTATTTCAGTGTCCATAACATGAAAAATTGTGTTCCACATTCTCAAGTTATCTTTCTCAACATCTTCAATCATTCCAATAAGGATCTTAGCTTTCATGTAGTTGATAGAGAAATTATTTACATGCTCCTCCAATAATTGGTATATCTCACTAACAACTATTTCTAGATGTACCATGTGTAAATTTCTTTCTTTTCTTTCTCTTTCTAGTTAATATGTATTGTTCCACATTACTAGGATTTTGTCATAGAATTCTATTGGAATTTTATCCTTCAATTTTATTGAGAAATATGATAACTTATGCATTGTATATATCACTCCCTCGTCTATAACTTATTTCTTTTCTTTACTCTATTATTATATTTAAATTCTGGTGTGGTTTCAATACTTCCATATTACTTCATTCATTTTGCAATTTCTTTAGTTGTTCTTTCAATTGTCTTCTTCGATTTTTGTACAGATATTTGTGGCTCTACCTTTTGCATTCTTGGTTGTTTCCTTGTTGAAGTAACTAGGATCATTTCTGCAAATGTATTTTCATTGTCATTGTAATTGATGATTTTCAAATGCAGATTTGGATTTTATCTAAATATGAGAGGAGACATGTCTCTATAGTTAATCACCATTTAGCTTATAAATAACTATATGACTAACTCATCTATATCATATATATAATATTAATATAGTAACCATATATGTAATATAATATAATATTATTGTGTTATTATATAATAATACATAATGCATCATATATAATACACATTATATTACATATATCATATATATATTATATATATAAGATATATAATGCATAATATATATATATATATATATATATATATATATATAATACTTATCTTAGGGACAATTTATCATGAATGAGGTAGCTTTAATAAAATCAATCTAACAAAGGCTACAACAAAGTCATGTCCCAAAGCTTATGTAAGTTACACACACACACACACACACACACACACACACACACACACACACACATATATGTATGTATGCATGTATGTATGTATGTATGTATGTATGTATGTATGTATATGTATGTATGTATGTATGTATGTATGTATGTTCTTATCAATAATATGAGACATAGTAAAACAATGTTCATATAAATCATGAATACAAATACTCAATGTAATGAGTATATCACTTCGACTGATGCTATACTTCAAGACTCCCTTTTAGCAAGGGAGAAGTAAAAAAATATTTTATGAGACATCAAAATCAAGGATATCTATACGCAACATATTATCTGACTTTAACATTCTAAAATACTAACTTGTCAAATAACTACAATCACAATGTTATAAACACTATAATAACATACATCATGATCTCTAATTGTCTAAAATAATATCTAGAGTAATCATAATGAATATGTTATCTATGATCTCTAATTTCCCAAAACAATATCTAGAGATGTCCATAGTAATAACATAAGAATTCATTACTCATTATCTCTAATTATCCAAAACAATATCTAGAGATGTCCATGGTAACAAATGAGTTTGTTATCTATGATCTCTAATTTCTTGAAGCAATATCTAGAGATGTCCATAGTAACAAATGAGTTTGTTATCTATGATCTCTAATTGCCCGAAGCAATATCTAGAGATGTCCATGATAATAGGCCTATCATTTGCAAGATCATCACCTTACAAAAAATTACCTTATGTTTGTTCATTATCATGGTGTCTGACAAAATCCAGCCCAAAGAACCATGATAATAGGTCTACCATTTACAAGATCATCATCTTATAATGGTTACCTTATGTTTATATATGTCAATGAAATATTATCACCTTTCATTACATATCATATGTGAAATAGTAACTACCATGAACCTAGTCATAGGGTGGTACAAAGATTTTTCACCTTATATTTCTCTCCCATAGAGGAGAGCACATTAAAAAGAATTTCTCCTCATAGAGAAGATATCATCCACAAATGATTGCATCTCAAAAAATTCCTCCCTCTGAACATCGATCTTGGAAAGTAAGGTTCTCTTGTTACTTCCTCAAAAACTCTCTTTACTTAAGGATGCCTGTTAAACTCATCACTCCCTCATGATATATGTAGGAGTAGGCCCATCACATCATGCAATCGCACACATAGACTCCCTCTGAGTATCAATCTTCTAAGCTCCAACGTTGCCTTGAAGAAGTGTTATACTCCCTCTTAATGTAGAAGAATCTCATAATCTTAATCATCAAAGATTTTTTCTTCAAGAGCCTCACTTTATCCATCTTAATCATTAGGGTCTTTGGAACTACTATCAGTAGATTTAGTCTGCACAATATTTAGTAGCATATGTGAAGTACCAACCTTGTTTCCCCGTAAGAATATCCTCAAACATAAAGGAAAAAAATCAAGCAAATAACCCTTATAGCATGTATAGAATTACAAATAAATGAATAGATCAATGTAAAAGATAAAAGTACTTATCTTCCCATGAGGGTCATGGAATATCTCTTTTTCTGAGGATGGTTCAAGTGGGAATGAAACATTGTCTATTATTCCCCCCAAAATGTAAAATTCCCACTCTTATATCATTGAACACTTTTACATCACATCAACTTTGACAACTTCTTTCTAAGTTCCAACTTTCTTTTTTCATCCATTAAAGCTCCAAAAATTCATTAAGCTTAATAGTAGAAGCCAACACAAACTCGTTCACAATATGCCAATCTCTTGATTTGGGTATGATTGTGCCACTTGAATGACTCTACAACTCATACGTCAAGTATCATTTATCATATACGATTCAAATGAACTCACCACTTTCATACGATGTAACAAGGGGTAGGCCCATTCACATAGTTGCATGAATTATAATCCTCTTGACTACTACAATCTATCGATCACTGAAGATTCCATCACAACATTGGTTTACTCCCTCTGAATCAATATGATCGATATCACTTACAGTTTGACAAAACCATATCCTCTATCTGCTCCCTCTGATGAATGTGTCAAAATCCCTCTAAACATAAATCTTCTAAATAAACTTTCCTTTAACAAAGTGTTAGGCTCTTTCTAAATCTGATATTAATCCTGATTTTCCTGCACTAACATTCTCGAAGGAAAAGATCAAGGAAAATGTATAGAAAAAATAAGTGAGATATTACAAAGATTAATTATTTTATTAATAAATTTTCGTCAATAATTATTTTATTTGATATTTCATTCTATTAGAAATTGATCTAAGAATGATCCCAATTAATTTAATATAATAAATATCTTATTTAAGTATGTATTAACCATATACATATATTCCATTTTCTACAGATATACTTTAATCGATATTTTCAACATATTATTATTTTCCTATGGAATCAATACAATATTTCCTAGTTGTAACTTAGGATGTATGTATTGTCCATATACCCTTATAAATTTCATGATTGATGTCATTATTCATAATGACTAGCTTTATCTATACACATTTTTCATATAAATAATTGATTATCTCTAATATTCTCATTTTATTTCAAAAATCATTTATATTTGTGTTCATCTTGATAATAAAATATCATTGAATGAGTATCAGAAGATAAACATAATATAACATTACCAAAAAATAATCTACATTCTAATCTATATTTCCAACATTCATTTGCTTATCTTTTATAAGATAATGAATATATATATATATATATATATATATATATATATATATACACACACACACAAACACACATATATGTATGTATGTATATGTATATATGTATCTATATATGTATACATATATAGAGTTAATCAAAGGCGGTGAATATTTACAACATAATTATTGATTCTAATATTAAATTTTAACAATACAACAAATTATCACTTACCTTGGGTGAGCGGGCCAATGCTTTTAGTACAATCTCGGGCATGTCCCTCCTACTATGGTCATATCTTTATAGTTCTATGTTGGTGCCTAAAAGTGAAGGCTCGATGAAGTACATAATGATAAACCTCAGTGATTGTACATTAGAAACTGTGCGGCTAATACTTAGAGTATTTATGTCAGAGATAGATGTATATGCAGTAGAGATGCATAGAAAAATGATTACCAAGCCCTATGATTATGTGGAGGTCTAAATACATGGGCCATCAAGCATCAAAGATATGAAGGACCTGATGATATATGGTTGAATTCCTTGTACAAATCCACATACATGAGGGTCCAGTAAACTTGAAAGCCACCATGAATAATAACAAATTTTAGAGATTTTGATAATGGTGAGAAGACCAAGTTGTGTTAAAGGCCTCAGAGTGGATGAGTAAGGTAGAAATAAGAAGATTCATCAGCAGTATATCAGACAAATTTCATCCTTTAAATTAGTGTCATTCATCCACACATACACAAGAGTCTATTATGAATAATATATATTCAAATATGAATTCTCGACAAGTGTATATTCATGTGTATTCAAACCTTTATATATATATATATATATATATATATATATACATTGCTAGCATAAATTTATATTGTGACATATATGCAACACTTCAGTCACGGTGTCTACTCATTCATTGTTAACTGATATGGTCGCTCCATTTCATCATCAACTCACCAAGGTTACGTTATCACTTCTATGAATTTTAGTATACAAAATATATACCTTCAATTATGTTGTTGTTCAACACATCAGTTGCATCGTTTCTCTTAAAATTGCTGATTAATATTAGCCTTTGATCCTTTGGAAACTTGTGATAGTGTCTCTTTAATATTTTTGTAGATATAATTTTTTGTTTTTAAGCACATGGTTGAATGAATTTCTTCATCATGAATAGTCATTTCATCCATAATCTTCAATTGTGTTCACTATTAATTTTCTGAAGATTCTTTTTTCATTTACAAATGTTTATTGCTGTCATCATATGCATACAGACAATGCTTTTAATTTCTTCTAAGTGTTCAATACTCCTAAAGAATTTAATTTCATTGGCATGGTAATGACCTTCATTGTTTGTCTTCATACTACATGCTATCGACGATGTTGATGCAGTTCTAAGTATATGTCTTTGCATGATAAAGTATAATAATCTCGAAATAATAGTATTAATATTGCAGTTAGGGAAATACATAGCTAAATATGCAAGCACCAACACCAAGTGGGAAAACTTCTATGCTCAAGTAATGTGTCTTCTATTTGTCAAGTCTTTGATGCTTATTAATGTAGCTTTAATATTTATTAGTCCTTCAAGTTATCGAACTTTGTTTTCTTATTTCTATCTCTGCATGCTGACTTTGAAACTTTCGATAGTATGTATATAAGATTGACTATGCTTTGATCATATTGCTTCCTTAGCAAATATATAGATCTCTTTATATCATCTATGACTTCTATCTATAATTCAACATTGCAATTGGCTCTAATACCATGTTGAAGTAACTAGAATTGTTTCTGTAAATTTATTTCATTTCCATTGTAATTGATTATTTTCAAATGCAAATTTGGATCTTATATAAATATGAGAGGAGACATGTCTCTATAGTTAATCACCATTTATCTTATAAATAACTATATGTATAACTCATCTTTATCATATATATAATATTAATATATTAACCATATATGTAATATAATATAATATTATTATATTATGATATAATAATAGATAATGCATAATATATATTATATATACGATACTTATCTTAAGGACAATTTATCATGAATGAGGTAGCTTTAATAAAATCAATCTAATAGAGGCTACAACAAAGTCATGTCCCATAGCTTATGTAAGTTACACACACACACACATTCTTGTCAGTAATATGAGACATAATAAAACAATGTTCATATAAATCATGAATACAAATACTCAATGTAATCAGTATATCACTTTGACTAATGCTATACTTCAACACTTCTTGATGTCTAGCTCCTTATTCTTCTAGATGGTTGTATTGTTATTGACCTTTTTGTTCTTATCTACTTTCATTCTTTAGCTTATTTTTGTTTCTTTATCTTTTGTATGTTAATGACATATCAGTAGATTTCTTTCTTCTACTTCCTTCTCCTTCATACTTCTCTTATGTGCTAATTTTCATATATTCCTCCTCATTTGTTCTGAATATTTAAATTCCTTCATCTTTCACTTCATCAAGTAATTTTTCAATTACCAAATTCATCTCATTACTAGATACTTCAAATCTAAAGTTCTACAGCCTTCAACACACAAGAATGGGTGCTTTAAAGGAAACTTATATCCTTCTTGTATCTATTCTCTACTTGAGATGGAATTCGATATCTTTTCTTCATTTTCTCTTAAAATTAGTCCTTGTTTCTTAAATTTTCATAGATTCAACATCAATTTATCTCTCAACATTTTGGCTATATCAAACATTTTTCCTTCAATGATTGTTTCATGATCTACATGCATGGCTCTTCCAGGTATCTTGTCAACTTGTTATGCCTTATAGATCTTATACACTATAACTAGAGATGAAAAGTTTACAACTTTATCTTTGATGGTTCTTGAATCAAACATATTATGATCTTGCCTATACCTAATCAATCCATCAATTTGAATCTTGGAATCTAGCTCCTCTACACACTTGCAACCATTCTCTAGTATTCTTGTAATAGTACTAATGATATCCTTTGTGATTTCTATTTTCTATTTTCCTACCATAAATATTCTTTGTGCACTATTCTAAGTAAAGTCTTGAGTCATTCTTCATCAAGGTTTCTAGATAAGTGAACAATTTGTGCCAATCTAAATTCATCATTTAATGGTCCCTTCATCTTGAACAGTTCTTCATATGTTAACTCAATTTCTTTATTTCAGAACTCAATTTTCTTTCTTTGTAGATACCCACTCACATTCTCTGTCAATAACACTCCATCTGGTATTCTTGATAAGGCTCTTGTTCCAACTAGGTATTTGCATTCTAATGAGCACAACCAATACTTGAGCTCATCTTCACCAGATCTCCTTATCAGCATACTATTGTCATTCATATTGTTGTAATTCATTTCCAACCTCTTTCTTAAGGCCTTGCTTAGTTCACAATGATACAAATATCCATTTTTGTCTTTCTTACTTTCATACAATTTCTCCTTTTATTAATATGAAAACTTTAGTAACAACTACCTCTATTTATAGTATAAACCTACAATGGTTATTGTATTGAAAGGATTAAATGTGAGTTGGCAGTAACTAATTATCCATTTATCTATAACAAAAGATTTTATTCATTTTTACCAATTTACTAATCTATACGTGTTTGCACTTTTCTCTCATGCACCATTTCATTCGTAGGACCTTATGAGCAATCAATGTAGTTCTATGTCCCTAATCATATTCTTACCTAATTAGTTCACAAATGAAGTTCCTATGTCATCCAACAAGGATTTCTCATTTTTTGTAATTTCTTCTCCTTTCGTAATCCATATCCTTTGTATTTCACTTCTTAGTTGCTCTTTATCTACAATTAATTTTCCTTTTCCATCTTAATCATTGTCAACACCACATTGATGCCAACAATTATAACTTGAATGTTCATATTTTGAATTAAAGTAAGATGGAAGTTTGAGTGATCTCCATGGACATGTTATTCCTGACTCACATTTAGAAGTTAGATGTCTATGTCTTCCATATTGATAACGCTTTACAAGTTCTATTTTGTAACCTTCTAGATAGTACATAGTTGTCTTGTTTTTCGGTGATCTCATCATACAAGTTTATTCCTTGTGATCATATTGATTACATTTATAGAAATAACCATTAATTTTTTTCCCAATTGTCCTACTATCATTTCCTAACCTACATTCTTGATCTTTATGACCATAGATCTTGCAATTTTAGTAGTAGCTATTAAATTATATCCTTTTGTGCTTACTTCTCTCTAGTATTCACAAACATATTTTGTATGATTTTATTCTCCACAATGGTAACAAACAAGATGATAGTTTAGTCTTCCTATGTCTTCTTTTGTCATTGATTATTCAAAGGTCGGTATCTAACCCTTCACTTTTATAGTCTTCCTAATAGTAACCTTATTGATAACATTCAAAAAGCTCATTTTGTTTCACCAAGAGTTTGTCCATTTCTAGCATGTTTTATTCAAATTTGGCAAGTCTAACATTTATCTCATTTTCAACTTTCAATTCATTGCATAGGTCATTATTCTCCTTCTTCAATATTTGATTTTCAATCTCAAGGTTTTGACTTCATTTGCTAATTTTGTTGATCAAATCATCTCGGGCTTGAATGTCATTATGTTGTACTTCCATAACTAGGTATTTTTCAGTTATTGTCTCTAGGGCATCTTCATATCTTGATTCAACATCATATATTTCACTTTAAATATTTTCCACTCTATCTAGTAATTCAATCAATCTGACTCCTTAGCTATCTTTTTCTCTTTTTAGTAGATTGAACTTTTCTTTTAGTTCTTTTTTCTTTTCAAGTAGTTTGTCATTTTTCTCCAGTATTTATTTCATTACAATGTCTACTTCCTCAAAATTGAAACTTCTCTCTAATAGTCTATCCAATTCATTAAGACTCATCTATAATTTCTCAGTGATTTCTTTTCATTTTGTGAATGAGGCTCTCAATTTGTCCTTTAATTCAAAGGTTTGTTCATTTGCATCTTGCAAGGATTCTTCCAGTTCTTTTTGGTAACTGTAGCAAGCCACAGTCCCAAATTTACTTGATTTCTTAAACTTCCTTTTGAGGAGAAAGAGTTCTAATACCAATTTTTGGTAGCTACAAGTGAGATGAGGTACTAAGAGGGGGGAGGGGGTGTGATTTAGTACCTAATCATTGTATTTTTCAAACACTTCCTTCACCCTAATTGATAGTCTATTAAATCACTTAACCTGATAGTTCTCCTTATAACCACTAGTATTACCAATAGTTAATGTAACCATAAAATCACAACACATAACATGCTACTTTTCGTATTTCATAAAACTCTTGGTTAGAGGGAAAAACTATAGCGGTGGCGATACCCACAACTCATCATTGTAGTAACAAAGTGCTTAGTTAAAAGCTTACAATAATGTCATCTTCTTAATGGCTGCACTATGTTAAAAGTGTCCAATACCCTGCTAAGAGTATCAATGATCCTATTAAAGACCATTTGCTAAGAGATTTTGTCCCACTAATTTAGTGTTCACCTGATTAAAAGATTTACAATGAGTTCAAAATAAGAACTTTTAAGTCCTCCTAAAGACCACCTTGTAAAATGATTTTACAATCTTGCTAATAAACCTGTTTGGTAAATAAAACAAGAGATTGACATGTACTTTTCCTTTCCTTATGCTTGATAGCTTTGGCATTCTTTTCAATGACTATTCTCCTTCTCATAGCTTGTTGTGATGTTCTACTTTTGATAGCTTGTTGCATTGTTTTGCTTCTGATAGCCTATTGGATTGTTTTGCTTCCAATAGACACTTCTTTCACTATTCTGATAAACTCTTTTACTTTATTTTTATCACTTCTTGGCCTAATTACGATTTATAAACCCTTCCACAAAATATCTTTTACCTTTCTTTCTAACCATGTTGTTAGACCTTATTGTCTCTAATAAGTTAAACCTTGTACAATTCTGATAACATTTTGACCTCCAACAATGTTTTATATTCTGATAGTGTAACACAACATGTCTTCTTTAGTCTTTATAACATAGCTTTTTTTCTAGTAATGAAAACATCACACAAATCATAACCACAAAGGTTTAGAATTTTGTCAAGGTAACAATCATGTGATTTTATATATTGATTGTCTGGGTATTGGATCATGTGGTTCATAAATACATGTAAAAAAAAATCACGTGTGAATGAATGGCATGTGAACATGATTGTTATTTCATTGTATGACATATTTATATCCAAAGTGATAGAGAGAAGTCATTTTTTATATTTATTTTATACTCATTTTTATGATTGGTCCTATGGCTTGCTAGTGTAGTGAAGTTGGATAATTTTTTGATTTGCACGTTCTTTTCATATTGATGAACTTAATGTTAATGCCTTATGCTTTTTGGCTAAAAGTGAAATTTTAAACATTCTTTTACAATAAGAATTAATTGGATAATCATTCAATTAAGGAAGTTGCACCTTGTAAATGTAGAGAGCTTGCTAATAAAGAAGCTCAATTGTTAGTATGTTTGTTCTTCCTCATTAAGGGGATAGGCACTAGATATTAGTTAAATTTTAGAAGAAGGAAAAAAGTTACTAACAGTTTTTGGCAACTCTATTGAGGAATCATTAGAATTGACAACCTAGTGTTCCAAATTTTTGGTTTTGTACAAAGAAGCCACAATTTTTCTACGTCATGGTGTCTTTCCTATGTTACAACCAAATTTAGAATTCCTTAACACTTAACAAAATTTGATCTTAGACTTGAACTCAGTGTTGTGGTAGTTAATGAGGAATAACTAGCACTATCAATAGATAATGAGAGTTCGTAAAGAATAAGAAGAGGAGAAGGTTTAGAGGGTTGTCCATGGTCCAAGAAGCAACACTAGCCAATCAAATCACTTAGGTTCCTACAAGGAACTAAGCAAAGAATTCAATTGATAAACTAATTGAAATAAAGCATACAAGAACTAACAAGAATAGGGGTTAGTAAATGAATATTTTGAGGCATTGAAAGGATTAGATTTTGCCCCTGACCAAACTTTGAGAAGGAAAAACTAAATAAAAAATTGATGAAAAGAACCTCATCTCCACTACCCGCATCAATCCCCTCTTCTATTGTTTAGGCCTTAAAAATTCTTGGCACTCTAGCACATCTTTGCAATAATATCATACTATTAATTTTTGTCATGATAGCATGACTTTGAATCAACCTTGGGGACATATCATAGTCCCTTTGAACCTTAGTGGAAACCTTGGTGCTTTTCCTAAAGGATCCTAAGATAATCTACCTAAGTTCAATGGAGATGATAAGACATCAACTAAGGATCCTATGAATGTCTTTCATTTTACTTGTAGAGTCCTAGATGTCCCAATAGAGGATATAGCAATAAGACTCTTTTTATAGACCCTCACAATTCTTGTTACTAATTGGCCTAGTACCTCCGTACATAATTGGAATGAAATGACAGTGGCCTTTCAAGCCAGGTTAAGGGATGCTAATGATGAACACACTGCGTTGGTGCAGTTAAGTCAATTGGAAAAAGAGGTACATGTACCTATGCTAGAATTTGTCACCGAGTTCAACAAAGTGTTGCACCAAAGTTCCATAGCTTCGAGGCTAAATGATGAAAGAAAAAAAGGTTCCTTCCTAAACACAATGTCACACGATAATCAATTTTCATCTTAGGAGGAATAGAGTGGTAGATCTTACTGTTATACAAAGGTTAGCCATTGAACTTGAGGACAATCTAATCATTGCTAGAAAGTGGAAAAAGGAAGTACAAGTCCCAAATACACAGACATCTAAATCAAGCACTATCGATCCTCTAGTGCAAAGGTTAGTAAATGATATGATAGTTGTAAAGGGACAATCTCCTAAAACCACAACTCCTTATCAAAACATTCCACACAAATACCTGAATCAAGGAACATGAAATATAGGAAAGTAGTTCAATCTACCCCCTACACCACAAAGGCTTCAAATTAAACCCATCCCAACAAGAAAAATATGTGCATTTTCCACCTCACTAATGACCATGATGGAACCACATGTCTAGAAAATGTATGCCATGAGAAATTGAATGTAGAGAAAGCAGTTGTAGAAGGAACAATCATTCAAGATGAAGCCTATGGAATGCATGGAGAATCTATAAGCTAGTACCTAGAATATGAATCCTATTCTGGAAGAGGTGGAAACATATTAGTGACCTTAGAAGAACCTTCCTATTCTATTTTGACTAGAGGACAGCATGGAGGGAAGATGAGTGGTCAAGTATCATCTCCTATAGTGACACAAAAGGAAAAAGATGTTGGAGCCTGAATCAATGAGACCCACAAAATGCAAGAGGAAATGACTCTGGAGTTTCAAATTCTAAAAATGTCTCATCCTAAACCTCTTTTTTATATTGTACAATTTAGTAAATCCTTGAAAATCCAAATTTCTCCTATTGAGTATTTGAATATGAACCCTTGTGAGCTAGATAAATTGGTTGATTATATCAAGGGTTCCCTTATTGTAATCGTAAGGAAACTCAAGTGTGAAAACAACTTCCTACACTAATCTCTTAAGGAAAGTATTATGCAAATTCTTTTTAAATCCTTACAATTTCATATTCACTTTCTATAGAAGAACAATATTGCAATCAATCATGAATACAAAGAAAAAATAGAGAAATAATAACACATAAACACAAAGATATGCCAGTGGGGAAAAACCTTTCGATAAAACAATCCCACCCCTCCAAAACCTGCATAATGTATTATCTTCAACTCAAAGGTTACAACACACTTGTAGTGCAAGCTCTTTCAAGACATGGAAGACTTATCCAATAGCAACCAACAATACACTACTCACTCCCTCCACTATCTACAGCTCTCAAAGTGCTTGTATAATGTGCTTTCCATTTTTAGGGCATCTTTTAAAGATAGCTCTTATGCATCATAGGAATCCATCACAACCATTTCAGTCATGATTTCCTTACACACAATTAAATCTTCCAAAAATAGTTCTTACGCATCAAAGGAATCTGTCATAACCATTTTAGTCACGATCTCCTTACACACAATTAAATCTTCCAAAGATAGCTCTTACGTGTCATAGGAATCCTTCATAACCATTTCAGTCATGATTTCCTTATACACAATTCAAGATGCCGACACATGTAAGTGGAGTGACACATCAACATGCCAACTAGACATGTACACTCACACTTAAATACATTTTTTGCAAAAAATAAATTTACAAAATAAATAATAAGAATAGAATTGTCCAAGGTTGGGACACCTTATTCCTAACATTCTCCCACTTTTTAAACACCTTGTAAGAGCAGTAGGAACATAATAGGAACTAACTACTATAGGTCGAAAGGCACATAGACTCCAAACACCATCTAAACTTCTCTATGCCCACTGGTTTCAAAAATGCATCTGCGACATTCTTTATAGTATCTACCTTCTCCAAATTTACCTTTCCATCTTCCACCATATCTCTCACAAAGTGAAACTACACATCAATGTGCTTTGTTCTAGCATGGAAAGTTGGATTCTTTGCAAGGAAAATAGCACTCTAACTGTTGTAACAAATTGTAATCTATCCTACATCAACACGAATATCAAAACACAACCTCCTAAGCCAAATGGCTTCCTTACAAGCATGAGTAAAAACCATGTACTTAGCTTTTGTAGTGGACAAAGCAACCGCAGGCTATCACTTACTCATCCAACTAATGGCACCACCAAACATAGTGAACACATAAGCATTGGTGGATCTCCTACTGTCAATATCACCTACCTAATCTAAATCCACAAACCCACAAATACAAACTGAAAGCGGAGCTCCAAAAAAGTTACTATGATAAAAAATGGAGTAATCTGATGTACCCCTCAAATATTTGAATACTCGCTTAACTAAATCTCAATGTACCCCTCCAGGATTAGCCATAAACCAGCTCAAAACTCCCACTACTTGGGCAATGTCTAGTCTAATATAGACCATAGCATACATAAGACTACCAACCACACTAGCATAAGGTACTCTACTCATGTCCTCCATCTCTCTAGGAGATTTTGGACAATCATCTACAAATAAATTTGTTCCCATATAAATAGGAACACACACTGGTCTACAATCTTCCATGTTGAACCTTTCCAACACAGACTTCACATACTTACTCTGACTCAACCAAAGTTTTTTGTTAGACCTATCTCTACTGATTTCCATACCCAAGATGTACCTTGTTTCCCCAAGATCTTTCATCTCAAACTGTGCTAACAACTAAGATTTAAAATAAAAAATCATACCCTTACCCTTCCCAAACAACAAAACATCATCAACATATAATGCAACAATAAGAAGGCGATCATTTTCAACTCTGAAGTAAACACAATGATCTAATTTCAATCTTACAAATCCAATTGACAACACAAAGGCATCAAACTTAAGGTACCACATCCTAGGATATTGTTTCAAACCATACAGAGACTTCTTTAATTTGCAAACCAAAGATTCTTTACCTTTAATAATGTAGTGTTGAGGCTATGACATATAAATCTCTTCCTCCAAATCACCATGAAGGAAATTTGTCTTCACATCCATCTATTCTATCTCTAAATCATATAATGCAGCAAGAGATAATAGAAATCTAATGGATGTCAACTTTTCAATAGGAGAGAATATTTCACCATAATCTATTCCCTCTACTTGTGAATACCCCTTTGCAACCAATCTATCTTTGTACCTTTCAACACTACCATCTGCACATAATTTCTTCTTGAACACCCATTTTCTACCAATAGGTTTTCATCCTTTAGGAAAAGGTACAAGATCCCAAGTTTTATTTTATCCAATGAAGCCATCTCATCATCCATGGCCTCAATCTAGGAACCTGCATCTTCCATATCCAAAGCCTCGTTCACAGATCTAGGCTCATCAATGTTAGTAATCAAAGAAAAGGCACAACTAGAATCTAACATAGAATAACTAAACCTTTTTGGCTACTTTCTTACTCTTGTGGATCTCCTCAAGGGTTGAGGTTGAGGTTGTTCTTCCTTTTCTTCAAAACTATCAGAGCTACTAGAGCTCTCCTCATCATTAGACCCAACATTGTCTTTCTGTTCAATCTTCTCAGGGGTAGGAGGCAACTGAACAATATCTTCCTTCTTTTATTTTTCCTTTGGTTGTAGCACAATAGGAGAAGATGTTGGCTCTCTAAAAATAACATTTATATTATACAACACCTTACTAGTCACAGTGTCCCAAAGCTTGTATCATTTCATACCAACACTATATCTGATGAAAATACATTTAATAGCTTTATTTTCCAACTTAGATAATTTCTCCTTTGGGACATGTGCATAAGCTTCACAACCAAAAATACGAAGATGTCTAATTCAAGGCTTCTTACCAAACCACACCTTCATGGGTGTCTTACCAACAAGGGCTGATGTAGGAGATCTATTAACCAGATAGCAAGCAACAGCCATAGTTTCAACCCAAAACTTTTGTTCAAGACCAGCTCCACTAAGCATACTCCTAGCCTTCTCCATCAGTGTCTAGTTCATTCTTTCTGCAACTCCATTTTTCTATGGGGCATAAGGAGTTTTCTTGTGCCTCTCGATACCTCGTTCTTTACAGAACTGTTTAAACTCTGCTAAGCAAAACTAATCTTCTTACTAGTTTGATTCTCTACAAGGGCTTTAAATTCCTTGAACCGACAAAAGACTTGTGTCTTACTTTTTAGGAAATAAATCCATGTCCTTCTACTGTAATTATCTATAAAAGATACAAAAAATATAGACTTGGATATTAAAGGAAATTTTATAGGACCAAATACATCAAAATGAATAAGATCCAAAACATTAGAAGATTTGTGAGAACTAGAGTAAAATTGAACAATATTTTTTTACTGTAGACACAATGTTCGCAGAAGTTGAACTTGAGATTACAATCATTTAACCCCTCAATGAGGTTCTTGTTTTTTAGGGTTCTGAGACCCTTCTCACTAATGTGGCCAAATCTCATATGTTGCAACATTGTCTTTTCTGTAGGAAGCTTTCCTTCCAATGTGTTTGCACCCTAAGGTACACATGTTGCACTACCATCTGAACCAATAACCAAAGTCTTTTTTACTGCTTGTTTAGATGGTGGGGACAAAACGATAGCTACTTTTTTCTTTGAAATAGAAGAACTATTACATTGAGAAATGCATGCATCAAACTGAAACAAAGTACCTCTCCTAGTACTCTTAGCAAGCACCATAGCTCCTCTCATCATCTTACATCCATCTTTAGAAAAACAACTTGCACACCTACATCATTCAACATACTTATAAATAATAGGTTTTGTGCCAAATCAAGGATGTGAATTACCCTGTTGATCCCCTTTTCTCGTCCATCAAGGAATCTGATAGTGACCCATCCTCGTCCAACTATCATTAGGTGAGAATCATCAACCAAGTACACCTTTCCACCATCAAAAACTTCATACTTTGAGAACCAAATTCGATGAGAGGTCATGTGGAAAGAAGTACCTGAGCCTATCAACCACGCATCATCAGATGTATGCACTACCAAGGCTACAATGAAAGAATGGCCATCTTCTTGAGATTTTTTTGAACCTGACTCTGAGGCCTTCTTCTTCTTCTTTGGCTCTTTACAATCTTATAGAAGTGCCTAGTCTTATCACAGTTCTAGCATTTTGCCTTGGACTTTCCAGGAGTCTTTGATTTTCCATGGGATTTGGATCTACCCTTTCCAAACTTGTTGTCATTTTGCTTGCCTCTATCATTGGATCTACCATGAACAACAAGAGCTTCCTTAGTCGAATCTAATGACTTTCTCCTTATCTTCTTAGATAGCAGTGAAGATACTACATCATCCATTCTGAAAGTGACTAAAGTACTTCCAAGAGCCATCTCAAGATGGTCCCATGAATCCGGCAAGGAACATAACAGGGTCATACATCGATCCTCCTCCTCTATCTTGACACCAAATGATGTCAATTGTACAATTAGTAAATTAAAAGCATTTAGATGATCTATAATAGATCCTCCTTCCTCCATTCTTACAGAATACAGCTTCTTCCTTGGGAACAAATTTTTCACTAGAGATTTGGCCTGATACACAAACCCAAGCCATGTCCATAAACTATTTGCAGTCTTCTCATCAAGAACATTCAGGAGAACTAAATCAGCTAGACAGAGTCTAACGAGACCCTTAGCTTTTCAATCTTGAGATCCCAATCTACTTGAGATATTGTTACAGGTCTCACATCAAGTGAAGTCACCTCCCATAGATCACAATCTTCAAGAAAGTCTCCCATCTTGAGTTTCCATAACTCAAAATTACTGCCATTAAATTTTTGCACCTCCATTTTTCTATATGATGAACTAGCCATCTCAATCTACAAATAAGATTCAGAATGCTCTACACAAAACTCCCACTCAACTTGAGATTAACTCAAAACACCCTACCCAACAACTAGGATCAAAAGTTGATCAAGCACTAATACCACATGTAAGGGAACTCAGGTGCGAAAACAACTTCCTACACTAATATCTTAAGGAAAGTATTATGCAAATTCTTTTTAAATCCTTACAATTTCATATTCGCTTTTGGTAGAACAACAATATTGCAATCAACCATGAATACATAAAATAGATAGAGAAATAATAACACATAAACACAAAGATATGCCAGTGGGGAAAAACCTTTCGATAAAACAACTCCACCCTTCCAAAACCTACACAATGTATTATCTTCAACTCAAAGGTTACAACACACTTGCAGTGCAAGTTCTTTCAAGACATGGAAGACTTATCTAGTAGCAACCAACAGTACACTACTAACCCCCTTCACTATCTACAGCTCTCAAAGTGCTTATATAATGCACTTTTCATTTTTAGGGCATCTTCCAAAGATAGCTCTTATGCGTCATAGTAATCCGTCATAACTATTTTAGTCATGATTTCCTTACACACAATTAAATTTTCCAAAAATAGTTCTTACGCATCATAGGAATCTGTCATTAGTCATGATCTCCTTACACACAATTAAATCTTCCAAAGATAGCTCTTACACATCATAGGAATCTGTCATAACCATTTTAGTCATGATTTCCTTACACACAATTCAAGATGTCGACACATGCAAGTGGAGTGACACATCAACATGCCAACTAGACATGTACACTCAACACTTAAATACATTATTTGCAAAAAATTAATTTACAAAACAAATAATAAGAATAGGAATTATCCAAGGTTGAGACACCTTATTCCTAATAGTAATAGTCTCTCAACAAATTGATAATGTATGTTCTAGTGAAATTTCTAGAGTGAACCAACCATGAACTAAAAATTAGACAGTTCAATTAAGGAAATTTACCCTCAGTCACCTCAACTAGAGATAAACCTGAACCATTATATGTGTCTATATTCATACATGTTTTTAAACTAAATAATTGTAGCCAAACCCTTAAACCTCCCAATGACAAAAAAAACCTTTGGCACATGTTACTCTATGGATTCTAAGCAAGTTCCCCTAGTCAAATAGATAAGAAATGAACAAGTCTCGTTAGAAGCCTTTCCTAAGAAGTGAGTAAAGTTTTTGATTAAGAAAACTTGTTTTGATGGGCCCATGAATCTCTATGCATAGAAACTAAAAGATTAAACCTTTAAGCACATATAAATTAGCAAAAAATAAAAATAGACAAGGCTAACCACCAAACAAAGGCTAGCCATGAAAAGACAAAAGCCAACAACAAAAGGATTGCTAACACCAACTACAAGAAACACAAAAAGCAACCAGCATCAGAGAGACCAAAGGGGACATTAACCCATGTTCTTGAGGAGCCCCACAACCTAAATTTTTTCTTTTTGCTAACTCAGTTGAGACAACAAAAGCCATCTTTCTAGTACTATCCCTAGTCCTCTTCCCACATCCATCTTTATTATCAATAGGACCCCCTTGATCATTAGGAACTTTAATAATGGCTTTCTCCCTAGGTGAATTCTCTAGCTTGCTTATGAGAAAATCAATGTTTTCGTTGGACACCTTATGAATATTATAAATCTTATTAGGAATGCTTCTCAAATTGTCCTCTATGTTGTTCACCTTGTTGTCCAACTCTAGAACTTTAGCCTCCAACCTATAGAAATCTTCCATATTAATTATGGATCCCGTACCAGGGCTCTCCTTGTCAGCAACAATAGCCTTCTAATTATTTATTTTACCCTCTAGGACCACCATCCTATCATTGATATCATTGATCTCATGGAGTAACCATTTAATGGACCCAAACTTATCTAAAGTTCACTACTATATTGTTCGTTTATATTCTAGCCAACTATGGAATACTTTTGAGACAAACATTTTGTAGGTATTTAGGAGGTAACATCAAGATGGATTGGTCGCAAGCTATCAATCATGTGGGTAGTCAAAAAGTGACTATACTTTGTGAAAAAAAGTCTACACTTTCTTCCCTTTTGAAGACCCCAAATCTTGAATTCTATATATCATAAGACTGATTTTGTTAATTATGTTATCATGCCCGAAAGTGACATTATAGGTTTAACGCCTTTGAATGAACATGTCCCTTGGATTATGGAATTCAATGGTAGTTATTCCACAGTAGGTTTAGGAGTGGGTGTGGTCCTTATTCCCCATGGAGATAACTTTTCGTTTTCTTTTAATCTTGAATAGGAAAATAAAAATAACATAGCCAAATATGAAGCTTTATTGTTGGGTCTAGAAGAAGCAAAGAAAAAAAGCATAAAAGTGATAAGGGTATGTGGGGATGTTGAATTGATCACAAAGAAGGTCAAAAAATTGTTCATAGTTAGAAATGAGAGATTAAAGCATTACAAAAGTAAAGTTTGGGACAAGATTAAATGCATTAATGTTTTTTTCAGTGAATTTGTGCCTTGAGAATTCAATTCAAGAACAGATGTGCTTGTAGGTTCAACCTCCTTGTTAATCTTACACCTTGACTTAGCATATGATTGTTATACCGTTGAGCTAGTCCACATGAATAGGGTACTTGATAATGCCCAATTGTGTCAAGTCTTTAAGGATGACGCTCATATTTATACATTCTTGCAAGGAGTTGATAAGTCAGCCTATAATTATTTTGAAGGTTCAAATGCTCAATGTTTTGAATTTTTCCCTAACATGGATGTCAATTGTCATGAAGAGATCTTATAGCTAAAAGGTAATTATAAACCAAAAGGAGTAGTAGACCTTGAAAATTTGTTTGACACAAAATAGTTCTTTGTGAAACATGCAATAGAAAAAGATAATAGTCAATCCAGTAACTATGAAAAGGTAAGCATTGGAGATGAGTGAGAGCCTAAGTAAATTTAGGCGTGTGTTTTGATGTTGAGGAAAGGGCTAGATTTTAAAGTTGTTGAAAGAGTTCACATATTTCTTTGCTTGGTCTTTTCAGCAAAAATTGAGAACTTATAATCCAAAGATGGGGGATGCCATTTTTAGGGAGGTTGACAAGATGCTTACAACATATCATTTACCCCATACATCACTCTATATGGATGGCTAACATTGTGCATGTACACATAAAGAATGGAGAGATTTGGATTTTCCTTGATTTTAGAAACTTAAATAAAGCTAGCCGAAATGATAACTTTGCCTTACCTATATGATGGATCAAATTCTTCAGTGAATGATTGGTTTAGAAATGATGTCCCTTCTAGATGAGTTTTTAGGATACAACAATATTAGTGTGGAAAATGATGACCAACATAAGACAACCTTCACCACTCCCTGGGACACATTTTCTTATCGCAGGATGTCATTTGGGCTAATCAATGGGGGAGAAACTTTCTAGCAAGCTATGACTTTAACCTTTGGTCACCTATTGAATAAAACCATTTTTATTTACCTAGATGGCATGGTAGTATTTTGGAGGAGGAAGAGAACACAAAAAAGACCTCAGAGAAGTCCTTCAAAGATGTTGAGATCATGAAATCTCTTTGAACCAAAAGAAGTTTATGTTTTGTGTTATTGAGGGGAAATTACTTGGTTACCTACTCTCAAGGGAAGGAATCGAGATGGATTTGGATAGGTAAGGGTCATTCAGTAGTTATGTGTAATGGTATAAGGTCCTTCTTTGGTCAAGTCAATTTCTTGAGAAGATTCATCTGAGACTTTTCTAAAACTACAAGGCCCTATGGTTAATCTTTTGAGAGAGAAAATAAGCATTCAAATGGAATGGGAATGCTATGAAGACATTTGACAACGTGAAAAAGGTGATAGCCTAAGATCCTACTTTGATTCACTCTCACTTTTAAAAAAACTTCATTATATATTTATATGCATCTAAACACACCATGTCGAGAGTATTTTTACAAAGAAATGAAATGAATCTAGAAGTATGAATAGATTTCATGAGTATACCTTTGAAGAAGCATGGATTACGGTATTCTCTTATTGAAAAAGAGGCATTTGTTGTAGTGAAACCTATGAAATAATTATGATATTATATTCTTCATTCTCATTTACTGGTATAGGTCCTAAGCACTACGATAAAGAGCATCCTAACATAATAAGAAGTGGTTGTAAATAACAAGGCTACATGGGTGGCAAGAGTGCAAGAGTTTGATCTTGAAATTAAACCTACCAAATTAGTTAGAGGCTAGGGGCTACACAAATTAATAGTTGAAAACAAAGAAGAAGAAACCCTCCCTATTTTCTTGTTTGTTGGTATGAAAGATGCCTGGTTTTAAAATATGTCATCTTTCCTAACTTATGGTGAATGTCCTAAATCCTTGACAAGCGAAGAGAAAAGGAATTAGAGGTCCAAAGAAGACAAGTGTGTTATTTTGGATGACATGCTATATAAAAAGGGGTGGATTAGGATGTTTCTTCAGTGTGTAGATATAGATCAATAGAAAAGGTTACTACAAACATTCCATAACGAAGCTTGTGATGGACACTATTCATCAACTGGCACTTCCTTCAAAATACTCAAGAATTTTTACTATTGGTCGAGAATGTTTAAACATGCCTATAAGTGGGTAGCTAATTGTGAGAAGTGAAATTTATTTATACATAAGCCCCAATTAGTTGCCCTACCTTTGAAGTGAGTGGTCACAGAAGAGCCTTTCAGGCAATGGGGACTTGATTTTATTGGTCCACTTGATCTATCCTCTAGTGCTGGTCATACCCACATTCTTACCACTACAAACTACTTCAAAAAAATGGGTAGAAGTAGTGCTAGTTAAGAAAAAAATTCAGAAATTGGGGTGTCAATTCTTTAAGGAAAATAAAATAGTCAAGTTTGGAGTCCCATTGAAGTAATGACTGATAATGTCCAAAACATTTCATCCCAAGAAATGTAATTGTTCTATTATGATAATGGTATTAATTTGTCACATTCCTCAAATTACTTCCCTTAAGGGAATGGACAAGTAGATTCTACAAATAAAAACTTGATGAACATCATGAACAAGCTATTCTATAAAAGTGGAAGGGATTGGCACAATAGGCTCTATGAAGCATTATGGGCAGATAGAACTTCATTGAAAAGAGCCATTGGAAGTTGGTCTATGGGATAGAAGCACAATTATCTCTCCCATTAGAGTTGGCCTCCCCTAAATTATAGAAGGTTACAAAGAATGAAGTCTTCAAAGTTCACTAGAGAAAACAATAATGCATCTACCCAAGATAAAAGAGGAGCGAGCACACTTGGTAGATCACATAATCATTCACCAGTCTAGAGTGAACAAGATTTTTTATTATTGGGCCAAGCCCCAAAAATTCATGGAAGGTGATAAGGTGTTAAGGTTAAACAAAATAAGTGAACCAAGACGTGCTCACTAGAAATTTGAATCTCTTTGGAAGGGTCCGTTTGAAATTAGTCAAGCACTCAATCCTAATGCATGTAGGCTGAAATATATAGATGTTGTGGAACTTCCCCTATCTTATAATGGATAGGATATCAAGTTGTATCAGTTGTCAGTGATATTTCTCTCTTACATGTAAAGTTTTTGTTGTGCCTTAGGCTTAGTATTTCCTTTTTTGTTGGTTTTGTGTTATGTTCACTTTTTTTTTTTGTTAGTTGTGAAACTCAAAATGTTGAGTTCCTCTTCTAGTCCCTTATGGTCCTAATCCCCAGTCAGTGTCGATTGTTACCCATTTTTTAGTTTTGGCTTATTTAAAAAAAAATTGAAGTGTCAAAGCTCCTAGAAAAATCTCAAACTTTGAAATTGAACCTTTTTCTCTTGTTCAAGTTCAATGATTCAAAGTCACATATTACTTCATATCAGGTTTTCCATTTCTATTTTTTCTTGCCATAATTATACTAAGTCTGAACCTTGACCTTGAACTAATGAACTGACTAGTTCAAGGTTCAAAGTTCAAAATGGTGTTCTTGTGTACCAAGTGTAACAATGCTCAAAGTGAAGTCTTGTATTTAATAGTGGACTCAAGCAATCCTTGCTGAAATTGAAATTTGTACCTCATGTCATATCAGTTCAAGTTGTAATGAGTCCAAATCTTGTGAGCACCCTCTTCCAAAATCTTCTCATGTTTGAGCTCAAACTTTCGAACCGATTATTTTGTAGTTCAGAGTTCAAAGTTCTTGGGCTTAAACCAACTACCCGTAGACATGTGGTAATACCTAACCCTGAAATACCTCATAAATGATGTAAGGACATGCATTAAATGATGATTAGAAAAGGTGGCAGTTGTATAGGTTTTCTATGTGCAAGTAATAAAGTACTCATTGAAGATTATGGCATGCCATCAAATCAGTACTTTCCCTATCATTCATGAAATATGTCATGAGGGCCTAATTTTAAATAAGATCTTTTCTTTTAATTAACCATGATTTCTTGTATGTGGTAAAATGTCTGTAATTTTTCCTAGAGTAAAAAAGGAAAGGTGGAAAAGTAAAATTTCTTCCTAAGGGTTCTCTCGAGAGTTGAAGCATGGGTGAGTCTAATATCCTTCCTTGAATTTCTTGTTTTTCATTTTCTCTTTTCAGCAATTAGAAACATTTTTTGTTTTTCCTCTTCATGCTCTTTTTTTGAATTAAAAGTTTGAACCCTACAAATACCCTCATGGCTTCTTCCTGCCCTAAAATCCCTAAAGAGAAGAACCCTACACCTTTAATGAGCATCCTTCTAGAATTAGGGGATTATATGTTGGTTGATGAAGATATTGAGAAAGTGGTTGCAAGATTTGAGAAGGCTTTACCCAGGTCCATTGTAGAAAGGGTGTCTAAGAGTGGTTTAGTATAGGCTAGTGGTTTTCTTGAAGTCGTATTGTGTCCAGAGCTACTTCTTGAGTGTTGAGGCAAGTATGATGCCATAGAAAGATGTATTAGGACCCATGATGGGGAAATCCTTGTTTATGTGAATTGTATTATTGCCATGAGTGCTCTTAGGATTCCACCAAAAGAGGTCTATGAAGATTGGACTATAAGCCTCTCTTACTCTCAATTCACTACCAATACCATTGCTATGAATTGGCTATTAAAACTTGAGAAAGGAGGTTCCTGCTCGTTGCATCCCCTAATGAAAGAACACATGATCTTGGAAATAAGAGATCACATGATCTTGGAAATAAGAGATCAAAGATCATTATTTTGCTAAATAGGGTAAAAGAAAACCAACAGGCATTCTAATGGGAGAATTAGATGTACTTTTTCATACAAACCATCCTAGATAAAGGCAAATATATTGATTTGGTGGAAATTATTGTAGAAAGGCTACATGAAGAACTCTCACAAGTATTTGAGATCGCTAGTTTTTACATCTCGTACTATTTTGTTCTATCTCTTAACTTGTTGCAAAGAATGGGATGAGTTGCTACACTAGATTTGGGTTGAAAACATGGTCATTTATCACTAGTATACTCTATTGCAAAAGAAAGAAAACCCTAAGGATTTTAGAAGGGTACAGGATACATTCCTACTAAGGCTCATTTTTGAATTGCAGGGAAAAGAAAGAGATTGTCGAAAGAAGTCATTTAGTTGGTCATAAATTATGGTAGCTTTTTCATTCAATTTCCTAAGTTCACATACCTAAGAATTAGGGGGTTTTAGGGTGAACTTTTGAAATTACCTAGATATTGCTTGGACAAGTATGTGTTAATTGAAATATGCAGATGAGTTGCTAATGTAGATAAGAATTGCAAGGCCAGTAGAGGTCCTAGGTATACTTTTCCTATTGAACTAGGTCACTATCATTGTAAAACAATGTAGGATGCCTTCAAACTAGAACTCGAGATAAAAGTCATGAACTTAAAGCCTTATCAAGTCAAGCCCAAGTTTGATAGCAATTTGAGCTAGATCCTACATTCACACATGAACCCCAAATGGACAACTATTTGGTTGTTTGTAAAGATGACTATAAAGTGAGAAAGAGATGGTGGTCAAGATTCACCTTGAAGCAAATCATTGACCTCAATTTGCAAATGGATATCCCTGGAATTGAAGAGACTAAAGGAGAGAAGATAGTTGACCCTAAATTTATAGCACAAATTGAAGCCTTCCCCACATCCAAAATTAATTGGAGCAAGAAAGAGGAGTGCAACCTCCAGATAAGGACACTTAGTATCATAAACATGATATGGAAATGGCTAAGGAAAAGAGGATTCTAAGAATGAAAGAAGCAATGCAAGACCCCCAAACAAAGTCAACAAATTATAGTTTAGCATTACCTCATGTGCATATTGATGAAATCATGCAATTTCCTCTTGGAGGTAACCCAGAATTTGAAATTGAAGTTGAACTGCATGTACAGGAGTAGGTTTGGGCTCAAGTTAAATCATCAACAAGGATCACCCACTCAAGGAGTCAAAGGAAGAAGGCAGAAAAACTAGTCATTCAAAAGAAAAAATGAAAACTACTTATAGTGAACTTAGACATGGAGCAAGAGGTTGGTGAACCTACAATAGAATCTATCATGAACAGTTCAACACAATCCATGGGAGAGGGATAAAAGAAAGTGATGGATAAAGCTAATATTCCTGATTCACTAGCCATTGATAATACTACAAACTTTCAAACCCCACAAAATAAAGGTAACCCCAATACCCCAAAGTGGTTTGATTGTTCAATTAGTAAGAAATATAGCAGTGTACCTGTAGTTGTCCCTAGAGAAGATATAGTTAGCAAGTGTTTGGGAAAGACTCCTATTAATAAGAATTCAAAGGTGGAAGCCATGCTTGAAGTGGATGAGAACAGTGGACATTGGATTGCTTATGTATATAAGTCAGCTACTGATAAGGGATGAGATGAGATTATGCCTCAAGATTATGTTGTTGAAAGATCGACCTTGGATTAGCATCCAAGGCGGATGGCATGAAGATTTTTAATACCAGGAACCATAAAATCGCTAACCAAATATGGAAAGGCTGGAAAGACAAGCAGGAAATGAAGCAGCCCATGAGACTAATGGCAGAATACATACACACTTTGCAAAGTTTGGATGCTTTAGCTTTGCTAGCTGCCACTTTAGTAGTAGATGTTACCTCCCTTGCTAACCAGAAATTCCTTGATCAAATGAAGAGAGACAGGGCAGTAGCCAGGATGTTCAATGATTGGATTGATTTGATAATGCCTAATGGGGTGAATTATATCACAAGTTATACCGAGACTAAGTTGCAAGTAGATAAGGTAATCACTGGAGTATAATCTGAACTCAATGCTTGGGAGGCAGAAAAGGTTAAGTGGGATAAGCACATCATATAAATCTGTGAAGTGCAAGCTTATGGTGTGATGCAATTCTTGACTGAAAAACCTCTTGCCAATGTTGATGACCATCTCCTATTTGTATTTAGGGCTAATCTTGAATGGATAAATGTAGTCATTGAGAAAGGTTTGGATGAATCATTAGAGCTCCTCAAGGAAATGAAATGCCTTAAAGAAATCCTGGATAACAATATCAAATGTGTTGATATCAAATTGAGGGAGAAAGAAAAGTTTGATCGTGGAGCCAAAAACTCTTTCCAAGATAAAATGAAGGTCATGAAAGAGATCAAGGAAATCTCTGACAATGATTTCACCAATATCTCCAAGGTCGAGTCAATGCTAATCATATGCGGGGATCGTCTCAAAGCCCATGAAAGAAAAATGGAGCATATTCCTAACGTGAAAAAGATATGGAAGGTACAGTTGGAGAACATAGGAGTTCCACAACAAAAGGAGCTAATTGGATTCATGGTTGTGTACAAAGACTGGAAAGAATTAGGTGGAGGTCTTGTTGTGGATCAAGAACAACGAACCAACCCCTCTGTCCCTGCTGGCAGTTAGATAGGAAATAGAGGACTTAATAGTTGATAGGGTTTCTTTTACTTTGATATAGTTTTGTTTTAAATTGTGTTTACAACAACTAAGTAGTTTATCCACTCATGCGTGAGTTGGCTATCAAAAATGAATCTTAGCCCAGCAAAGGCTATTTACATACATTTTCAAGACTTTGAGAGGGTCAGCTCTCTATGGTATCAAATACTTATATTTTAATACTTTTCTTTGGATTTGTTAGACACTATATAATGCAATATATGTGAAATCATGTGGTTTTATATATTGATTATTTGGGTATTGGATCACGTGGTTCATAAATACATGCAATTTGTTTTTATGTGGGAATAAATGGTATGTGAAAATTCTTATTTCATTATATGAGGTATCAATATCCAAAGTGATAGAGAGAAGTCATTGCTTATATTTATTTTCTAATCATTGTAATAATTGGTCTTGTGGCTCGTTATTGTAGTGAAATTGGATAGTTCTTTGATTTGCACATTCTTTTCATATTGATGAGCTAAATGTTAATGCATTATGCTTTTTGGTTAAAAGTGTCATTTAAAACACTCTTTTACAATAAGAATTAATTGGATAATCATTCAAGGAAGGAAGTTACACCTTGTAAATGTAGAGAGCTTACTAAGCAAGAAGCTCAATTGTTAGTGTGTCTATTCTTCCTAATTAAGGGGATAGATTATGCACATTTGGTAAAATTTTAGGAGGAAAAATTATTCACTAACATACTTAAATCCCCTTTGTGATCTTTTATCCTTTGGGGATCTCATATAGTGTTCTTATAAGTGCTATTAAGGTTACTTATGTTAATCATTCTCTAGTTTTATGTTTTATCCTTTATGTACTTTCAAGTTATAAGTACATGAAAATACAAATACACCCATCATACAAGGGAGTTGCCTCTCTCAAATGCAAAGGAAATTTGGAATCTGACAATGATCAATTGCAGTCTATCCAACTAGTTGCATAGTTGTCACCACCAACAGGGAATATAGGGTCATTTTCAAAGAAGCACTTACAATGACAAATCTATGTACCAACATAAAGTTATCAAAATTGATAATTGTACAACTTTATTCTTGCACACAGATGCAAGGGTTTTGATTTCCATTAACCAAGGATTAGATATCCCCAAGCGTCATATGCCCTATTAATTTTCTTCGAGGTATTAATATTTGTTTCCAATGAATGAAAGAGAGTCATGCATGAGTTGCAACTTCCCCTTGATTAAGACCAAACTCAAGAACTCTACCCAAAAAACTATCTAAACCCTCAACCTCCTAGAATGACCAAATTTTACTGCAAAAAGGAGGCTCAAAGCCTCCCCAGGATGCTACCTTGCAAGTCATTTCCTTAGATGCTTCTACAAAAAAATCTTCAATAGCAAGGAATGTTGATGCTATGAAGGATCATATGTGAGGCCAATGACCCTAAGGGGATAAACTTAGCCCCCATGAGAATAACAAAAGTAACAATCTTCCAAATCCAAGATATTTCCACTTTGAAATTTGGGTTTGATGAAAATCCATCCCACCATAAGCACAAGATGTTGTATGCCCAAAAAATTTCTCTAGAAAATTGAGAAGAAACCCTACTCCTAAGTGAAGGTCTAGAGTTCTTTACAAAAATGGTTTTGAGAAAGCTAAGGCTCCAAATGTGGGTTTGGTCATTAGCAAGGTCCATAGCCTTATCACCTTCCTCCTCCTCCCTTAAGGAGTGCAATGGGGCCTTAAACACTGATTCTCAAGATGCTGACAGGGGCTTCAAGGAGCTCAAGGGTTGGGTTGGCAGTAGTTGTTCACTCAACAATGCCACCATTGTCAATGGTGAGGAATAGGATGGCCTTGATGTCTTGAAATCGACATGTGACTTTGATGATTGTCTATCTAATTTCTCGTTGATGGTTATACCTTCTACTTCAAGGTTTTTTTTCTAGAAGTCGAGCATCCAAAGGTATTAATTGGATGGCTAATATCATTCAAAATGGAACACTTGTGAGTTGGCAGGATATTTCGTAATGGTACAAAATTATGCAATCTTAGTGGAGAACACATTCAATCCTAAGAGATGCATGCAATGCTCTACTCACCTAGAGACTACAATTTTAATGACTTAGGGCTGACTCTTTACATGTGGCCAGATGGCTCTACCCTCCCCAATGTGAAAGCAACGTACTTGTACACCCTCCTTGTTGATGATCTTGAGATCTTTGATCATGTCAATGCTTCCTAGAACCTTAACCTTGATTCTTTATCTTGGCAACAATTTTTTGAAAGATTGTGGACCAACCAAGTTGAACCCAAGAAAAAATGCTTCATGCGGAGCCTCCTCCTTTGTGCACTGCCAATTAAGAAGCCCAATGATGAACTCAATATCTTCTTTTTTTTAGATCCCCAAAATATACGACCCGCATAATTTTTTACTGTTTGTTTGCCAAAGAAGTTAGGCACCTCTTTGGTGTTTACTTACCTAGTTACATTAGCATCTTTAAAGTGGTGTCTAGATGCATCTTGGGCTTGAAGAATCACTGCATTGGTCTTTCTTTTCTATTGAAGTGTTATGGCTTATAAGGAAATTGCATAGCGAATATATTTTTGTAGGCGGACATAGGAACATTACTGAGTCTTTGTGGAGAGTCGTAATCTATTCTATCAATGTGCAAGCTCCAAGTGTGATAAGGATGAGGGAAAAAAAATTTCTAGACCTTCTCAAGGATGAGATAGTGAGATTCAAATGGGAGGTCTCCCACAGCTACACCTGGACTAAGGAGAAACCAAAGCATACCCCATTTGAGACTCCACTGAGGAACTTTATGGCAGATTTGAAGGACGAGGAACAAGGAAAGGTTGGAAAGAGAAGTCCCTGTTGCAGCATTGCCTATTGCCGATGAGACCCCAATGGCTGAAGAGTTCAATCCCTCCTGTACTCAATATGCTCTAGACCTGACAAAGTTCTAATGTGGATGGACAAAAGACTTAGCGACAAGACCTAATCCATTTTTGAATACGTGTGCTCCTTTTTGTATGTTTCAGCATATACCAGCCATGTTTATATCAGAATTATCTTAAGTATTTTGATGAATTAAAATGAGCTATTTGATCTTTTTAATATATTATAAAAAGTAGCTGATGTAACAGTTGGGCTAGTATTACTATCAACAGAGCCAGAGTTCTATATAAATCTTCTCAATTATACTTGAAAGAAAACAGAATATTTTAAAGAATGGTGGCCTACATCATAAAGTGTTTCTAAAAGAGGGCCTAAATGTGTTCACACTAGGCATACAATACAAGTGAATCAAAGGTTATTATTTAAAAGTGAAATTCTAGTTCCAAGGATTAAAACCCTCCTAACTAGATATGGGAACATTAGCCCTTGAACTAGCATACAAAACCCATGCCTTGGGTTTCTTACAATCTGATCACTTCCAAGTTTCCAACACTAACAGGAAGTAACTATCTCCTATTCCTAGTCATTTTCTTATTATAAATTGACAAGTATCGAACAATCCAAAAATTAACAGAAAGTAATTGTCTCTTATTCCTAGTTACTTTCTTATCATAAAAATTAACAAGTATTGAACAACCCATACCTTGAATTTCTTATTCACGCAAATCTGATGATAGTTACTTTCTGTTGACTTTTGAGTTAAGTGTTCCTTAGTCTTTATGTAAAATGCTGACCTAAATACTAAAAAATTAGCAAGTATCGAACAATCCATGACTAGTTTCTTGCGATCTGAACAATCCACGCATGTGAAATTATAGAGAGAACTAGCATAAGAAACCCATACCTTAGGTTTCGTGCAATCTGATCACTTCCAGTAGGTGGGTTTCTTGCAATAATTTAATTATAGCATCAGGTCTTGATAAAGGCAGTTTTCAAAATCTAGGAATTAATTGTGGAGATGGAAGAGTGCAAAATAACATGGATCTAGGTATCCAGAGTGTTTGATAAGTGAACACGAGGAATCAAGTATCTGAAGAGGAATGTGACAGTAAACCCAAACTGTCCTCATGCTGGAATTCATTATCTTCTTCAATTTTGCAAGTATTTGTCTCTATTGCTCTGATGTTGGATTTAGTTTTAATGATTATACTAATTTTAATCTCATGATAATTATTGCTAGTGTCATTATGGGTTTTACAGACAGAAAGTTGAATAGTGCTCTGAGTAAATTCTGTTTCAGGGCCTACTACGAGGCAAAGTTGCATGGGCACAAATACAGATACAATATTGGATTCAGATACAACCATTTAAGACCCCCAATATGGATATGGCATCCATTAAAAAACTCATTTATTTAACACAATTCCTTAAGGTTTAAAGGAGATTTGCATTTCTTCAAAAGCAATGCAAACACATAATTGCTACATAAATAATTAAAGTTGATTTAACAATTTACAATATGCAAAAATAGTAGAGTTGTATTGGTAGATATCCCAAATATTTTTGCAAAAAAAAATTTAATTGCTGAACTAGAAAAATATTTCAATTGTCTTTCTCATTTGGCATAGTTTTTGTTTATACTAAAAATATTGCATGAATGAAGTTTCTCTAAATTAAATTTAGGAATATTTACATCAAATTCAAAAAAATCAAATCATACAGTATCCAACACAATTAGAAATCAAGATTTTTGAATCCTGCATGGTTTCAATATTTGACATGTATCCAGGCCATATTGGACACCGGGATACATACACCCAGGCAGAAATAAAGGTGTTTCTGGCTACTCCGCAGTAAGGGTTTTGGATGTTATGCCAGCGAATGTCAATTCAGGCTAGGATTCAAACCCTGATCTCAGATTAAATAAAATTTGTATCGTTGTTTCTTCTCACCTAGAAGATGACATAGAAAACACATACAGAAGCAAATCCTTTGATTCCAATACTTCCCAAATAAAAAAGAAAATATCAAAGTATGCATTAATGGAACTTTTTGAGTAAACTTTAAAGTTAAAACACCTAGAAAATAAATTCTGTGTCAGACACCTCCATTGATCTGTGAACACCAATTGGTTTTTTACCCGAGTGAAACCGATTTCCTTTGATATACCTGAATATATAACAAAATTGTGGCTTAAATTATCAGTCTCGTACATCATATTTTGGCATCCAACATACTGAAATATAGAGACCTCTAGAGCTGTATACAAATACATTTCATATGTTCAAGAACATGATGAATATTCACTACTTGCATAATACAAAGTTACAAACAGTGCCCAAGATCCTTAATATGAAATATTTTATACAAAAAAAATTTTAAAAGAGAAAAAATTTGTGTCGGAATTTCAATGTATGGGTGTCATAAATTGAGCAAGAGATAATTGGGGAAAGGGAAGAGACAATTACATTTCCTTCAAATGTGGATGCTGATAAAAAGCATCAGGAATCCTTCCTGAAAATGAATTATGATCCAAAAACCTGTCAACTAATCGTAATATTAGTTTCAATAGAATGAGATGAATACAAATGAAATAATTACCATTTTTTATCTTGGATTTGAAAAAATATCCTTTCGCTACATATTTACATAGAATATTTTCACAGTGATAACATGGTTTACAATCCTAATTACATGAGCATGAATTAAGATTTCACAGAAACTAAAGTTGTAATAAGATTGCATTTCTACAGAAATGACAAAGTAGAATATAATCGGGTGTTTTTTGGCACAATGTACATTGTTAACTTATCATATCAAACCTTTACTTGTAGTAAACACCTTTTTTGTGATTTAAATAGTAAATGGAAAGGAACTTTTAATAGATTATATATATATATAAATGCTATTTGTGATTAATTGTAACCAAGCAAGTAATTATCCAATACTGAGGTCATAACACCACAAGAATAAGTTAATTACAGAATATCTTCACAACTAGACATCATTTGGGCATATAAAAAGCTTAATTAAATAATAAACATTTTAATTTGGCATATAAAATCCTAATTAAGAAAGATACATTTTAAATATAACCAAAGCTTCGATTATGGAAAATGGTTACAATCGATTTATTTCTCCTATCTAAGCAACTCCATCCTTTCTCTTTGATTTACTTTAGTAATGAGAAGAATATTGTTATCTGTATCGTTATTCCTATAAGTTGTTTTCAACAATCCTCTCATTTTTCTGCCAAGTGAAATGTTGTAAAGCTGCTATAAGGGTTTTGACACAAGTTACAGGGCAAATAAAACTAGCTATTGAAGCTTCCAGTCAAAGATACACTTATTAAGAGATTTAAACAAGGTGAATTTCTAATAAAAAAATTCTTGACACAATATTTATAAATTGAAGCACACAACATTTAATATTCTTCCCAAAAATCATTGTAAACAGAGATTACAATCTGTTTGTTTGAGATAGCAAATACAAGAGACAGCAGATATAAATCTGACCAGCTAGATCTGACACACATAATCTGACCCTAAATAATCAATTGAGCAACAGATTCTTGAATCAATGACCAATGAACAAGACTCGATCAAAGATTGATGTTTTCCGCACTTTAGGCTCTATAGAACAAAAGTGGGTTGCCCTTAAAAAATCTTATGATCTTTAATGAATGATTAACATATACTGGAATATAGTAAATAATTCTCAATGAAAATATGCCAAGGAAAGCATATTCGATCATGAATTCAGCATCCTTCAAAAATTGAAAACAAAGTTCTTAAAACTACTCTTAAGTCTTAACGACATGAAATCAAAATCACTTTGATATTTGAAATTGTTTCTGAACTAACTTGAAAGAATTCACCAGATCGGTGCCTATCCTAGGTCATGGAGTCCAAATGCAAAGAAAAAATATCTTCACATCAATATGACTCAAACCAATAGAGTTAGTTCATTAATGCCTTACATCAATAATTCCTAAATATAAATATTACAGAGTTCTACTTTAAGATCCATAACATACACGCAGACCACTGTGAAATGTTTAAAGAGTTTAATTCTTTCCTTGAAAGAAATTAATAGATGCAGCACACATGATAGAGACACTGCAAAGGTGAATCTGGAAAAATGCTCAATATCTATACTCATATTAATGTGTATACATTCAGTGCAGACAATACTATAAGAATTTAGTTGTCTCTACAAATTTGATTTGATATTAACAATCAGATGCACTATTCTATGCTACCTGCCCAAGACAATAATTCAGAAGCCTTATAAATAGCCTTGAAATTCCTTTTGCAAAACAAGCGAGTAAAAAGAATCAGTCCATATACACGTCACGTTTTCATTTGAGAATCATTCAAAATAGAAAATATGCCAAAGGTCATATTTTCTTGCACATAAGACAGAAATGCTTTGTAGTGTCTAACAGAATGTTGAACTGAATGACACAAGCTTTGGCATAGATGTTGCATTCTTTGAACTAATTGCCGTTGGAAATTGAAACAAACAAATGGAACTCCAGAAAATGACTAATATAATGCAACTGCTGAGATGAAATGATGAAGACACAGAAATCAGTTGCCATGAAAATTGAATGCAGCTCAGATGCATTAAATTTTCTTTTCATAACCATGAGCGCCAATGATCATTGATTTGGCAAGGTCCCATAAATATTTGAAATGTGAATGAAATTGCATTTTCCTTGTCACTCAATTTTAAAAAATCAATTGGTTTATTTTACCCATGTGTTCAATGTACTCATTGTCTTCATAGGTGGCACAAGAATTCTTGATTGTAGTCACTCCAAGCTCCAGCAATGATGATTTATCCAAATGAAACCACAGATTATCAACCACCTTTTCTTCATCATCACCGATGATGCTAATGATTTGACTTGTCTGCATAGGTGGCACCAGAATTGTCGATTGTAGTCACTCCAAATTCCAGCAATGATAATTTATCCAAATGAAAGCTCAGATTATTCAACCACCTTTTCTTCATTATCACTGACGAAGCTAATGATTTGACCTAGCAATTGACAAGACTTCTAATCTTAAATACTCTTCTCTAATCCATCATCTTTCCAAAATGATAGCAATGGTGACCCTTCAAATTTATTAAAATTCTTAAGCTCCCTTGTAAAGCATGACTGGTATCTCATGTGCTACTGCATTAAAAATTCTCGTCAACTAGAGTATCTTACCAATTATCACCAACTGTTGTATAGATTCTTCAGCAAAACATTCATGATTGTCAGTTATGTGATTCTATTTTGCTCCATACATTTCAATACAATTTATACTCTTCTCTATTCATCAAATGCAATCTTGAGAGCATGCTTTCTCCACAATTTCTTTCCTAAATCTTATCCACTAGTGGTATCAGTATTGTAAACTCATTATTGATCAAGCCCACTGAAATGCTTAACTTGATTAATTTTGGTTCCTTGACTAAGTCTTTTTCATTTTTCCTCAATTTAAGCAAGCTTACTTTTGCCATATTTTTTCTATTGTTTCCTCTTCAACTTTCTTTTGAAGCCTTTCTGATACAGATTGAATTAGCAATGGGGGATATGTGCCCTTTACTTTGTTTATTTTTTCATTTTGTGCTCGAATTACTTGTTACTATTTTTTATTTTCTGTGAACATCTTCCAACGCTGCCTCTGTGAACATTGTTGCATGAGTGACTAATTGGGCAGTCTCAACAAGGGTAGTGTTTTCGAGCTTACATATAAGATTTCCTACAATATTTTTGGATCTTCTATGGGGACTGGCTTTTTATTTGTCGGATAGATAGACAAAATTCCCAAAACATTGGAATCAGGATCAAATCCTTCTCTAGAGTACAATTTTAAAACACCTTCCTCATCAAGTTTATGTTTTCATTTCTCCTGAGATTCTCAAATACACTTGCAGATGATATATCCCATCCAAGAAATAATAGACACCTTATATTCCTCACTATGTCCCTGCTTCTCAACTGTCATATTCTTCATTGCCTTTCCACAATCGTCCCAAAATTGAGTAATGGCCCCATGGTGTTTCTCTCGGGTTATGCCTTATGACTATTGATGGATTTCTTATCCTTTTGACTTTGTAGATGAGGCTTTTAAACTCTGTAGACTTCACAAATTCATCATCTTCCATGCAGTCTTGACTTGCCTTGACTCTTATATCATTTGATAGTTAATAAGATGGCTCAAATGTTATTTAAGTTCTGGTCATTGTTGGATTTTCACCACAGCTATTAATTGTGCATGACTTCAACATCTTCTAATGTATCCCAGTCATCATGCTCATTAGTTAAGAAGCTTGGTTCAGGAGAGGGTTAAGCAGAAACTTGGTACAATGGAGTCGCATATTTTGGGATGAAGGGCCTTGAAGATTTCCCTCAAACTGAAAAAGCCCTTGTAGGTATTCATGGTTGCAAACACACTATGGGATCTACCAACATCCTTTTGATACAATTGTTGTTCTCTTTTCTTATTCAATAATTTATAAATCTTGTTTTATTTCTCATCTGTCCTAAAAAGCAAAAAATCTTCATAATCACAATCCTTTCGAAAAGTTGCAACCCTTCATCATCAAAATCCTTACAAAAAGTCACAACACTTCATGATTACAATATTTTCAAAGAGTCACAACCATTACTAATTATAACCCTATCCAAGAGTCACATTCTTTCATCATTGTAACCATTTGAAAAAGTCATTTCATTGTTTTCTTCTCACTCTTTTCCTCTTCCATTGTTCCTTCTTTAACTCCTACATTTTCCTCTTCTTCCCTCCTCTTTAAAAGGAGTTCTCCTCCCTTTTATATCTTAATTTGAAGGAGTCGCATCTCTTTATTACGTATCTCTTGACTCTTTGTTAGATTTAGTTAATTTATATTATTCTATATTATATTATTTATTTACTTATTTATTTTGAGTCTATTATCATTTGTTATTAAATCTTATTTAGAAAGCTGACATACTTTCTACAATATTGCCTCTTGTATTTAGTTTCATTTATTTATTCATTCATTTTAATTTTATTATTATTTAATTGTTTTAAATCTTATATACTAAATATTATTTTATTGATAATAGATTGTATATATTTAATTATTATTTCGTGTTTTTATATTTTAATATGATTTTATCATCATTATTCATCTAAATATTGTATTATCTAATTATTATTAACATTCTATCTTAAAATGGTGGCATGACAGTCCACCCTTCCTCAAAAAACTAGATAATTTTTTCGATTGATTTGAAAGATGTACGTCTTTTAGTCCAACTTCTTAAGTTGTTGTCATGGATATGATTGAACCTCTTCCAATCTCCATTGGCTTTCCACATTAGTCTTACCTCTTCCAATCTTCATTAGCTTTCCGCATTAGTCTTTCATATGAATTATTTTCCTATATCCTCTTTTGTCCTTTAGGATGGCAGGATCATGCTTTGATACCGCTGCAATGTCCCTGCAACTAGTGGTATCTTTGGACAAGTAGGACCTAGAAAGAAAATGTCAGAATTTAACAATAACAAGTTTAAATATACTATTCTATGCTCTATCTTAACCCCAAACCTTAAAGACATCTCCTATTCAAGATTACTAACCCTCCTAAGGATCTCCAAGTCCTGAACGATATATCATCAATTCAAGTACTATCCTCATATACTTCTTCGTCTTCTTTGGAGTGCTTCCTCTAAGTATCTTGGAAGAGGTGAGCTATATCCAAGGCCCTTAATGCATATGCATATGTTGACATCAACAAAATATTTCGGTCATTATATTTTTTATCTAGTCATTCAAATGGGGTTGTACTTATTTCTCGCACTAGCATGATAGCATGATAGCCATTCATACGAGGTTGTACTAATCTCCCATGCTAGCACTATGAGGTTTCATTTATCCTGCCTTAGCCATTCATATAGAGATGACCTCGAACCCTACACTAGCACGTAGCCATTCATATGGAGATGAGCGTGGTCCCTATATTAGCACTATGGGTTTTCATTTATCTCAGTTTATCCATTCATATAGAGATGGCCCCAATCCCTACACTAGCACATGACCATTCATATAAGGGGTGAGTGCAGTCCCTATACTGGCACTAGGGGACTTGATCCATAAAAATTTTATTCATTTACTGAAAAAATTATCAAATTTTAAATACTCATCCATTTATTATTCTTTTTGGATTAATAAATATCTACTCATATATATACATATGTATATAATATATATACATATGTATATATATATATATATATATATACATACATACATACAGATATATATAATGAAAACTTTGAATATATAAATACTTTTATGATGCTTTTACCACCTTTTAGACTTATCTTTCTTCTTTCTCACGTTAAATATATGCCAAGAGGTATGTAACTATAACTCCTTTGTTACCTTTTTCTATTTTCTCCTTTTGATACAATTCTTCTTTTTTCTTATTCAATGCTAATTTATAGATCTTTTTTTATTCGTCATCTATGTCCTTGTGAAAAGTCACAACCCTTCATAATCACAATCCTTTCGAAAAGTCACAATCCTTCATAATCACAATCCTTTCAAAAAGTCACAATCCTTACAAAAAGTAGCAACACTTCATAGTTACAATCTTTTCGAAGAGTCACAACCGTTCATAATTACAACCCTTTGGAAGAGTCATTTTCTTGTTCTCTTCTCATTTATTTCTTCTTCCATTCTTTAACTCCTATCTTCTCCTTGTCTTCCCTCTTCGTTAAAATGAACTCTCCTCCCTTTTGTATCTTAATTTGAAGAAGTCATGATCTCTTGACTTTACATTAGATTTAATTAATTTATATTATTCTATATTATATTATTTATTTACTTATTTATTTTTTATTATCATTTACTATTAAATCTTATTTAGAAAGGTAACATACTTTCTATAATATTGTTCCTTTTTTTAAATTTTATTTATTTATTCATTCATTGTAATTTTATTATTATTTGATTATATTAAATCTTATACTAAATATTATTTTATTAATAATAGATTACATATGTTTGATTATTATTTCTTATTCTCATATTTTAATAATAATTTTAATATGATTTTATTATCATTCTTTATTTAATAATATTGTATTATCTAATTATTATTAAAATTCAATCTTAAAATCAGGACATGAAACAGAGAAAAACATTTGCATAGCAAATAAGTGTTTGTCGGAGTTAGAACCACAGGGATTCTTACAGATCTTTCCCTATTTTATATACATATGTATGCCCAAGTTCTTAACTAGAATTTGGCTGTAGCCATCTCCATTTCTGGAAAGCATGTTCTCAAGCTCTCATTCGTTTATACTTGATCTAAGAATTCCTCTTGAATGAAATATATAGAGCTGATAAAACTTCATTATTTAAAAATAAATCTCTAAAAACCACATAGGTGAAATATAAATACAACTATCAGTTATATTTTACTAATTTTGTGGAGAAATCAAATTGTAAGATTTTATTAGTGTTGAAGAAAAGTCCACAGACATGTTCTGTATGTTAGAACAACTCAATTTAGCATCGTGTGTCACTAATAAAACAGTTTAGTTGAGTGAACTGGATAAAGAAACTGTTCAAATTTAGGTTGAAGATATACTCAACCTTGTATGCTAGCAGTACATATCAGGATAATATTTTAGGGGAAAAAATGATAGGTAAGCATTATGTTATTCAAGGGAAATTGATGCAAGAACAGTTCAAATTAACAGAAACAATAGCAAATGGTTGCACACTGACCATCAACTAATCAAATAGGAAAATGGTTGTTTCTATAAAACTTGATAAGAATCAGAAATAATTGGATGGATTTATCAACAATTAAATAAATAAAAAACAATGAAAGCAATCTGTCTGTGCTATGTAATACAGATCCAAAGTTACCAATTGAACTTACAGGTATGTTAATCTAGGAAGAGAAGCAAGCTCTGCTGGTATAGGCCCAGAAATTTTGTTATGAGACAAGTACCTGAACAAGCAGTCAATCTTACTGAGGAAAATTAAGAGGAGAAAATATGTAATAATTATTATCCCATATTTCATGTCACTGGAAATTATAGATAAAATATTATTTACAATATATACAAATTTAACAGTGAATGTGGGGGGTTTATTTGACACTTGGAAACAAAAAATCTCTACTAGCCTCTAGCTACTTACACAATTTCAAGATTTCGTAAATCGGCTAGTTGTGAGGGAACACCACCTGTGAAATAGTTGTCATTGATATACCTGGACAATAAATAGATCAATAACATTACTCTTTGTGAGAAAGAAAAGTTATAATCGGAGCTCCACTGTAACATGCAAGGGTGAATGGTGAGGAAAACATTATCTAGCTGTTGCTCTTGCATGTCTACATAAGTAAGAAAGCACAAAATTGAAAAAAATAAAACTGGACCTATAAGGAGTCCCATGAAGGCTACTCCCATACATTTCTGTCGATTTCATTTCATCTTTGCTAAACAAAACAGAGCGTAGAAGAGTGGAAAAATGAATAAGATAGAAAGCAGAATTCATTTTAGTATAGGATCATTTTGGTGTATAACGCATCATTTATTTTGGTGTAGAATTTCATATACAAGGAAATATGTACTCACAAATAACGCAAAGAGGGAAAGGAGCCTTCTGAGTGGATAAGCTCCCTTATTGTCCCAACCAACCGATTGTTACTGACATCCCTGGAAACAGAAAGCATACTTTCACTGGCCTTGTTAATTTGTTTTTCCTCCGAAAAAGAAATAAGCATGCAGGTTCAACAGTAAAATTCCATACTCTTTATAGAAAGCTCCATAAAACTATAATTCTATCAATCAAAGAAAATACAGGCAAACCCATTCAGATTCAGGTTCAAAAGATTACAAGTGAAGAAGATTGTGAAGATTTCCAAGTTCTGAAGGAACGTGACCTGCAAGACGGTTTTCATGAAGATAGAGGTAGCGAAGCTCAGACAAATTCCCAAGTTCTTTTGGTATTGGCCCTTTTAAGTTGTTAAAATTTAAATATCTGTTCACATTGTCCACCATTAGAAATTATTAAAATATTAATGAAAACATCTTTATGAACATGATAGAAAATGAAAATCAGGTGAATTTTTAGTTTTTCCATGGGCAGTTGAACTTATAAATAGAAATGGACCAGAATAGAACACAAACAATAATAAGAGCTCACAGGTTCCTTAATTCTTTCAGTTCCCCTATTTCTGGTGGAATTGAATCTTGCAATTTGTTCCATCTCAGATTCCTGCCAAGAAGAGCAAACACACATTCACTTTCACATTACAGTAAAAGAACAATATAATGGCTTATAAATTTAAGAAAACAGCAACAAAATGAAACATGACATAAATCTTTAACTTCATGAAAAAACAAAATCTTTATTTGAAAGGAACCAATTCATAATCGTCTACAACAAAAACAAAAAAATTTCATAAAAACAACGAAAGGGAGAATTTGAGCCATCGGTGGTGTAAAAATAATGTACATAATCCTAGGAGTAGTAGGATAATCCTTTATACTCCATAATTCATATATCTTACCTGCACTAGAAGATGGGCTTAACAGTCATTTCATATTGTTGGATGTATATTTTGATTTAATGAAATAAGCCTTTCATTGAATATTTTCCTCTTTGCCCAAGTGCTGTTCATTTGCCAATTATTTCTTGTATTGTATTCTAGGGCCTAAAATTGGTACCATGCCACGATGAAGAGCTTTGGATCAAGGAGAAGGATGAAGAACAAGCGCAGCCATCTATGTGCAAGTCAATATTTTCAATTTACACCAAGCAAAAGTTTATTCAGACAAAGACTGCCTAAACTTGCTAATACTAGACTTAGGGTACTTTGACAAGGAACAAGAATTGTATTTTTTTAAGGCAGTTATTACTCACCAGGGCTTCTATAGATTTTCAACCATAGAGTTTAAGATAAATCAATTTATGATCTGTGATCACACTGAAATTCAAACATGTCAATTTCTTGCAACTGAAGTCAATTTTGTTTGTTGTCTTCTACGTCTCCATATTCCTCAAACAACCCATAATCCTGTCATATTTGATGCTTATTCTCATAATTTTGTCATTCAAAGTATTTTGTGAATTTATTACAAACCATCCTGCTGGGGTTTGAATATTATCTCTTGAATTTTGTCATTCAAAGTATATTGTGAAAATAATACAAAATAACCGGCTGAAATAAAGTTTCAGAAATGAATATTGCAATTACATCTTCAAGAAGAAATAAAAAAGATCCAATCATAGTTACAGAACATATAGCAATATTGGATACCAGAAATATGAATCCAAAACACTAACTCAAACACTTGTGTGTCATCTCCAACCAACAATGGGTTTTTGTCCACTACCTCCAAGCTTGAGCATTTCTATCCTCAAACCTGTTGAAAGCTAAATCTTCCAAATTCTCGCAGAGAACAATAATCAAATCATAATTAAAGCATAAGCCAAATGAGCTTCTCTTTGTTCTTTTTAAGAGCATCCCTGTGACCCTTCATTTTCCAATTCCTATCTTTTCACCTTCTTTCTCTTTTGTCCCTTTTCAAACCTGTTTTTAATACTAAAATGACTTTTATCAATTTTCATTAAGCTCCAATAAAGTCATTTTTAATATTTTGTGAAGTTGCTATTTAATTTTCTAATGTCCCCAAAAAGGGACATCATAGAATCAAAGGCAGAACCATAGGGGTTCTAACAATGGTATCAAAGTGGTTTCCTACCATCCTGTTGGGGTCTGAATTAAATATTCAGAGAGCTCACCTTGCATAATTTGAAGGACCAATGCTCATATGTTTTCAGCTATGAGATACTACAATGTTGCAAGAAAATATAGAGAAGAAATTGACCAAGATCCCATCAAGATAAGGAAAGATGTGGATAGGAAGCTCTCGACTCTTTGAAGGCTATTAGAGTTTGCCCGATGCATTAATTGACACTATTCTCTTCATGATTATCTGAACTTGTTTGTCACCTGGAGGCCTGAAGATTTTGGGTTGGTAATCTATATTCGAAGAGTGTATAAGGATAAAATTATATCTAAAGGGGCACGCTTCAGTCATGGGCGCAGTGTGAGTAGGTATGGTATAACTACTAAAATCTGCTTATAAGAATGGTTCTAGATCTAAACTCTCTAATCAGGTTAAAGGAACTCCCATTGTGAGCGAAAAAAATATAAGAAGACAAGGTTATGCTTCACTTGCAAAAGTTATTGGGGGCCTAACCACCAATGCACATAGAATGAGGTAAAGAATCTTGAGGAAGACCTCATTTTGACACATGGGTGAATTGAAGAAGCACCCATAAAGGACTTTTTTCCTTGTCATCATTGATAGTATACTGGTTTACAATAAAACTTGGGATGATCATCTAACTCATCTGGATAAAGTTTTGAGTATACTTAAAAGGGAGTCTTTGTATGCCAAGGAGTCCAAATGTCTTTTCCGCATGACTAAGATGTTGTATTTGGGTCATAATATCAATGTCGAGGATGTGCTTATTGATCCCGAGAAGGTTCGTACTATCGTTAAGTGGCCTACCTAAGAGAATTTGACACAGCTCAAAGGATTCCTAGGATTGTGTGCTCTCTACCATTGGTTTGTAAATGGGTTCTCATGTCATGTTGCACCTCTTACAAATTTGACCCAAAAAGGGGCCCTTTCGACTCCTCAGGCATAGGAATGTTTTGTGAAGTCCAAACACTTTATGACTTCGTGCCCAATTTCTCTAAGCCTTTTGAGCTACATTATGATGCCTCTAAAGAAGGCATTGGTGTCGTACTTATGCAAAAGCATCATCCTATTGCTTATGCGAATAGGAAGATTTGGAGTTGTAAGAGAGCTTTCAGTGTGTATGACAAGGAGATGCGGTCATTATGCATGCTTTGGCCAAATTTAGGAAATCTTAGTGCGCAATAAGTTTAGCATCAAAACAGACCATAACAGCTTGAAGCGTTTACTTGGACAACAAGAGCTAAATAAGCATCAGCAAAAGTGGGCTAGTAAGTTGCAATCTTATGATTTTCAAATATCTTATGTCAAGGGGGCGCATAATGTTGTAGTTGGTGTTCTTTCAGGGTGCCCTCATATGAATTATATGACTCGGATATCAAAGGATTGGAGGCACTTGATCATTGCAGAGTATGTCAGGAGCTAGTGGGCTTCTGGCGTTATTGATGGGACTATTCAGGTCACAAGTTGTTTGCTTGTCAATGAGCTAATAATTTACAAGGGAGGATATTTTTGGTCCCAGGATCGGGTGTTAAGAAGATAGTACAGAGGACCTTTCGTGATTATTCATTGGCAAGTCATCCTGGATTCTTGATGACTTACAAAGAGGTTCGAAAAAGATTCACATGGAAAAGTCTTAAATGTTTTCTGGCATGTTAGAGGGTGCTCTGTAAGTTAGAAGAATAAACACATACATACTTATCTTGCTAGATTTCTTCAACCACTTCCTATTTTTGAGAAGAAGTGGGAGTGTATCTCCATACACTTTATAGTGGTCTTTTTGAAAGCCCAAGACAAAGATAGTATCTACATGGGGTTTTCTTGGTTGACAAAGTACACAGGGCTATTTTTCCATGAGGTATTATGGTCCCATGGTTGATCTCAAAGTATTGTCAGTGACAGTCAATTCATGCGCCACTTTTGGGAGGAGCTATTTAGATTATGTAGAACCGAGCTGACTCTAAGCAAGAGCTACCATCAGATAGACAACCAGGCAACGGTAGTATATAAATGGGTGGAAGCTTACCTTCAGAACTATGTAGCAAGGAAGCAACAGGTTTTTTTTATAATTCCACTCACCATATGTCTATTCAGATGTCTCCCTTCTAGAGCATTATATAGTTATGATTTGCTAAGCTTCTTGGATTTGTTGTTCAATGACTACAAGGTGCCTAGTATTGATGATTTGCTACAAGATAGTCTGGACATTGTGAGGGCCTTGTGTGATAATATTTAAAGGGCTTAGAATCAGCAAAATTAGATGATCATCAGAGAGTTGCACAATCGTTTCAGGTTGGTGACATGCTATATTTGATGTTGCAGTCTTATAGACAATCTACTCTCTAGAGTGGAGATGAGAAGCTCAAACCCCTCTATTATGGTCCTTTCTGGATTATCATAGAGGTTGGCAAGGTTGCTTATGAGCTTGATTTGCTAACAAATAGTAAGGTGCATAATGCCTTTCATATTTCTTGCCTCAAAAAGGCATTGGGAGGACATGTTGTTCCTTCTTCTATTTTAGTACCCCTAGCAGATGAGAGGAAGTTAGAGTTGATTCCTAAGGCCATTCTTGAGACTAGAGAGACTTCTTTGAAGACGGCTCATCAGAGAGTTTCTAGTAAAATAGGACCTGCTGATGGACAATGCTACATGGGAGTTAGAGGATATTTTGCAGCATCCAGCACTGCGATTTCTTGGGGACACTTGCAATCTTGGCAAGGACCAACTCTATGTCCCTTTTTTAGCAAGAGCTGGAGTTTAGAAATGTTAGCCTATCCTTGAGACCAAAGCTGATGTGTTGATTTGAAGGTCTTTGGATTTTCACAGTGTTATTTTAGAGTCCTTTTGTCTTCATCATTTACTTGATATTGGGGGAACTTGCTATTAATAGTAAGTTTGTTCTTGGTTAGATTCAATTTGTGGTAGGTCGTTTTGGCACAAGCTCTATCAAAGAATTCTGGAGTTGACTTGGTCATTTGGTGCTTTGAAATCATTAATGGTCTAGAAATTATTAATTAAGTCTAATTTAATTAACAATATGGTTTTAAAGCTATATTAAATAATCAAGTCATTTGATGTTGATTAAATGTGCTTACATCAAGGCACCAATATAAAGTGAGGGATGAGTTATTAATTATATTATTTCAAATATTTGAAATAAGAATGTTTTGTAACACCAAAATATATTGAGTTATGCAAAGTGTCTAGTTAAAGCTTCAGGACCAATGGAGAAGTAAATTCAGATATTTGAAGCTTGGTTATGGGCTCGTACACTGTCAATTATGTTGATTGTGAAGCTAAAACTTCACACTTGATTGGGTTGGAGTATTATAAAAGCCTTCATTTGGAGTTCGAAGGGCGTCTTGAACATTTTTCTATCTCATTGATTTTTCTGGAAATTGTGATTGGGTTTTAAGAATTTTGATGACATAGAATTGTGAATTATACTGTGATTATACACTTAAAGCTGGTGCAACAGTCAATGAATTTCTGCTATCTGTGATAGCAATTAAGTAACATGGATCTTTTCTACAAATGTAATAATATGACCATTGTGATTAATATGTTCCAAATGCAGATTTGGATGTCTTATAAATATGAGAGGAGACATGTGAGACATGTCTCCAAGGTTTAATCATCATTTGATTAATATATGTATTTCATAATACTAATTAGTATTTTATATATATATATATATATATATACATATATATATATATATATATATATATATATATATATATATATATATATATATTATTAGATGAATACATATATGTAGAAAATGATGATTTACCAATAACAAAAATGAATCTCAGATCAAATTTATTTGATTGAAGCTACACTCCCTCTTAGCTAGGGAGGATTTGTAGAACACCTTGTGCTCTGAAGTATATGAAGAGATACTGACTCAGAGTATGACATTCCTGGAATGACATATATAAGGATATCAACATAAATCCATCAACACACATATATATATTAACATATATTACATATAGAATTTGCTTCAATTCACTATGAGGCTAAATTTTTCAGCACTACCTCTTTAGCAAGGAAAGAATTTCAGCAATTATAATACAAGATTTGAATACCACCTTAAGTGTGGTCTATGATAGATTTAAGTTGTGGTGTTCGGCAAGATCTAGCCCAAAGAACCATAACAAATTGATTTTCATGGTGTTCGGCAAAATCCGGCCCGAAGAACCATGATAAGTTGGTTATCAAGGTGTTTGGCAAAATCCAGCCCGAAGAACCATGATAATACTTTCTCCAACACATTTTGGTGTTAGGAGATAGGTCAACTATTGATAAGGTCATCACTTTACAATGGTTACCTTCTAGTTGATATGTTCATTATCATGACTTCCAACACTTTACGACAACAACTTAATGAAGTCTGTCATGATAACAAGTCTACCATTTATAAGATTGTCACCTTACAATGGTTACCTTCTATTTATATATGTCAATGAAAGATTGTCACCTTTCATTACATATCATATGTGAAATAGTAACCACCATGAACCTAGTCATAGGGTGGTGCAAGGGCTTTCACCTCAATTCTCTCTCACATAGAAGAATGCATTAGGAGTTTCACTTAGAACTTTCTCCTCATAGAGATAATATCATTTACAAAGGATTGCACCACGAAATTCTCCCTCTGAACATTGATCTTGGGAAGTCAAGTCCTCTGGTTACTTCTTCAAGAGCTCTCTTCACCCAAGGATGCCTTTTGAACTCCTTCTAAATCTGATATTAATCTTCCAACTTTCTAGTGATAAGGCACTACTTCCTCGTGATATACATAGGAGTAGGCCCATCAAAATCATGTAGTTACACCATGTATTTTTAGATTCCCTCTGAGTTTCAATCTTCTAAGCTCCTTCGTTGCTTTAGAAGAAGTGTCATACTCCCTCTTAATGTAGAAAAATCTTACAATCTCGATCATCAAAGATGTTTGCTTTAAAAGCCTCATTTTATCCACCTTGATCATCATGGTCTTTGGAGCTACTATCATTAGATTGAGTCCACACAATATTAGGCAGCATTATGTAAAGTACCAACCTTCTTTTCCTATAAGAATACCCTCAAACATAAGGGAAAAAATCAAGGCAAATAACCCTTATGGTATGTATAGAACTACAAATAAGAGAGAGATTACAAAGAGTAGATAAATGTAAATGATAAGAATACTTATCTACTCATGAAGATTTAGAAATTGTCTTTTTAGTTATTTGAGAATGGAACATCTCCCTTCTAAATAAGGTTCAAGTGGGAATGGAACATTGACTATTATTCCCCCACAATGTAATATTTCCACCCATTCTTGTATTGTTGAACAATTTTGTATCAATTATAACAACTTCTTTCTAAGTTCCAACTTGCTCTTTTTGTCCATTAAAGGTCTAAACATTCATTTAGCTTAACAGTAGAAGCAAACATGTCCTTCCATTTTCTCAAACTCATCCACAATACGCTAATATCTTGATTGAGTATTATTGTGCCCCATGTATGAATCTACAACTCATACAATGAGTTTCATTCATCAAAGAGAGACTCGTAGATGGTTCAAATGGATTCTTAAAAACTTCATTAATGTCTCACAACAACTCAAATTTCCTTTGTTCATGCAAAGCTATTTGTTTGATCTTTTTATCAAACCTATATTACGCACATCTTGCAATCTGAGTATTACAAATTTATATCATTAGTGAATCTATTACAACATGGTTTACCCCCTCTGAATTAATATGGTCAAGATCACAAAAGGTTGACTAGATCATATCCTCTATATGCTTCCTCTCTTTCAAGGTTGCTTGAAATGTCAGTCTCCCTCTAAATCTCAATCTCCCTCTTTCCCTACAAGAACATTCTCAGAGGAAAAGATCAAGGTACATAGCTCTTATAAAAATGAGAGAGAGAGAGAGAGACTACAATAATAGTTTGCATGATGATATAAGATCATTTCAATAACATAAATATATATATGTTCAATATTTAATCTGTCTCCTATTTATTATTTTCTTATTAATACATGTCTTTGATGCTTTTTCAATATAAAATACTCATTAATTAAAGATATATTCATAATGAGTTGTGTAAGTACTTACCTTAATGTTAGCTGATATATTTTATATAGCAAGGGGAAACATGTCATTGTCGTCCTCCTTACCCTGTGCTATAGGAAAAACCTTTCAACCTACTTCTCAACTTTATCTTGAAAAGAATGTTTCTCTTTATAAGAGACATGCCCTTTAATATGATTTTTTGTTTAATAAACAAATTCCATTTCCTTATTGTTAGTACTAAGTTATACTATTATTTAGATTGAAAATATCTCATTCCAATCAAGTATGAAGGTTGACTCAACGAGCTGGCTCACGAAGACTCTTCTTCTATCTTATGCTTGTCATAGCATCCCCTTTGCACACTTGTGCTCTCATTTGTAATTACAAAGACTTAAAATCCTTCATTTGTTTGAAAGCTAAAACTTTATTGCTGCACAAGTGGGTAGATCAAGTCCTCTCAAGTATATGAATATGCCATGCCATCTTATTTTGATAGTGGATGTAGTATAACTAGGAATTTCTATTAAGATTCAATCAATCTCTTCGAACTTCTGTAATCATGTTGGTCACAACTATCTTCAATCTCAACATCATTCTCTTAAGTGTTTCTAGTTTATATTGAATTGGGTTGTTGTACTGGTTATTGAATTGTTGTTGTATAATGCAATAACGCATTTGCGGAGTTGTACGGAAGTTTTTGGTTTTAACATTATAAGTCTGCAAAGCATTTTTGTATGCCTGAAATCCTGAATATTATTCTAAAAGGAACTAGTTATTAATTTGTGAAGGATCTTCTAGTTTAAACCATCATATTGTATTCCATTTGCCTATATCTGAGTTTGAATATTATAATTAAGAAGAAGTTGGTTACACATTTGTCAGCTATTGTATAGAATTCATTTGTGCTGGAATACATTTGCAAGGTTTTAGTTTTGATTATTTCGTTTTAAAGAGAAATCATCAAATATCCTATTCGGGCTTTTACAATTAAATATTCAAAGAGCTCATATTTGCATCATTTGAATGACCAATGCTCATAAGTTTTCATGGGTTATTGCATTATCATACAAAAATTCATAGAAGAGATTGACGAGGATGCCATTAAGATAAGAGAAAGATGTGAACATAAATCTCTGACTCTTTGAGGGCTATTAGAGCTATCCAGATAAATTTGAAGGGCAATACTCTCTCCATGATTATTTGAACGTGCTTGTCACTTGGAGGCCTGGAGAGTTTAGGTTGGTAAAGTACATTTAGAGGGTGTATAAGGAAAAAATTTCATCTAAAGGGACACACTTTAGTCATTGCCGCAATGTGAGCAGGTATGGTAGATCTACTAAATCAGCTTATGAGGATGGTTCTACATCTAAACTCTATGATCAAGTTACAAGAACTCCTGTCATGAGCAAGAACGAAATAAGAAGACAAGGTCTATCCTTCACTTGCAAATGTTATTAGAGGTCTAACCACCAATGCACAGAGAACAAGGTGAAGAAGCTTGAGGAAGACAACATATTGACACATCGATGCATTAAAGAAGTAGCCACAAAGGTGGTTTGTCCTTGTGTTCTTTGACGCTATACTTGACAGGGAGTCCTTACATGCCAAGGAGTCCAAATGTGCTTTGGACATGACTGAGCTATTGTATTTGGGTCATATTATCAATGCACTGGGTGTGTGCACGAATCCCAAGAAGATTTGCACTATCATTGAGTAGCCTACCAGGGAGAATTCGACACAACTCAAAGGATTCATGGGATTGTGTGCCTTCTAAATGTGTTCTCACGTCATGTTGCACCTCTTACAAAGTTGACATAGAAGGGGGCCGTTGTATGGACTCCTCAAGCACAAGATTGTTTTGAGAAGTTCAAACAGCTTATGACTTCACGCCTGATGTTAGCTTTTCCTAAAATCTTTAGGCCTTTTGAGCTACATTGCAATGCCTCTAGGGAGGTTATTAGTGTCATACTTTTGCAGGACCGCAATCCTATTGTTTATGAGAGTAAGAAGCTCTGCGGTCCTGAGAAAGATTTAAGTGTATGATAAGGAAATGTTGGCCATTATGCATGCTTTGGCCAAGTTCAAGCAATACTTGGTGTAATAGCCTACAGCATTTCCTTGGACAATGAGACCTGAATAATAGATAATAGAAGTGGGTTAGTAAGTTACAATCTTATGCTTTTGGCCCATATCTCATGTCAAGGAAACATAGAATGTTTTAGCTGATGCTCTTTAAGAAAATAGCTTCTATTTCATTACAGTTGCTAAGAAAATATATATTGTAGAATTATGATGCTCATATAAGTTTCAATCTTTAATTTAAAACATAAAATCGTACATCTATTTGTAAGTCTTGAATTGGGGGCATTACATTGTACCTCGTAGCATTGTTGGAAATGCTCTCAATCAATAGTCCTTCTACTCCTAACTTCTTTATACCCAAATAGTCTCGCACATCTTGAAATGCCTCGTTGGATATTCTGACCCGTTCCCCATGAACTTCGATAGCTTTTACAAATCCAATTTGGACTTGTTGGAGAAGTCACCATATTACTTGACTAATTTCTCGCTTATGTGTTGGACCCAGATGGAGTGTTTTGTCCACTACGTTGCAATGCTTTACCTACACTCTCAACTACATGCATGTCCTCTACACATCCACATCCAACTTTCCCAACACCTTGAGTACTTTTAAGCTCTGGCTCATTCCTGTACTCCCTCCATCTAGGGTATTCCATTCAAATCCTCCAATTCTAAGTTCTCCTAAGATGGTTGGATTCTCAATGCAATGGAATATGTCAATTAGTTCAAGATTTCCTTCTTCATACCCCTCGTCCACCATTGACTGTATAGACAGGTTGTCTGCTTAGTCATCAAGGTCAGGATATATTTCATCCAGGAGTGGTAAGCATATGAAAATATCCTCCCACTCACTCCATGTACAATTTTCATCTTCCTTTCCAAATACTTTCCTTTCCTTTCGAATATGACTTTTCAGCTCATGCTTCGGCTTTTACTTCATTTTTTGGAAGGGCTATAACTTGGGAATTGTATAACTACATTCACCTAATGTTTCTCATAATCTTGTCTTTATTCTCGTTGTTGTACGACCCTTAGAGATCATATGATCATGTGGTCTTCACCACCTTGTGGCTTTCTCACCTTTATTGGGGTCCAAAGGCAATAATGACCCAATTTCTTTTAAGGAAGTGGTGCCAAATGTTCACCCCTATATAGTTACATGGAATAATAATAAAGATGGAAGTGTGTACTAAATACAAGAGTAAAATATATCTTTATTCGCTCATGAACTCATTATAGATAAGACCAGAAATGGTTGGCCAAGGGTTATAAATGATCCTACTAAACCATACTACCTTCCTTAACAATGCATGACATATTTAAAGGACCCAACGGTTGCCAAGAGGAACAGAACCATAAACCGAGGGATGCATAGCTAATGAAGAGTAACAACCAACTTAATATGACAACTAATATATTGTCAAATAATTAATATTATAAACATAAAAATAGGCATTGTACACTAACTACAGGTTTCATGGTTTTGGTGTGATGTGTGGTTATTGACGTGTGGTTTTAATTTTGATGAGTTTAGATGCCTTTTTTAGTGTTGGGGTGAAATTTCAGAGCACTGGATATCACTATTTTACTCATATCTCTGAGCGATTGATAGAAATCATACTGGGTATTGTTTCTATGCATTCCTCTTAGCTGGGCACCTTAAATAGATTATTCTTTTGGCAGATTATGTGAAGATTTGAATTTTTGAGACTTGTAGCAGGTTTAAAATTTGTATTTGGAAGGCTTTGTGATATCATTCATGGGAGCTAGATATTTGTTAATGCCGGAGCAGAATTTAGGGAGATTGGAGACTTGGGAATTTGTCATACTAATCACCCTTGCTCATTTGAGCCTAAGTACTGGAATTGGATCAGTTCTAAAAATTCCTTCTTGTGTTTTGAAGACTTTACCAGGTATGCAACGTTATTTATATGAAAATCTGATTTGTAATGCTTGAACAAGTTCACTGAAGTTTGCATAGTCTATATGTTATCAGCATTTTATTCTTTATGCTAAGTTGCAAAGTATCATGCTTCATGTATTGTTTTGTATCTTGAATGCAATTTAAAAGTTTCAATCAGTACACATACTTCATTGGTTTATAAACTTGCATATGCATACTTCAAAATAAAATTAAAGGTGTTTATAACTTGTTACAATATTGGTAGGAGTGAGATACAGGAATAGATGTAGGGGCAAGACCAAACATCTATACTTTGAGGCAAAAAAGTCAAAGATAAGGATAGGAGTTGGTTGGGTGGACTTGTGGGAGCCTTCTAAGTTTCCTCCTTGCATCTCTCTCGTCTCTTTGAACTGGTCACTCCACAAACTGACCCGACAAGAAAATCTAGTCCCACAAAAGGAGAACAGGCAAGATATAGAGGTAGGGCCAGAGCTCCAAATATTAAGATTGGGATGGGGTTATAGATACAAGGGTACGGTTGTACCCCCTAACAGTTGACTACAAGCTAATTGCAATTATTTTAGATGGATGTTAGACTATCCTGTAATAGGCCAAAATATAGTGCTGATAAAGATGTCCATTGCTACCTAGCATAGAAAAAATATACTGATTGAACTATACTAGAAATAGTCATAACTTGTATTGAGGGTTTAGACAGAAAAAGAAAGGGGAGTGATCATGCCCATAGATATTTGGTTAAATGCCATTAAACATTCATCCCAGTAGAAACTAAAAGAAATACAAGCTTAGTTTGGTCAAACTGCTACTGTTATTGTCCCCATGTTGGTTATAAGAGAATCAAGAAGTTTGGTCTGCAGTTCTGCACAAATTACACAAAACAAAACCTATAAAAGCACCCATGTTAACACAATTATGACCCACTGCATGGGTTAAAAACAATAAGTACATGGTAGTATGGTTCTTCCAACGTTTTTGTAGGCAACTCACAATGTCCTAAGCTTCTTAAGCCGTCCAATCTGGGGGGGGATCGCGCCAACCAGTTTATTGCCATGGAGATCTCTGTCAACAAAGGACATGCATAAAAGACAATTCAGATCAATCTTGTCTATGCAAAAAAAAATGATAGATCCACATTAGAAGAAAAAAACATTCAAGATCAAAAATATAGGTTCTACTATATTGTAAAAGATCAAAAGCACTGTAGAATATAGAAATTCAAAACAAGAACTGCCTACATCTTCAAAGTATAATACTAGATCAAACTGCTCATTTACAACCTCACCGAGATGAAATTGCCCAAGAAAAGACTAAAAGGAGACTATTGAATTTGACCTCATGTGTTCTAAGAAGATTTTCCCAGGACTCAGATTTTTTAAATGGCAGAAGTAAATTTGTTTCTATAACTAAAAGTATTACCATAAAATTTAAGTTTAAAAACTGATTACTATAATATATATGCTGTGTTTAAATAAGGATGAAAAAATCAAACCAACCCAAAAGAAAATTTAAAAATCATTGCATCTGACTGTAAAATAAAGAGCAGAATTCTCGAGGATTGTGTATTTGTATGTACATCAAATAAGATCAGTGCCATGTACAAAAAATCCTCTCTATAACAAATACAACCTTGACTAAGTGAAAAAATCACTCAAGTAACGAACTCAAAAACAATGCCTAAATGTGGTGGCTCTTATATGAAGCTCAAAAAAGAGCACTAAAAGTAACTCTAATAGAGCATGCAGAGAGAATATGCCAATACTAACTACAATTCAAACATTAAGAATTTAAGTACATTGATCATTTAATCCTTGATTAATATGTCATATCCCCCAAATTCTATTACATGTTTATTTCATCAAAGTTAATGTAAACCTTGAACAAAAATTATAGAGATAGGACGTATAAGTCAAAAGCCCTTTTAAATCTAAATGATTTTGCACGACTGAAATACACCTGATATGAGGTCCATTACATGCTGCAGTAAAAACAGATATGAACAGAAGATGAGGGATATGATATTGCACAAATTCAGTGGGTCATCAACAATGTATGAACATGCACCAATGAGGCCTAGTTTGCATGCAGTGCAACATACACAACAAGATAACGGAAGTCCACATCACGACTGTGAATGGATTCTGACAGCACTAATGACTAAAATTTCATTCCAAATGGAGTACAGCAGTGAGTAAAGAAAAAAATTCTGAACCCCAAGTTCTTCTTTCTTCACTCTAACTATAGTAAGGGTGTCCAGCAATCATTCTCAAATTGCTGAAGACAACACACCAGATCCTTTGATGTCACAAGGAAAACAATGTATCTATGAAAGCAACCAAAAGAACATGTAATAATCTTCAATGCTAAACAATTCCAGCACCTCTAAACAAGGACCCTAAGTTACCAGATTCTCTCCAGCAACCCTCAAAGTCTGGTTCAATTCTGTACAAATTCTGTCCTTGTCGAATTCTCTCCAAATTCTCTTTTGCAGTGAATTTTGAAGAATTTGTTGTCTAGACCTGGGCTGAATTTGGTCTTGGAACATTTTTTTAGACTTTTTAAAGTGTTTTTTTTACCTGTCAACCCTCTTGTGACCTCTAAAAAGACCAAAAAAGATGTTTATATGTCATTTATGCATTTGTGTATGAAAATGAAAACTTTCTTATAAAGGAAAACCAAATTGACAATATAGGTGACATCTAAATTGATGATTACAAAGGAATGTCTTTAAAAAGAAATGATACGTTTGAACCCAGGACTTCAAATTGTATCTCACCTTTTGATATAGCCTGGTTAGAAATGCTCTAACCAATACAAATGAAAATTCAGATAACTGCACTTATCTTTTGACAATTCCTTTCATTCTCAAACTGTCCCTGTGACATGGAAATATGTTCCGTCCATGTGACCAAGCAAGTGTATCAAGTTGTATGTAGTGCTGAATGATGCAATTAATGTCCTATTGAACTGAAACATAGATTTGGTGGTGTATTTTGCTATGTTCCTTTACTATTAGTAGATTCGAGTATGGATTTTTTTTTGTTCAATATATATACACACATACATATTTTTAAAAAACATATATTTTTGTATGGATGAACCCAAAACGAATCAAAACCCAAGCCCAAAAAAAATTGAACGAATTTTCGAACCCGAATCTTGAACTCACATCCGTACCGGAATCCAAACCGGCAACTTAGCTGAAGGATCCCTAGGATTGCATCCTCTTCTTCTGATATAAGAAAACCCTTCAATAATCTGGAACTTGTCTATAACTTCTTCAAGAGAAAAGCTCATAAATTAGCAAACCTCAATCTTTGAATGCAATGTGAAATACTTTAGTGAAATCTCCAACAAATACTAGCTAGAGTAGATCTTTCACAACTAGAGGCAGTCTTCTTCAAGAGGATTTTCATCCTCAGAAAGGCTGAGATGGACCAAGTCCAAATTTCCAAACCACACAGGGCTTTTTCAAAGAGAAATATCAGAAATAATAAACTCAACATGCCAAATGTGATCTCCATCTCCCTTTTCATAAGCCTTCTACGGAACTTTCCAGAAACTCCCATGTTCACCCACAATTCCTTTTGCCGAAGGCTATTCTACACTAAATTACTTTGGCAGTTCATATGAGAACTATCCCCACTACTGTCAAAACTGAAACACCGTCGATTGTTTCCACGACAGTATACAGCATTTCGATCAGCTCATAACCTCATTTTTAACACTAGTTCCCCCAACACGAGATGCCATGTGGACATTGGATCCTCCTTCTGGGTCTCCCAAAGATGTGAGACCGCACAGATACTTAACTAATCAGCGGCCTTCCTCTAGTGCTTCCAGGGTTCCTTGGAGACAACATGGGATTCTTGTCCTAGGGCTTACCCATTAGTTCTGGACTTTTTCCACAACTATCTGGGTTGTTTGGTTTGGTCATTTCTTCTTGCCCTAGTTCTTTTTGTTTTGTTTTGTTTTTTTGCCACACACCATTTGGTGTTCTATGTGAGTTGTATTATTGCTTTGTTTCAAGCAGTCCATTAGACCACCTTATTGGTCTTTCATTGGACATTAATAAAATTATCTTATATCCTCACCTCTTGGTCATTTACAGTAGACTAAACACACTTCTAAAGTCCATAAAACTTGAAGTGTATATGGGCATTGTAAACCGCTTATCGATCTGTGGACAAACCATTGATTCATCAAATGATGATCCGTAGAAAGAATGAATCAGGTGTTAGATTGAAGATGGTTGATATCTTTTATCTCCACTGATTTTCTGAATTTTTTGCCTAACAGGGTAATGAATTTTTTTATCCTTGAAATGTGTAAACATTAATATTATTAAAAATAACTTTCTTTAAGATTGTCATCACCGGAAATGGTTGGCTGTCCCCAGGATGGTAGGGGGACAGCTTGGCCATCCACAATTGTCCGAGGGGCAGTCTATCGTTTCCAGAACAAGATTTGACCATTTCCGAGTTTCCAAGAGAATTGCTGATTTTTTCATGACCAAGGATAGCTTGGAAATATTTTTCAGTCATCCCTAAGTCCCCAAAACAGTTTTTGGTTTTTGGTACGTGGGGTGGAAACACATTTCTAGGTAACATTATAATAATTTTATATTTGATAATAAAAATTTCAGTGTTATTAATATGTAAATTTTTAATCCATATTGATGGGACTATGGGAGCTAATAATTAAAGAAATACAAGTCTGTGATCTTGTTCGCATATGGCTATCTAAAGTTGAATTTTAATAGTGTGGAAAGAGGTAAACCTAGTCCACCTTGTATAGAAATGGTGTTAAGAACTGCCTTGGGTAAGACTGTGTAAGAAACTTCTACATTTTGAAAATTAATTTCTGTAAGGAAGTGGAGATTATTGAACTTTTAAAGGATCAAAATTAGCTAAATCAGTCTATTGTGGTAAGTTAGAAGGGGAAAGAAATTCTCTTCCTATTATCAATGCTTGCAAGAAAGACTTGATCAAGGTCTAACTCCACAACCTCCAAACTTTAAAAGCTACCTTGCAGGACCCGTACTCATAGGCCTTGTATCCAGATTGGCTGCATCTGGGGGTACATGTTGGGTGCACACAGGGTGTGCGCCCAACACTAAGGGTGCGCCCACAAACCTACTTAAAGTGGTTCCAAAACTTAATAAAAAAGCATTTATATTTATATATATACATATACTTATTTGTATATATGTTTGTATATATAAATATATATATATATACATATATATATATATATATATATATATATATATATATATATATATATGCGTCCCCCGTCAAATTTCCCCCGCACATGTCTAAGGGACTCTTCTCTTTTTTCCAAAAAACGATATCGTTCTAGAAATGTCATTTGCAATCCAAGAGGAGACTTGAGGACAAAATTCAGTCCCGAAGGACAAGGGATGGAACACCATCCCCTATTTCCCAGCCATTAAAAACATCACTGAACTTTAGAAAAGGCAATTAAAAAATATGAAACCCTACTTGAAGAGGCAAATCAACCAAAAAGGTAAAAACTTCTTCATTTTAACCATGGCAAGAAGAAAAACAAGGAGCAGCAGCAACTGGGTTAGAAAGTTTTCCTTTTTGAGTTGCAAGAGGAGGGTTTGACATAAAACCTTCTTCATTCTAGGTAGGTGTTTCATCTTCATAATCCATGTTTTCATTTTCCATTTGTTTGCATTGTGCAACATGTAGGGAGAGTATTTTCAGTGATTCTTTATCTTTTGAACGTGCACCAATGTTTGATATTTCATAGTCATCATCATGAGCAGCAGAAGTGAGAATGAGGGGAGTGCTAGTAGTGATAGAATAGATGTGGAAATTCAAGAAACTCAAAGATCTCAAACTCAAAGAAAAAAGCCTAGTATAGGGCAGCCATAGGGGGTTCTTCAATTTCAACCAATGTGAATGTAGCAGGGGCAGCATCCTCTAACCCATTTGAGTGCCCTTCTAAAGCCCTCAAAAACCATACAAAAGGCTCATAAGACCCCAAGAAAAACCATCCTCTAACCCATTTGGCACAAGGGTAGACAAAAATAAGAAAAATAATTCCAGGGGTAGTGGGGAATGGGACTGTCATTTGTGCAAAAAAAATTATAATGGCAGCTATAATAGAGTTTATTTCCATCTGTGGATGGGTGGTCAAGGGGTCAAAGATTGCAAATCTATAGCAAGCAGAAAAACTTGAGGCAACTACATTGCACATAGAGGGGGAAGCATTATAATCAAGGACTTCAATAGAGAATGTGCAAGCTAGTATGAAAGCTTTCAGTGAACCTTCTAATAGAGAAGAAAGTGCCACACCGACCTCACTTCTACCAAGGGAAAGAACCTTATAATAGGGAAGATGAATAAAAGAGAAACCAGTGTTCCTAATTTATTTAATTTGCAAGCAAAAGAGGTGGCTAAATCATCTATTGGTAGATTTCTTTTTGCTCATGGTATACCATTCAATATGATATGCTCATCTTATTTTAAACAAATGTGCAAAGATATCTATGTTGCTAATGGCTCATTTGTACCACCCAGAGAAACAAAAATACGCACCACCATTCTTGATAGAGAGTACTATTTTTGATAGAGAGTACTCATAAGTGAGCATTTTGATGGAGGATATGAGATAGACATGGTTGAGGGATTGATGCTCCATAATCATGGATAAGTGGACCAATATCAAACATCGGTCACTCATCAATCTTATTTTCACTAGCATGACAGACACTTATTCCCTTAGAGCTATAGATTGTTCAAGGAAAAGAAAGGATGTCACCTTCCAATTTCAAATTTTGAAAGATGCCATAGAAGAGGTTAGACCTGCAAGTCATGCAAGTAGTCACAGATTCAGCCCAAGTATGTAAGTTAAATGGATCAATGGTAGAAGGTGCTTATAAGTGCATTTTTTGGACCCCATGTTGTGTACATGCATTGACCAACACCTTGAAGGACATTGGAAAATTTGATTGGATAAAAGTTATAGTGTTTGAGGCTAAAGATGTGCAAATGTTATGTTTATTTGCAATCATTATAAATCTCTTGCATTATTTAGGGCATTTTCAAAGAAGGAATTTCTCAAGCCCATGGAGACTAGATATGCTAGCTACTTTATTTTGTTGGAGGATGTTTGAGGTCCAAGAGGCCCTACAATCCATGGTAGTCAATGCAGAGTGGAGTAGATATCATGAATCAATCACACTAGATGGAAGAACTAAAGGATGTCACCTTCCAATTTCAAATTTTGGAAGATGCTATAGAAGAGGTTAGACATGCAAGTCGTGCAAGTAGTCACTGATTTAGCCCAAGTATGTAAGTTAAATGGATCAATGGTAGAAGGTGCTTATAAGTGCATTTTTGGACCCCATGTTGGGTAAATGCATTGACCAAAACCTTGAAGGACATTGGAAAATTTGATTGGATAAAGGTTATCGTGTTTGAGGCTAGAGATGTGCAAATGTTTAATTGCAATCATTACACCTCTTACATTATTTAGGACATTTTCCAAGAAGGAATTTCTCAATCCCATGGAGACTAGATATGCTTGCTACTTTATTTTGGAGAATGTTTGAGGTCCAAGAGGCCCTACAATCCATGGAAGTCATTGTAGAATGGAGTACATATCGCAAATCAATCACACTAAATGGAAGAACTAAAGGATATCACCTTCCAATTTCAAATTTTAAAAGATACTATAGAAGAGGTTAGACCTGCAAGTCGTGCAACTAGTCACCGATTTAGCCCAGGTATCTAAGCTAAATGGATCAATGGTAGAAGGTTCTTATAAGTGCATTTTTGGACCCCATGTTTTGTACATGCATTGACCAACACCTTGAAGGACATTGAAAAATTTTATTGGATAAAGGTTATGGTGTTTGAGCTAGAGATGTGCAAATCTTTATTTGAAATCATTACACATCTCTTGCATTATTTAGGACATTTTTCAAGAAGGAATTTCTCAATCCCATGGAGACTAGATATGCTAGCTACTTTGTTTTGCTGGAGGATCTTTGAGGTCTAAGAGGCCCTACAATCCATGGTAGTCAATGCAGAGTGGAGTAGATATCATGAATCAATCACACTAGATGAAAGAACTAAGGATGTCACCTTCCAATTTCAAATTTTGAAAGATGCTATAAAAGAGTTTAAACCTCCAAGTCATGCAAGTAGTCACTAATTTAGCCCGGGTATGTAAGTTAAACGGATCAATGGTAGAAGGTGCTTATAAGTGCATTTTTTGGACCCTATGTTGGGTACATGCATTGACCAACACCTTGAAGGACATTGGAAAATTTCATTGGATAAAGGTTATGGTGTTTGAGGCTAGAGATGTGCAAATGTTTATTTGCAATCATTACACATCTCTTGCATTATTTAGGACATTTTCCAAGAAGAAATTTCTCAAGCCCATGGAGACTAGATATGCTAGCTACTTTATTTTGTTGGAGGATGTTTGAGGTCCAAGAGGCTCTACAATCCATGGTAGTCAATGCAGAGTGGAGTAGATATCGTGAATCAATCACACTAGATGGAAGAACTAAAGGATATCACCTTCCAATTTCAAATTTTGAAAGATACTATAAATAGGTTAGACCTGCAAGTCATGCAAGTAGTCACCGATTTAGCCTAGGTATGTAAGTTAAACAGATCAATGATAGAAGGTGCTTATAAGTGCATTTTTTGGACCCCATGTTATGTACATGCATTGATCAACACCTTGAAGGACATTGGAAAATTTCATTGGATAAAGGTTATGGTGTTTGAGGCTAGAGATGTGAAATTGTTTATTTGCAATCATTACACATCTCTTGCATTATTTAGGACATTTTCCAAGAAGGAATTTCTCAAAGCCCGTGAAGACTAGATATGTTAGCTACTTTATTTTGTTGGAGGATGTTTGAGGTCCAAGAGGCCCTACAATCCATGGTAGTCAATGCAGAGTGGAGTAGATATCATGAATCAATCACACTAGATGGAAGAACTGCGAAGCACAGAATCCTTGATGATAATTGGTGGTCCACAACAAGGTAAGAAACTTAGAAAATTATTACTGCTGATTTAATCAAATTATTTCTAATTTTACCATTTGTTGATTTTATGATTTAAGAATTAAGATTTTTTAAATTTAAGATCTTTTTAACTTGTAACTTGCTTGCCTTTGTAGATACATTTTCTCCTTCATTAAGCCTATTGTGTTGGTCATTAGATATGTTGATACTAAATCTCCTAGCCTTGGAGAGATTTACGAGACCTTTGATAGCATGCTTAGACAATTCAAGCATGTTATTCATATCAAGGACCATACTTTGGGATTTTATGAGGAGCATCTTAGGCCCATTGTGACACGATGATGGAGTATTATGAACGCGCTGCTTCATATGGCATTCTATGCTATCAATCCTAAATGGTATGCACTAAGACCTTGGCAAGTGGCTTCATCTATGGATGAGGAGGTGAGTCTCAAATTTAAAATCTCAACTTCTCAATTTAAATTTGAAATAGCAAGTTTCAGAGTAGATCTTTTATGATTATCTCTTTAATCTTCAATGTTCATTAATCATTATTGAATATGTTTTATATTTTTTCAACAGGTGAAGGAGAGTTTCATCAAAGCCCTTTAAAAAATGTACAATGGAGATGATACTAGTTAACTTGGGAATAGTGGCTTGATTTTGCCAATCTTTGTTGTCTAATCATTAGTAGACAAAAGGAAGGGACAAATAGAGCTACATTAGATCAAAGGGACCTTATTGGATGGTAGATGTGGCATGGTAGGGATTCACCTATACTAAGAGTTCTTGTTATTCGTCTTCTTTTAGAGGTTTTGAGTTCCTCTATTGTAGAGAGAAAGTGGTCCACATATAGCTTCATCTAATCAATCAAAGGGAAAAATCTTACCTTTAGACGACCATAGAAGTTAGTGGTTGTTCATAGTGCATTATGGCTATAGGTTCAACAAAGCATTCAATATCATCAAAATCCAGCATTGTGTTGGGATGTTGATCCTAAGGATGCTATGCAGGCCGAGGAGGATGACACACCTCCAAGATTGCTTGGGATTCCATTGGATGAGGAAGACCCTCATCCTACCTATAATGACCCCATTTTTTTGCCTTCACATTCTCCAAAGTCTAAGTGGAGCATAAGAGGAAATTAAATTAATTTCTTATAAAGTCATTAAATAAATTAAAATTAAAAATTAAATGGTAACTTTATATTTAATTAATAATTGTATTACAAGGGAGAAGCTTCTAGAATGTATTAATTATTGAAGAGGTGCAAGCCTCTAGTAATTTAATTTTCTAGAAGTACAACTAATTATTGTATTGCAAGAGAGGAGTTTCTAGAGAGAGCATTAATTATTGGAAGGGGGAAACTTCTAGCACTTGCAATTAATTAATGTTTTAGTTCCTTCTAGAAAGGTGAAGGAAAAGGATAAATAGGGGTGAGAGTCTCATTGTTGAGCATCAGATTTTTGTGAATGACATTTAATAAGAGCTTGGATGTGTGAGTCACATATCTTCCTTGGCAATAGAGGACATTCATCCTCTCTTGTAACATTCTAGACGTCATTCCCTTGGGGTTTGGCCTTTGGAATACATTTCTTTGTACTTGATTTTATCATTTTTGAGAACTAATATAATTTCAGCATCGGTTCAATCTTCAGTTTGCATAAAAAATTAATTTCAACAGTTGGTTCAGTTTTTGGGCATTTCCAAGGTGCCCATTACAGTGGTATCAGAGCTTGCTTGCAAAGTGTTTCACGAACTTATAACCGATAGGTGCCCATTACAGTGGTATCAGAGCTTGCTTGCAAAGTGTTTCACGAACTTATAACCGATAGGTGCCCATTACAGTGGTATTAGAGCTATAAGTCCTGCCATCCTGTGGAGATCTTCAACATCTATGTTTGAGCATGCGACAAGGGCTTTATAATTTCCGCAATACCAGAGCAAGACAAAGTAGGAGTTCAGACTTGTAGAATGAACAGGGTAGTTTATTCGTGCAGAGGGACATTCAATCCAGTCATACAAACAAAGAGGAGATATTCTTTGAACAAGACAGTAGTATGGGTGACCGAGATGATAGGAATACTAGCCCAGATCAGGAAAATGTAATGTTCAGGTTATTGGATACATTAGAGGAGGGGCAGTGGATGCAACAGGAGAAGAATAGGTGAATGGATATGATGTTGCAACTAATGGCTAGACGGATGGGCATCAATATTAATCCAGGTGATGCCAACAATGGAAACAACAATAATAGGGGCAATGATAATGGAGGCCGAGGCAACATTAATGGTAATAATGGACATGACAACAACAAGAATGAGACTGATAACTTTAGACATGTTGCACACCTAGCTCGAACTGTAAGCTCGAGACCTCTTCTACCCACCTTTCCACCTAGAGATCCAGTTCAACCAGTTAATGAACTGCAAATTACGGAGTTACAAGATCAGTTCAGGATGGATTGGGAGGCTAGTGGACCGGAGTTTCAAGCAGACATTTCTCTCAGAGATTACTTGGACTTGAGGATGAGACACATGCCCAGATCAGGAGGAAGAAGTCAAAACCTTGAGCTGAGAAAGAAAGTTGGGAAACTTTCTTTACGTTATTATGATGCTTCAAGGAAGATTACCACACAAGCTTGGGTGCAGAAGATGGATACATACTTGCAGTTGAATCCTATGCCTGAAGAGGAGGCTATAAAATATGCGGCTATTCACTTGGATGGACCGGCACATGAGTGGTGGCACCATGGCATGGTAACCTTGGGACATAATCAGATCACATCTTACGAGGAGTTCACTGAGAAGCTCGTAGAGAGATTTGATACCAAGGATCCTGAATTATAGTTTAAGGAGTTGGCACAACTCAAGCAGTGGGGATCAGTTGAGACGTATATCAGTGAGTTTCAGAGGTTAGTTGTGTTGGTCACAAATATTTCAGAGAGGAGGTTGGTAGTGTTGTTTATGGATGGACTCTCAGAACCCTTGCGAGGATGGGCCAAGGGGCATGACCCAGCTACGTTGCAGGAGGCCACTAAAAGGGCTCGTGACTTAGCACCTTTTTCATTAAGAAGTAGATTTCAGCACAGGGATTCTTATATGAAAAAGGACAAGGAGAAGGGCATAAAAACTTTTCACAAAGATGCTCAGCCAAAAAGAGATAAATTGGATAATGACACCTTGAATGATTTAAGAAAGAAGAAGTTATGTTTTCATTGCAGAGAGCCTTGGGATTTATCTCATAAGTGTCCTCTCAAGGCTAAGCCAAATCAAATGAAGTATTTCTCAACAGGAGTCACAGTCAAAGAGGGAGGATCAACACTCTGATTCAAATGAGGATAGCACTACAGAGGAGAGCAACATTCTTGAGGATGAGAAGTCATTAGCACGATTAACGGGGGCTCAAAAGGCAATCACATTTAAGGTTAGAGGTACTATCCAAGGGCAAAAAGTAATCTCACTCATTGACACTAGGACTACACATAATTTTATAGATGCACAATTGGTAGACAAGAGAGGTCTACAAACTGAGGAGCACGCTGGATTTAGAGTTATGGTAGCTAATGGTGACAAACTATTATGCACTCGGAAGATATCTAATCTTCACATCAGGTTTGGAGATGGCTATGAGTTGGATGATGAGTTCTATGTGGTAGACATGGGAGACTATGATGTCATCCTTGGCATGGTATGGATGGCCTCGCTAGTAGAATTCACACTTAACCTAGCAAAATTGGAGATGAAGTTTCAGCATGAGGGAAGAACTGTTGTACTTAGAGGACTTTCAGATGGGTGTTGCAGAGTAGTTTCCCTTAGGAGAATGCAGAGACTTTTTCGGCATAATAACATAGAGTGGGCAGCAAAATGTTTCACTATGCCAACTTCACAAGAGCCACAGGTGAAGAGTCATCCACCAGATATCCAAGAGATACTTGACAGGCACACTAAGGTATTTGGCGAGATTCTGCATGGGGTTCCTCCTGACAGGGGGATAAAGCATGTTATTGAGCTCGAGGAGGGAGCCAAACTAGTCATGATTACTCCCTATCGTCATTCTAAGAAACATAAGGATGAGATAGAGAAGGCAATTAAGGAGTTGTTGGAAATAGGGCATATCAGGCCTAGTAAGAGCCCCTTTGCTTCAGCAATAGTGTTGGTGAAGAAGAAGGATGGGACGATGCACATGTGCATCAATTACAAGGCATTAAATAAGAAGACCATTAAGAACAGATATCCCATCCCACGAATAGATGAGCTGATTGATGAGTTACATGGTTCATTTTTTTTACAAAGATTGATCTACGGTTAGGGTATCATCAAATCAGGATGAGGGAAGAGGACATTGAGAAGATAGTTTTTTAGTGTCACTATGGCCACTTCGAGTTTTTGGTTATGCCATTTGGGCTAACCAATGCCCTTGCTATGTTCCAGAGTTGCATGAATCAGGTATTCAGGGAGCAGCTTAGGAGATTTGTCTTGATTTTCTTTGATGATATTTTAGTCTTTAGTAAGACTTGGGAGGAGCATTTATGACATCTTGAGATGGTGTTGTCCACTTTGGAGAAAGAATCACTGTATGCCAAGGAATCTAAGTGCGAGTTTGGGATGACTGAGCTACTATACCTTGGGCATATCATCAGCACAGATGGAGTTTGAGTAGATCCTGAAAAGATTAGAGCTATTGTTGATTGGCATACTCCTACAAATCTTACACAGCTTAGGGATTCCTTGGTCTCTGCGGATTTTACAGGAGATTTGTTAAAAGATTTTCACAAATTGCTACACCCTTGACAGACCTTACTAGGAAAGGGGCCTTGACATGGGCAGAAGCAGCTTAGAGAAGGTTCGATCATTTCAAGAAGGTGATGTCATCATGTCCAGTACTAGCTCTACCAGATTTCACAAAGCCATTTGAGCTTCATTGTGATGCGTCAAGAGATGGGATTGGGGCAGTCTTGATGCAAGAAAAGCATCCCATTGTTTTTGAGAGCAGGGAGGCTCCATGGAGTGGAGAGGAGCTATTCCATCTATGATCAGGAGATGTTGGCTATAATGCATGCATTGGCTAAGTTTTGGTCCTACCTAGTTGGGGTAAAGTTTGTTATCAAAACCGATCACAACAGCATCAAATACTTTATGAGCCAACATGATTTGAATGATAGACAACAGAAGTGGATTACGAAGTTATAGGCCTATGACTTTGACATTGAGTGTCTCAAAGGTAAGAAGAATGTGGTGGCAGATGCTTTATCCAGGAGACCTCATATTTGTGCTCTAGTTGAGATTATAGGAGATTGGAGAAATAAGATCATAGAAGAGTATGCAGGGGACACTTGGGCTTCTGGAGTAATTGCAGGCACCATACACGATGATCGTTACATGGTGATGGACAGATTGATAAAGTTTCAGGGTAGGATATATTTGATTCCTTCATCATAGTTTAGGGAGGTAATACTGAAGGCATTTCACGATGCACCTACAGCTGGACATCCAAGGGTCTTTAAGACCTACAGGCAGATCCATGAGCGGTTTACATGGAAAGGGCTCAAGGATAATGTTCAGAAGCATGTCAAGGAGTGTGCAATTTGCCAGCAGAATAAGGGAGAGCACACATATCCTGCAGGGTTGTTACAGCCTTTGCCCATTCTGAATAGGAAATGTGAAAGTATTTCTATGGACTCCACCATCGGGTTACCACGAGTACAAGGGAAAGATTGCATCTATGTGATAGTTGACCGGATGACGAATTTAGCTCACTTTTTTGCTATTCCATCCACTTATATAGCAGCAAAGGTGGTCGATCTTTTCTTCAAAGAGATATTCAAGTTACATGGGCTACCTAGTTTCATTGTCAGCGATTGGGATAGTAAATTCATGAGTACTTTTTGGCAGGAACTATTTAGGTTGTGTGGTACAGATCTTACACCTAGCACTGGTTATCATCCACAGATAGATGGGTAGACAGAGATTGTGAATAAATGGGTAGAAGGATATCTGAGGAACTATATGACTGCACAACAAAGGGCTTGGGTCAAATGGCTACATACGGGAGAGTACTATTATAACACCACTTATCATATGTCCATCAAGATGACTCCATTCATGGCACTGTATGGTTATGAAGCACCTAGTTTCATGGATCTGGTTTTGGGGGATAGTAGAGTGCCCAAAGCAAAACACTTCTTGTAGGATAGTCAGGATATTTTGAGGGTGCTCAAGGAGAATATATAGCAAGCCCAAAATCAGCAGAAATTGTATGCTGACCAGCACTAGATAGAGCACAGTTTTAAGGTTGGGGATATGGTTTACCTGAGGCTACAACCATACAGACAGTCATCACTCAAGAAAAGCGAAGTAGAAAAGTTGAAGCCTAGGTTTTATGGCCCCTACAGAGTGATGCGCAAGGTGGGCAAGGTTGCTTACAAGATTGAGCTTCCAGAGGGTAGTCGGGTACATAATGTGTTTCATGTGTCAAGGCTTAAGAAAGTCATCGGTCAAAGAGTTGTGCCTTCAACAGAATTACCACCATTAGATGAGGAGGGAAAGCTCGTACTAATTCCTGAGGCTATTCTGGATACTAGGGAGAGGACTTTGCGAAGCAGGTTGATTAAAGAATATTTAGTCAAATGGAGATATCTGCCAGAGGAAGATGCTAGTTGGGAGAGTGAGCAGGTGCTACAGCAAACAGAACTAAGATTGCTTGAGGACAAGCAATTTCAAGGAGGGCGGACTGTAATGACCCCATTTTTTTGCCCCCCATTTTTTTGCCTTCATGTTCTCCAAAGTCTAAGTGGAGCATAAGAGGAAATTAAATTAATTTTTTATAAAGCAATTAATAAATTAAAATAAAACTAAAAGGTGACTTTATATTTAATTAATTTAATTAATTATTGTATTACAAGGGAGAAGCTTCTAGAGTGCATTAATTATTGGAGAGGTGGAAGCCTCTAGTAATTTAATTTTCTAGAAGCACCATTAATTATTGTATTGCAAGGGAGGAGTTTCTAAAGAGAGCATTAATTATTGGAAGGGGGAAGCTTCTAGCACTTGCAATGAATTAATGTTTTAGTTCTTTCTAGAAGGGTGAAGGAAAAGGATAAATAGGGGTGAGAGTCTCATTGTTGAGCATCAGATTTTTGTGAATGACATTTGATAAGAGCTTGGATGTGTGAGTCACATATCTTCCTTGGCAATAGAGGATGTTCATCCTCTCTTGTAACATTCTAGATGTCATTCCCTTGGGGTTTGGCCTTTGGAATACATTGCTTTGTTCTTGATTTTATCATTTTTGAGAACTAATATAATTTCAGCATTGGTTCAATCTTCAGTTTGCATAAAAAATCTATTTCAGCAGTTGGTTCAGTTTTTGGGCATTTCCAGGGTGCCCATTACACTACCACTAGCAATGACTCAGAGACTGACTCTGATTTTGATTTTGCTTCTTAGAGGACAGCCATTTTTATTTGCAGATACAATGCTAATTTTTTTTTATATTAAAGATCAAAAAAGTATCTGATACAATTACTAATACTATCGAAGTATAGTACTATCTGAGTATCTGAGGCTATCAAGAAAACATACCAGCTCTCCTATCTAATACAACTTAATAGAGTCATCATTTGCATGTACTAGTAACATCTGTATGATATATACAAAACAAATACTTAAAGATTTTCAAAAAGAGCTTCAGCTATTGTTAAGTCATCAGTCCCATGCTCCAACAACAATATTACTGCACTCAACATTATCTGTGTTAACAAGGAGATCAAGTGGAGGCATATATGCAACAGCTTCCCAATTAGGGGCATCTAGTCCATGTGTTTTCATTATTTCTTTATTCTGTTATTTAATATTTATATTCTTATGTTTTACAAATTGCTTGAGAGTTTCTCTTTCCTTTTTGTCTAACATCCCACTATAGGTATGCAAGTAGGGTGTGGATTACGCATCAGCCTTGTAGACAAGAAGTGCTCCCTCTTGCAACAAAATCATAAACCTGCTCTTTGAAATTCCCAATATAGCAGAAACTCATGAAAAGATAATAAAAGAAGTGAGTTTTTAAAAAACCAAGTAAGTTCTTTTTTGGTGCCCTAGAAACTTCATTCCTCTTTTTCCAAATAAACCAAAGGACTTAACCAGTAAAAACAGACCAAAAATTATTAAGCTTGGCATCAAAAGTATCCACAAATCCAGCAAGAATTTCAATCCAAGAGAAATTAGAGGGAGAGATCTAGCTAATGGGTCTACCAAAGTAAAAAGGCTAGATAAAGATAGCAAAATTGTAATCAAAGAAAATATGTTCTATAGTTTCTAGAACATGACAAAGAGGATAGTTCCTAGAACATGACAAAGAGGATAGAAAAAGGGAATGATGCCAACAGAAAGTAAGTTATTACCAACAAAATTTTTTTTAAGAAGGGTCCATCTAAAACAGATCTTTTTAGGCTCACTAGGCTGATGTCAAAGAAAATCTAATATAAAGTGCCACTTGGAGCCCAACAAATGAAGGATTTTCTGAATCAATGATTTAAGTATACAATCATCATCCTTAATCATATTATAGATCTTCTTAGTAGAAATATCCATTAAAGGTGTACTACCATCTTGCCATTTAAGAATGTTATTAATATCAAGACTAGTAACCAATCTTCCAGGAAAAAAAGAGCCCATGGCTTTACTGATCAGAGTATATGCTTTCTTGTGAATATATGGAATATCAAATTTGTCTCTAAGCTCATCCCTTGTTCCTAACCTATTATCAATCAATATGTCCCTCATGACAGATATGCCTTTGCTATTCCATTGTTTTGCTGAGAAACTTTGAGTAAGGGCTAGGGGTTTCCCATTTATCTGCAGTCCCCACCAAAGAGAACTATCAGTGACAGAGAAGCATAGTGGGCCATCAACAACATCTTTGTAGCATAATAACCTTTTTACTTATGCCCATGCTTTCCAAAGTGAAGCACAAACATTTTAACCAAATACTTTAACATCAAAACCACCTAGAATCATGTCGCAAAAGACAAGTTCTTCCAATTTTTTCCCTTTTTAAAAGATCTTACAATGTTGTTTCTAATGAGAACCTTTCAAGGTTCATTACCTCTAATAGATTTGAAACCAATTTTGAGGCTAGAGCCATACCATGTGTCCTGAGATCTCTCATTCCTAGTCCGCCTAACTTCTTGGGCATACAACACCAATCCCATTTTACTGCATGTCTATTTTTATTTCCTTTGCCATCTGACCTAAGAAAATATCTCAAAATCCTATCAAGTTTCTCAATCTGGAAACTAGCAAAAAGCCAAGAGCAAGCAAAATAAATAGAACGAGATGCTTGTATTTTTTAGACAATTTGAGCTCTACCAAGGACAAATGGTGGGTTTGCCATTTATGATGTTTCTTTACAATTTTAGAGTGTAGCCATGCCCACCTACCCTTAGTGGATGGAGAGACAGCGAATGGAATGCCAAGGTATTTGATAATAGCATTGGGTCCTACCTAGATTCACACTTTATCCTTCATACCGGGTTCTAATTCATAGCACCCTAAAACTGTGGATTTGTGAAGGGCGACTTTTACTCCAAATGCCAAACAAATATATTGAACCCTATTCAACATATCGTCAAATTTGTTTCATTTACCTCCACAAAAAGTGTTTTGTCATCTGCAAACTGCGTGTTAAGAAGTTCATCCTGGTTAGGGAGTGTGATTCCTTTCACAAATGGTCCTAGAGAAGGGGATCTAATAATATAGAAAAGAGCATCTGCAACAAGGACATAAAGGGTTGGAGCTATAGAACAACCTTTCCTGGTTGATCTATGGAGAGTGATTGGTTCTAACCATTCTCCATTAATTTATATCACAATAGAGGAATCCTTAAATAAAATCTCAATCCATATACAAAAGTAAGGTGGAAAACCAAGTGCTTTAAGCATACCAATCACAAATGGCCATTCTAGTCAACCATATGCTTTCCAAAAGTCCAAAAGAATAATGAAAGAGCTGTGTCCATCCTCTTTTGCCCAATGAAATGCTTCCCAACTAGTAATTAGGTTCTCAAGTATATGCTTGCCCTTGATGAAGCGGATTTGTGTAATAGAGAAAACTTCATTTAGTAGGCCTTCTATTCTTCTAGCAAGAAGTTTTGCAATAATCTTATATGATAAGTTTAGGAGAGTTCTCCAATTCTTTACCTGAGATTTATCCTCATTCTTAGGAATCAATTTAAAAACTCCTCTATTAATGTCATGTCCCAAAGTTCCTCTATCATAGGCTTCATTATAGAGATCTAGGAGTTCATAACAAATCCAATCAATATTATTCTTATAAATTCAGTTGGCAAACCATCTAGACCTGGAGATTTGTCATTGCCCATGTCTCTTATGGTTGCTTTAATCTCCTCAATAGTGATTTTCTTTTCTAAGGACTCCCATTTCTTAGGGACTTTTTTAGGAACTAAGCTCGAAAATTCTTTAAGGGTTTTCTTGTTATGCTGACTATGTTATAAGGAAAACAGATTTTGGTAGTATTTGAAGAAAATATTTTTAATCTCCCCTATATCCTTGGTGAGGCCCAAGTCTCTTTGAATCTCTTCAATCAGTTCTCTTTTTTTTATCTGATCAAGTTAAAAAAATACTTTGACCCCCTTATCCTCTTCATGTAAACCAGTTCATCTTGGCTCTAGTTCTTTGTCCTTAGAATCTATAGTTTTGGATTTTTCTTAGTTCCATTTTGATTAAGCTTAGTTCTTCCATCACTTTGATGTCTTTGCCCTATATTTGCAGGGTGTTTTATAGAGCATTAAGTTTAGACTGCGAAAAGCCTTCTTCTTGATTTCTATCCTTAGCTCTTTTTTCCCAATAATTTGAAACAATTTTTTCAATAGGTATGTGGGATGTTCCAATGATCTTTGTGGTCCGTTCCCTTGTTGCAAAATTTGGATATATGAGTAGTCATGTTAATGGCCTTGGTGGTATCTTGATCTTTAAGCAAAGAAACGTTAAGCTAAAATAATCCTTTTTGTCTATTATTGGCTAGTAAACCAGCAAAATCTTCAATAGTGGTTATAAAGCATATAGGGGAATCATCTTAAATAGATGCAAGAGAACCCTTGATAGGCAATAAGCCTTATGAGGAAGGAAAAGTGTAAATTGAAGCATCGATATACACTATCCAGTTTGCAATAGACTCTGTCTCCCCAGTTAATTGTTTGACCTCATGAACTCAGAGAATAAATACGTTTTCCTACTAGTTGGATCAACAAGGTTCAATCTTCTTTTGAATTTGGCCCCCAAAAAAAAGTTTATTGCCCTTCCAAAAACTTTTGATACCTCCACATTTATCTTGCTACTTTCACTATATTAAAAACTCTAGCAATTATCTAGTGGGCTTTTGGGAAAACAATGGCAAGCCAATCCCATACTCTCTCTCTCTCTCTCTCTCTCTCTCTCTCTCTCTCTATATATATATATATATATATATATATATATATATATATATATATATATATATATATATATATATATATATAGTCATTAGGTGCATAGTTATTGCATATGCCACATATTTTATCTTGTTGCTTAAGGGTGACCCAACTGCCCTATAACAAGGTCAAAAACCATTGTCAACAATTTGATCTTCACCCTTAGGGTTAATGAGTATAGCTACTCCACCTTTTCCTTTCTCATAAGAAGATATATAATGCTTAGCCTAGCTCCAAATAAATTTCATAATAGTGAAGGAGTGATATCCTATTACTCTAATGTCTTGCAAAAAGACAAAATCTATGTTTTGCAATTTATTCCTCCAATCTCTAACAAAATACTTTCTATCTGGCATCTCAAGGCCTCTCACACTCCAACTACCAAAATTCATCATAAACAAGCTTGAAGGGTTTTTACAATCTATAAAGCTTGTTGAAACAATTAGGAACTTTTGGTCTTCTTGATTTGCTATTACTTTTTAGATACAAAGTTCCTATTTGTCATCTTTCTCTTTTTTTTGCCAATTGCTTCAACAAATCCATCTTCTTTAGTATTAAATACAATTTTGCTATCAATTTCCACCTGTTCTTCATTTTTTCCATCCTTCACTTCAACTGTCATTCCAAGAGTGTGGTTTGTATGCTCCAAAGATGTTGTTTTAGAGTTTCTAATTTTTTTGCTTTATCATTAATGTTCTCTAATGCTAATTGTTCAACATTCTTTCTATTTGGGGCACTCGGGTCATTAAAATGTATATTAGGTTGATCTAGGCTAGGGGACATGGGATAAGGCTTAACAGTTTCAAAGTTAGTAATAATTTCATAGTCCTCAAAGAGGTGATCAGTAAGGGAAATAAAATTGCCCTTGATATTAGAACCATCAAGAGTTCCAATATTATTCCCATTAGATTTTTCACGCTCATTTTTATCACTGTCTTGAATATTCTACTCTTATCTAAGCACCTCATTATTATTTGCCTTCATAGTCTTATTAGGGTTATTGTTATTAATCTTACTAGGGTTTTGATTAGGTACTATATTGGAATCCTTTTGACCAATATTAAGACAAGGACAGTTCTTCCTATTACGCCCAATCTTTTTACAATGAAAACAAGCATTTATATTGCCAAGCATGGTAAGTTCCCACTCATAAAGACTACCCTCAAGGTCCAACAAACCTTATTAGGGATGCATACTTCAAGATCAAGGGCAATAAGAAACCTAGCATTAAATGTGGCAGGATAGTTTTGGACTCCTCAATTTATAAAACAAAGCCCATATGTTTCAAAATCTCAGGCAAAAAAGGCCAAAATTCTAGTGGGAAGTTTTTTAGATTCAACCTAGTTTGGTGCATCTATAAACCACGGGAAAGCCCTAAAAAGAGATTTACCAACATTCCAAAATGATTTTTAGCACCCATTCCTACATATTATGGTTCTTTAAAAAGATAACAAAAAAACATTTTGCAATATTCTATTGAAACTCACAAGAATTCTCGATTCTTTCCTTATATCTTGTTCAACCATTCATCAAAAAAAAAAATTCAAAATCCATAGCTACAAAGAAAATTGCAATATTATTAAGCCTCAACCTTTCATTTTTAACGGCTGTCCTTATATCTTCATTTGGAGAAAGGGCAAGAGTCTTTCTCGTACCCAAAGAGAACTTGCCATTTCCTCCTTATCTCAGGTCTAAAGAGTCGATTCCGCTACCATTTCTATCTTCATTGACATCGCGACCCAATAGTCCCTCCTTGCTCCATTGCTGCCACCATGAACTTTCATCAAAATCTGCCAAAAGGTGGGTAGAGACACTTAGTGTCCTCTATGAGAATAGATTTATACAAGGGTTTTTTAGTTTCTTCTTCTCCAAATTTTTTAGACTGCAAATGTTCTTCTCCACCATTTTTCTCTTTGCTAACATTTTCCCCACTTTTGTTACCATCTCTTGGAACTCGTACATCATCATTTAAATCCATTAAAGATACTAAATCAAGGAAATCAAAGTCAGGCTCAAAGAGCTGAACTCCCAAGAGTCACTAGTGGGTTTCACACATATAGGAGCCATAGGTAACAAAGAAGAACAATTAAACCACAAAACGGGGAATAAAATATGACACATGACACCAATCACAAAACATAATAAACACAAAACACAGAGAGATTTGAAGTCCGAGAACTCCTTATTCCAAGTGTAATCGATACGGAGCCCCAAGTTGTCTTATTAGGGTCACACCAGGTTGCAAACCATTTCCCTCCACTCCAAACCTTGTTTACCCTTGATTTGTTTCTTCTCTCAAGACATTATTGATTTTGATTATTATGGACATCTGATAATGGGGTTGAACCTCTAAGTTATTATTTATTGTTTAGTATTTTAGTTGGACTTCTCTATATATCATTTAATGCATGAAACATGGAGCCTTTGGGGATTTGTACACTTTTACAATGAAAGTATTTGAAGTTTGTTAATTCGCTAAATTGCTATGTACTAAGCTTCTAAATGACTATGCTGCGTGGTCTATCAATGATATGATATATATGTTTGAACTATCTCTCTCTACATATAAAAATTCCCCCATTGTTTTAATAGTTGTCCCCTAAAAAATGGCATCTCTCTCTCTCTCTCTCTCTCTCTCTCTCTCTCTCTCTCTCTCTCTCTCTATATATATATATATATATATAGAGAGAGAGAGAGAGAGACACACACACACACACATACCCATACTGTAAAAATTGCCCCATTTTTTAATAGTTGTCCCCTAAAAGATGCCTCTGAAACGTACCCGTATTGGATGCACGTCTATATATATGTATATGTGTGTGTGTGTGTGTGTGTGTGTGTGTAGAGAGAGAGAGAGACAGACATACACACACATACCCATATGCACCCAAACTCTTATAAACAAATTCACACCCACGTACCAGGTTCATGTACCCACACCCATCCCTGCACCTGAACCAATAACTTAAAATATGAATTAAAATGTGTACAAAAGAGCTTTCTGGTAATAATTTTTAACCACTACAACAGAGAAAACAACTTGGAGCTCCATACTGATTACCCGTATATTATTCAAAATATCGTCATCCCCCTATACACAGTGAAGGAAGACGGATGCCCAACAATCTGTTTGTTTGTATGTGTTAAAGCTGGAGTGGCATAGCCAGCAACAGAGAATGATAGATATTGTTTCTGATAAAGATCTGAAGATGAATTTCAAAGCTGATAATGAGGCTACCCTGAAGTTCATAAGTACATATTTCACAGAGCACAGACATAATTTCTGGTTTTCTAAAGTGGGATTATTTCACATCTTTATTCAAGTCATATCTCGGTTTGCAGGTGGCAAATGACATTACCTGCAAATGGATTATAAATGCTTTGCAGCCATTATCCCTACTGCAGGCTCTCTTATGTTAGTCAATCATAATCAACAAAATATTAAACCTGAAGAAGTTTCAAGTAATCTTGTTAACCTAATCGAAAATATGGAAAACAATTGGCAAGATTTAGCATCAGTCATGATAACCTGCAAGTAGTTTTAAATAATAATATAATGTATGTTGGTGGTGATTTCTCTGCCCCTGTAATACCTCAACAAGGGATTTTTTATCTTACTTGAATGTAATTTTGGAACCAAGTGTCCAACTGGTGAATAGAAATGAGTTTCAGCAGCACTCTCATTTCTTTAGGATATCTCTCTCTGTCAGTTTCACTTGCATTTTCTAGGGCAGTTTAGCTTTTTTTTACATCTATTATGTAGCGTTGGATATCACAGCATATGTATTCATCTCTTCTCGGGTGCAGGTCACTTTAGACAATTATTCTATAAAAAATCCTTATAGTGATTAAAATATTGAAATTAGTTTTTTGATTAATAGAAAACACTTGCTAAACTAAACAGACAAGCCAATATAAAATTATGGTACCAACCTTTCTCAATGTATAATAGTTTGTCTTCTTGTACTTAAATAATAATTTGAGCAAAGCAAAAAATCGCATTATTGATCTTTAAATTCCCTGAAAATGTCATAATTGATTTTAAAAAAAGGTACAATGATATCCAGATACATGATATTATCTCCTCCTAACACTGTCTGATGGACCATTCAAAAGGAAGATGGCAGTACCAACTTTGAGGAAAAATGGTTCAAGGATTTAATGGTCTAGTCTTGCCAAACTTTTACTGATGACTATCAGATTATCAATAGATTCAATACACAAATACGGTTATGAATTATCTCTTTCAAATTGCTAGATCAACTCTGTTTCTGCTGCTAACCTGTCTTCTTAGTTATCAAATGTCACCATTTCACTGTAAATTCTATCAAATATTGGGACTTCCCCATTTTTTTTGCCTTTTACGTTGTGTTCCCTTCATCTGCAGGGATGATTATGGCAATTTGTCTAAGGTAGCCTCCTCAGATATCATTTATGTAATGAATGTAAACCATGAGGCCCAAAAAAATGAAATAGTCTCTATCATATTAGTATCGAGCAAAAAGATTGCTTCATTTTAAAATAGTCAGACAACTTGCGCTAGATTTATCATGGAAAAATAAAATGAGTTTTCCTTTAGATTTAGAAAACTTTGTTGATTGAAGTATAATAGATCATTAATGTGCCTAAAAACTGGGATTTAATAAATTCTTTTATTGAAAAAAGGCATGTATCATCTGTGTGCTTGCATGTGTATACATGTGCTCATAAACACCAAATAAAATAGCATAAGTCAAGCATCATTTCAATCTTTCACTACCATTAGAAATATAATTTCTTTTACCCAATTCGCATTTATGAGTTTAGGAGTACTTACAACTTTGTAAGATCCAAAAGATTTGTCACTGCTATAGGAAAGTGGCCAGTAATTGAAACTCCATAAAGCTCTCTGCACATTATTAATGTAAAACACGTTTACACTTCTTTTAAGAGCAACAAAACATCAATGCCTACTAAGCTACAAAAATAATGCAGTCTCTCAACAAAAATATGAAGTTTTAAGGGAAAAACAGAACTTGATACATTTTGCATGACCAAAAAGCCATCATGTTAACAAGGTGAAATGATTGTTAAAAAAGTGATTAGGTCCAACCCCAGACACAGATTTATTTACTTGGTAAAAAAAATTACACCATTTACTCCACAAAGACATAAAATTTGCAGCCATCCAACGAGGAGACACTGCAAATTCTGATTCAAAACTAATGTACAGAAAGGGGCTGCTGGCCTATAGGGAATATAATTCAAAGGTTGTGTAATTAAGGAATCTCAACTTCATCAAGCTTCAAGGATGGAAGAGATGGGTTATTTGTTTTAGCTAGCGTCTCTTGATGTATATATTTTGCAGCTTTTGGAAATTCTTTGAAGGTGGTATCTTTGAAGGGAACTAGAGGCGATTTGTATATTTAAGTTGCCTATTTTTCTTTTATATATCTAGTACATCATTATTCTATCATGGGTGCATGATCAAAGTCTTTTCCAAGGGTGTATTGTATTGCCCAAACTTATGATGTTCCAATGGTGCTAATAAAATTGTATGGCCTAAAAGTACGCCTCTATTAGTTCAAGGAAAGATGGGCGATTTTATAACCAATCCACCCACAATCAATAAGTAGATGTGGAAATAGTGAAGAGCTCAAGATATAGCAACACAACACAGAAATCAAAAAGAAGGACAATGATAAGATCATCCAAAGTTACACCTACATAACTTATATGCTCGTAGGGCAAAGGAATACCTTCCAAGAATCAAATTGTTAGTGCACTAACCTCCCCCTTGGCTTCAGTACTTTGTCAAGACAGGTGTTATAGGTGAAGTGAAGAAGGTTAGAGAAATCCCTACAAGATCAAAGAAATGGACTTGTTACACTAATATGCCTTACTAGAGATAAATCATCTCTCTTATATCTCCAACGCATGTATCTGAACCTTACTTTCCCTTGCTGAAGCTCCTTTGCACTAAAGATCTTTATGGTGTTATTGGCTAGTAAGTGATTTGCTAATATAGAGCAAAGAAAGTGATGAAGTGGACTAAGAAAATAGGTTCCAAATCCTACATCTCCATTCCAAATAGTAAATGTCACTATCAGTCACTAATTACATTGGCTATTGCTCATATAGATAGAACATATTTGAGTAGAATATGATGTAGACTTCTGTTCAATGAACCACAACAAATTAAAAGATTTGAAGGATAGCAAAAAGGAATTAAGCAAGCACAAAGGGCATCATGTAGGAGAATAATAGGAACATAAGATGCACATATGAAGCTAAATGAATGAGAGCATATAGGAGACACTATGAAGGAAATTCATCAAACAAGGAGTTCCAACACATCTACCAAAAAGATGGATGATATACCATCATTGGTTGATTGCATCAAAAATTTCCAGAACTTGATTTGTAGAAGCGAAGTATTGTAAGCATAGTGTTGAGACATAGACTCTTCAAATTTTGGGATAGTCATCTTAAATTTGGACTCGGAATTTTTCTTTTTAAATGTGACAAAAGCTTGGCATGACTCAGGTAGCTAAACTGTAAACATTAACATGCATTCTAATCAAATAAATTTTATTTTTAACCATTGCAATGTGGACTTATACCATTGATGTATAAAATTAGTCATATGATATAAATCGTTGAGCTTAGCAAAGAGCTGCAAAAATAGTTCAGCTTAATCTCAATCTCTTCAACTAGTAAAGCCAGCTACAAACATTTTATATAAGTTATTCACTACATCAATATATTTAGCCAATGAAATAGCAGTGACAAATTTACATGCGTTTAAATGGGTGTTACAAATTCGTATGACAATTCCATGAGTATTTCCATTGAGAATAAAGAATAAGTGCTTCTAACCATATGAAAGAAGGAAAACAAAACATAATAACCAAGAGAGAGCCAAAACAGCAAGCCTTGAAGGAGCTTGACCTTGGAAGCTAAAAACAACTTGCATAAAGAATGAAAAATTGAAGATTGATTTTGATATCTAAAACATATCTCTGAGAGAATGAAAATTGAATCCCTGCAAGATGACAGCTTTGAAAAAAGACTTCGATAAGCAAGCACACCTGAGAAACACATGAGCAGCACATTCAAACAGTGCTAAAAGCATATTACATTTTGTCAAGTGAGTAAAATTTTATGAGGTAAGTATTTTTTATATAATAGAATTTTACATTTCCTCTTCTTTTTTCAATTTCTTTTTCAAATCTCAAATTTCGAACACTACATCACCGTTCAGGTAAGTATTTTACAAAATCTATTACGGTGTGCCATTTATTTAACAAGGTTGAGAAAGCAAAATTTTCCCGCTTTTAGTTTTCTTATTTATTTAAAGAACATTTGTTCTAGCTACCAAAACAATTCTCCGAAAAGGACAATCCTCCGTTATTATAAACGTAAAATAAAAGAAAACACACACTGTTTTCCAGAAGCAATTCTTGTTCAATCTAATGGAGTGTGAAATCATCATGAAAATCAAAGAAAGCACAGCGAAAATAAATGTCACCAAAGTTCCACCCGATAAATATTTCAATTAATGGAAAAGCGGACAGTATGAAGACGAGACTCACAGTTGCGTGACAACTTCATAATTTGGAAGAGATGGATGAGGAGAACAAGTAATTCCAGACCATCCATCTCCGCATGGATCATCACCAACCCAGGCATACACCACTTTCCACCCTAAAACGGATTGTATTTCCTTCAATGCTTTCACTGCAAACAAATAACATGTCAGAGAATGTATAATCTCGGAATTTGAGGTGCATTTGAAGATTAAACCAGCTTACAATCTCGTTTCAAAAGTTTGCAGTTAACGAGCGTCTGAGTTGGAGGAAGGCATAATATTATCATCAATGTCCACAAGATCGTTCTGCCATAATTCGCCATTTCTTTTTCTTCGTCTTTTCCACACGCTCTGCAATGCCCTCTCCTCTGCCATTTCTCCGTGGTCATGCATTCCGATTTATACGAGGAGTTTGTTTCCGATTACACCGAAACGAGTAGGAGAGACAACGAGTACATGTCCAGCTTTATCTAAATTTATACAATTGCATGCTCCTCCTCCACTATTAGAACAAATGTTTTTGTTTTCATACGTCCAAACTAAAGGTGTATTTTAGTACGTCCGAGCTAAAAATGGTTACCATGTTTTTTAAGGATTTTTTATTGAATTAAAGACGAATTACATAAAATAGTTAGCATGTTAATAAATAAACAAAATAATGTTAGTGTTTGAGATATTGGTAATGTTAAATATATATTAATAGTCACATGTTTTTGCACATGCAACGAGATGAGATTTAAGAGAAAAATGTAGAATGAACATTAAATAATAATGTAAATATAAGTTTTTAAAATGAAAATACAAAAATAAAAAAGTTGAAGATTAAAACATAGATATAAAATTTACAATATTTTAAAATTTTGAATATTTCTTAAGAAACCTGTTCAATAATTTTAATATTTTACAATTAAATTCAATTTATCAAATATGAAAAAAAAATCATTTAAAAAAAAATTCATCAAAAAATTTATTACAAAAAATTAATAAGAGAAATACAAAAAAAAATTAAAAATAACGACATCTCTAACAAATATTCTATTGACTAAATAAATTATAGAAATTGAAAAAATAATATTTAAAGAAAAACTAAACTAATTAAAAAAATAATATAAAGTAATTTAAAAACCAAAACCTAAATCAATTTAAAAAATTAAAAGTTTAATAAATAGAGATGACAATCTAATGTGGAGATCACAAGTAATTATTTCTTAAATAAATAAGAAAAGAAAAAAAATAGTTAAAAGTGCATATTTAAATTATAATCTTATGTGAACAAATTAGATTATTAATAATTTTTAATTTAAATAACATAATATTTACTAAAATCTTTTAAATAGATTAATAAATATTATTTATTTGAGAGTCACTCATAATACAACGGTGAATTGGCATTGCTTCTTTCTGGGAGGTCAATGGTTCAAATCTCGCATTGCCACTATGAAAAAAAAATTTAAAAAATTTATTTAAATTAAATTTATCAAATATGGGAAAAAAAAATCATTTAAAAAAACTCATCAAAAACTCTATTATGAAAAATTAATAAGAGAAGATGTTATTATTATGGGATGCTTGACAGATGGAGGTCGGTCTAGTCTCTGTTTCGTCTCTTTCTCTGCACACTACAAAGGTGGGTGTTCGGGGTTTGAAGGGGCTGACTTGGGTAGCTCTTCCTGTTGGGTCGTAGGCTGGGACGTGCTCAGAAGGTGGAGTTTTTTTCTACGCGTAGGACACAGTGGTCATTTGCTTGCTAGCCTGCATTGAGCGTGGGTAGTGGGTTGTTTGGGGATTTGATATTCCGCAGCTCTGTTGCGTCTTCTATTGTGAAGGACGGGAGAGTAGCTATAGCTTTGGAACTGGAAGTGATTGGTTTAAGGGAGGAGGGTCTACCTTCTTCATTCAGCGATTTTTGCAAATGGCTGATGCTAGGGGGGAGACAACAATGATGAGCCCTTGCATGGATTATCGGGCGGCTCTAGGCCCTAAGTTTTCAAATCAAGGGATGAAGACTTTTGATAACAATCTGTTTATTCCGAACTCTGAGAATGTTGATTTGGGGTTATCTAATGGCTCAAGGATTACGAAGACCAATGGATGTCTTGAGAGGTGCAAGGAGAGGCCAAAACTGGTGGTTTCGGTGGAAATGATTGCAGATGATGTTGAATATTATTCACATCATTCCTTATATTGTAAGTTCTTAGGGATGAGGGTGTCCTTGCAATTCCTAGAGGTTTGGGCTAAGAGGACTTGGGAGCCAGAAGGGGAAATGGAGATAATGTTGCTGGCGAATAGTTATTTCATGGTTACTTTCAATTGCATTGCTGATCGCAATAGGGTGTTTGAGGGAGGCCCTTATTTTCACAATAAGGTTGGGTTGTTTATCAAGCCATGGCATGCTGGTTTCAACCCTGCAGAGGAGCTACCTAATTGTGTCCCAGTATGGGTTTGTTTGCCAAGATTCCCAGTTGAATGTTGTCAAGAGGATGTGCTACATCTTTTGGCCTCAGTGCTTGGAAAACCTGTAGGGACTTCATCGCAGACTTTGGGAAAGAAGGTAATGACTTTTGCTCACATTTGTGCTGAAATTGATCTAAATGGACCTTTACCAGATGCAATAGAGATGTGTGCAGGTTCTTATTCTTGGGTGCAGCAATTAGACTATGAAACTCTACCTTTTCATTGTCACCTTTATCAAGAATATGGTCATTTGCAGCGAAGATGCCCAAGGAATAAACCTCGGGATCCCCTCCCGTCACAGCCTGTAAACAAGCCTCCTAAAACTGATAAAGGGAAGAAAATATCTCCAGCTGAAACAAGTGCTTCTGATGGTTTTGTTCTTGTTAGGGCTAGGAATCGGAACAGGGGTCAAAAGAGGTCTTTTAAAGAAAGGCAGGATGATGCCTTTAATAGGTTTGAGGTGTTGGATGAGCTTAGCCAACAGGAGGTGAACCCGGGTTTGCTCAATTTGGACCACAAGCCTATGGACTTAGCTCAGGAGGACCCTGTCGTTGATTCTAATATGGATCCCCTAGGGGATGAGTGCAGGCAATTGGTTGCTAACCAACAAAAGGAGACTTCTGAGGTGCAGGAACCTCTAGTCATTGTTACAATAGTAGGTATGGATTCTCTGGCTATTGGACAGCATATTGGTTCAAGTTTGACAGCAAAGATTAAGCCTCTTCCCAAATTGGGCATTTTGCAGAAAGATATCAAGAAGGGTGGGGTAGAGAAACTTGTCAAATCTGGCTAAAAAAAGGATGTGGAAAAGATCAAATTAGTTGGTGAAAATTTGGTGGAGTCAAGGGTAGTTAAGCCTCTAGATTCTATCTTTTCATGTCCCTTGAAATGATTGTTTTGTCATGGAATGTGTGGGGCTTGAACAACGGCCCTAGACAAAAAACGGTTCATGAGTTAGTTAAAAGACAAGGTCCTGATGTTCTCTTTTTGTAGGAAACTAAGTTATCTGTGGAGGGTATGCTAGGTCCGAAGCCTAGGTTGTGGAGTAGTGGGGAATGCCAATGCATTGGTGCTCATGGTGCTTTCAGGGGTTTGGCTTGTTTTTGGAATCCTCAAAAAATTCAGCCTCTTTGGTGGATTTCCTCTAAATCCTCTCTATCCATGATTACTACCTACCTAGTGACAGGGGAGGTTATATTATTTTCCAATATTTATGCTCCAACTAATTTCCAGGGCAAACAATTTTTGTGGTCCCACATCAGGATGATTCGTAGCATGTTTTCCTTTCATCCTTAGATCTTAGCTGGAGATTTCAATGCGATTTCTAAGTTAGCTAAGAAGCGGGGTGGTATTGGAAGATTGGAGCCTTCTGCAGTGCTACTTCAAGACAATATCAATACCCTAAACCTTGTGGATATTAAGCCTAGCAATGGATAGTTCACTTGGAACAACCATTGGAGTGGAGAGTTTTGTATAGCAGAGAGGTTAGACCGGTTCCTAGTTTCTTATTACTAGATTGGAGGGATGTGGTCATCTTGCATTGAGATCTTGGACTGGAGAGGATTAGACCATTGGCCTATTAAACTTTTTGCAGAGTCAACTCAAGTACTTCGGAAGCCTTCCTTTAGGTTCTAGCTTATGTGGCTTCGAGACTCATCCTTGTATGATTTGGTCTTCGAGTGGTGGAAGAAAGGTAGACCAGTCTATGGCACTTCTATGTACATTTTTGCTAAGCTTCTTCAATATGTTAAATTTGAGCTCAAGCGATGGAATCGTTCACACTATGGGAATGTCTTCCTTGAGAAGGCAGGGGCCAGGAAAATTTGGATGATATCACAAGAAGGATAAGAGAGGAGGGAGTTACAGATGTATTGCTTTAGGAGGAGGCTTGGACTATAAAATTGCTTGAAGAATGGGAGCTACGAGAGGAAATGTATTGGAAATAGAAGGCGTGAATCGAGTGGCTTCAAGAAGGGGAAAAAAATACAACTTTTTTCTTCAACTCTGTGAAAGCCAAGAGACATGGTAACTCTATCTTAGGGTTGGTGAATGATAGGGGAGTGCATCTTTCCTCCTTTCCAAAAATTTTTAGGGAGGCGGTACAGTACTTTGAATCTCTCTTTAGAGAGGACTCGCAAGGGGGGTCTCCTAAGGAAGCACAAGTTCTTTCATGTATCCCCTCTCTTGTGTGTAATTCCCCGCCAAAGGATCAAAAGAATTAACCTAAAGTTTCACTAAGTTTGGTAGCATTTTTTTTTTTTTAAAATAAGAAAGATAAACCATTCATATCAAACACACAGTAGCGGAAGTAATAACATACAATCAACTGTAAGCATACATAACAGGTTACATTCTGCATGGATCCCTTAACATTGAATCACATCTAACATAACTAATTATGTTTCCATCTAATACTACATCCACATAAAATAATAATGAAAATTCCAACGTACTTAAACAATATACAAGTGTCCTTTTTGTAATTGCATTTCAGATTGCTCAATCATCCACCGTACATGTCACAGGGTATGAAAGGCTTAAAAGAATATAAATATATGAAATAAAATACCTCATCCTATTCTAATCCATGATGCAATAACATAAATGAAACCACAAATCATACATGATGCATCATCATAACCATAAATTATCAAACATAATTAACTAAGTGCACGGTTCCTCCCAACCGTAAATAGCATCATTAGACCATCATGGATCCTAGCCATCCCTCCGTGCGTAACATTCCAAATCACCGAA